>CM035841.1:186428118-186838118 GCA_020510985.1 Pholidichthys leucotaenia
AGAAAATAAATAATATTTTGAGATGTCTGGCACGACAGGACTGGGGGGCCTCTAGGGCCTCTCTGTTGAGGGTGTATTGAGGACTAATGAGAGTGACACTAGACCAGGGGTGTCAAACTCATTCCATGGAGGGCCAAGACCCTGCAGGTTTTACTTCCACCCAGTCTCTTCAGCAGGTGTTTTCACTGATCAACAATCAGTAGGAAGAAATTCAGAGAAATCACCTGTTGAAGACACTGGGTGGAAGTAAAACCTGCAGGGTCTTGGCCGTCCATGGAATGAGTTTGACACCTGTGCACTAGACTATGGATGTGTTGCATTCATGTCGGCTGCTGATTGTCACCTGAATCAACTGGACTTAGAGCAGACAAAGGCTGTTAGGATATGTTGTGGTGCATTTAAAACTTCTCCAGTATCAGCAATCCAAGTAGAGACGGGTGAAATGCCCTTAAGATTAAGAAGAATCAAATTAATGTTTGCATACTGGATCAACTTGAAGGGGCATAAGAGGTCACATCCTGCAAAAGCTATTCCTGATGATTGCTGGGAACACAATGAGTCCAACATTAGTAGCTTTGGATGGATAAGTGATGCCATTGCCGAGCAGGCAGGGTTAAAACACATGGATTTTAGCCCAATGGTCCTGTGGTCTGTTATTCCTCCATGGCTGTTTACAATACCACTAGCAGATTTTGAAATACAACAACTGAGGAGGCAACATAAGCAATCAGCAACAGATTATATAGTGCATAAATACATTGAACAGAACTTCAGAAACATGTTGATAGCATTTACCGATGGTTCCAAGGACCCTACAACTGGTCATAGTGGAGCTGCGGTATACATTCCTCAGTATAAAATATCTATCAATAAAAGAACCAGTAATCACTTATCAGTATACACAGTTGAGCTAGTTGCCATTATATTAGCTCTACTGTGGTTGGAGATAAATTACAGGAATAATGCAGTCATTGCTTCAGATAGTTGGGCAGCTCTCAAGTGTTCAGTCACTGCAGTCATACAGGCAGGACCTAATTGTAGAAATCCACTCCTTAATTTACAGCCTCTACAGTAAAGGTCAGTCAATAAAATTTCTTTGGGTTCCAGCCCACGTTGGGATAGATGGTAATGAGGATGTGCACTTATTAGCAAAACAATCATTGAAATTTGAGGCAGTGGATTTGCAGATCTCACTCAGTCAGGCAGAAGCAAATCAATAATTAAAAAGTTTATAGTGGAAAAGTGGCAAGAATATTGGGACTCAATAGATACAGGAAGATATCTTTATGACATTCAAAAACGGGTGGACTCTGGAATGGGAACTGGTAGAAACAAGAAAGAGGAGATACTCATCACCCAATTAAGAATAGGACATACTACTTTGAACCAGATGCTACATAGAATAGGTGAACACCCAACTGGCCGCTGTGCACTTTGTGGTTTTCCGGAAACAGTTCAGCACGTTTTGTTGGAATGTCAGGGTATCAGGAACAAAGAAAACATCTGATTGCAGTAATGGAAAGGGCTAATTTAAGTTTTGGTTTGGAAAACATGTTAGGAACCTCAGTCAAAGAAATATATGTAGAACTATTTAGATATTTAAGTGCAACTGGATTAATTAAAAAGTTTTTGTTTTTTTTCCCTGCCATTCTCTTGTCCACACTCCAACCCGATGGGTGGCGATGGTGCACCTGCAGGCTGGTTGCCAGCTGGCAATCAGATCTAGAAGAGAAGAGTGATATAAACAGTGATGCAGGTGACGATACCGGCCAGCTGGCTGGCTGGCTGGCCAACTGCCAATCAAATCTAAAAGAGGAAGAAGAAGATATAGAGTGAGAAGGCTTTAAAGGACTTAAGTACCGCCATTGAAGTGTGTGTCTGTCAGCAGAGGTGCAGCATGACTCCAGCTTGAAAGAAGAATATAGAGTGATGACTTAGAATGAAGTAAGTGGCGGTAATGCACCTGTAAGCTGGTTGCCAACCGCCAATCAAATCTAGAAGAAGATGATACCGGGAACAAAGAAAACATCTGATTGCAATCTAGAAGAAGAAGAAGAGTGACATAAGCAGTGACGTGGGTGACGACAACAAAACCTGGATGAATCCCAAATCTTGGTCAAAACGTCACAAAGTTTTGAGGAAGACATCACAAAGCCACAAAGCTATGAGGATTACATCAGAAAGCTATGAGGAAGACGGCACAAAGCTATGAGGAAATCGTCACAAAGCTATGAGGAAAACGTCACAAAGCTATGAGAAAAACGTCACAGAGCAATAACAGGAAAGCGTCACAAAGCTATGACGAAAACGTCACAAAGCTGTGAGGAAATCGTCACAAGGCTATGAGGACAACATCACAAAGCTATGAGGAAAACATAATCCAGTCAGTGGCGGTAATGCACCTCTTTGAGCTGGTTGCCAACCGCCAATCAAATCTAACAGAAGAAGAAGAAGAAGAGGAGAACTGCTGCACATTTGGGAAGATTCTGTGAAGATGACACGGCTGAGGTTCGAGCAGTACCTCCCAGGCATGACTGTGTTGCACGTCAGAAAAGATGCTGTTTAGATGAAACCCCCGAGGTTCAAACATGTCATAGGGTACGACAGACAAGGGATGCACAGACAGACAGGAAACATGTGGCAGTGCGCTATGCACATGCTGAGTCACTTGAAGCCCAAAATGCCCGCAAAGCAAGCAATTCTGCATGCCAGACAAGGCACAGACAAGCTGAGACCCAGGAGATGGGGAATAGTCGGCTGGCCGCCAACGCTTCACACCAGGCAAGGCACAGAGAAGCTGAGACCGAATACGACACACTACTTTAAACCACACCCATTCCAAAGCAGTAAATCTGGAAATCTCAGTCAGTAAGGCAGAAGACACTCTATAAATTCAAGAAATCTCTGTCAGTGTGTCAGTCTGTCACCCCATTAAGAATAGGACACACTATTTTAAACCACACCCATTCGAAGCAGTACCCATGAAGAATGGCAGTCTACAAATGTGTAAAATGCCAAGCAAAGCGCTGATTTCCTCCAGATGCTCCGGTTTCTGGGTTTCCACGGGCATGCATGGGTCTTCAGGAACAGGGTCGAAAGCTACTTTTTGCTCAGATCTATTTGCATGATCCTGTCCATGAACTGGAATTACAACGCATCTATCCCTCAACCAGTGGTTTGAACGAAGAAGAACAAGAACAAAAAGACCCACCAGATGGAGAGCAATAGAATGAGGTGAACTGCTGCACGTCAGAAAAGATGCCATGAACATGAAACACCTCAGGTTCGAGCAGTACGCCGCAGGCATGACTGTGAACAATACAGCCGTCTGAGACAGGAGGAGACCCTTCAGCAACGGGCATGCAGAAATACTTGCTTATACTTGGTTTCTACGGGCATGGACGGGTAGGCACGGATATGTGCTAGTGTTATGTTAATGTGCCACACAATCCTTTGTTAAACATCAATGCATGATGGTCAGAAGATCGAGCTCACAATGTCGAAGCTTAAGAGAGCTTTGCATGACAGTGGATACACAGCTCCAGGATATGATCAGTTAAGCTATGCTATGTTCCAGCAGTTGCCTCTGCAATCAATGGAACTGGTGCTGAAATTGTTTAACAGAATATGGAAGGAGGGGGTTATTCCAAGTGGGTGGAAAAAGGCTGTAATTTTACCATTTAGTAAGACAGGGAAAGATCCAGCTCATCCAGGCAACTAAAAGCCAATAGCATTAACATCACATTTAGGGAAATGGATGGAGAAGGCGTTAGTTTACAGACTCTCACATGTACTAGAGCAAAGACAATTAATAAACTATCAGAATGGTTTTAGAAGAGTAAGATCCACAGTGGATGCTCTAGTTAGGGTAAGTAATGATATTGACATGACTTGATGATAAGACACGATTGATAAGACTCAAAATGAAAGAAGTAATGATTACAGTTTATCTGGATATTGAAAAGGCTTATAATTGCTGTGGAGGGATGGACTTCTTATCAAACTGAATAAAATGGGTATTGGTGGTAGTGTGGAGATTGTGTGGAAAGGATGAGGCAGAGTTATTTCTCAGGTTCCATTTTATTCACAACACACTCTCCAACATTCAAAAGCAGAAGAAGGAAAAACCCCCAACATCTGCCAGTCTTATACCCCTGACATCAAAGTACAAAATCCCATTGTCTTTAAATCCCAAACACAATGCATCCCCCCTGCAGTTCCTCTCTCTTCCACCCAAACCTGGGTGGTCAGGAAATCATTCATGTCCATCTCTTTGCATATCAAAAGGCCAACTCTCTCATCCTCCTCTTATCCCCAGGAGGTCCAGACCTTTTGTTCCTCTTCAGACGTGAAGCCAAAATAAGCACACAGGAATATACAGTACATGAGAGAATATGAACAGTCATATACATGTGAGCCCGTGAAATTACATATGTGCACCACATATAACCCCCCCCCCCCAAACGTCTAAGATGGAACAAACAAACAGATTGCATGTCATAATAAAATCGCCACACATCAGTCCACATGCTGTCTTGGTCTCAACCGTCTGCCGTATCTGCTGCAGGCGGGCTTGCAGGCGGGCTTGCGGCTCTTCCGCGGCGTCCTCCTGCTGTGGAGCTGCTGTCTGGGGATTAAAACTGTTAGTCAATCTCTGTGAATGTACTGGGGAATGCTCCCTAGGGGGTCTACCCCGTCGCGGGGCCCTCGCCAACTGCACAGTTTCGTCAGCCATCACAAAAGCAGGTTTGAGTCTGTCTATGCCAATCATCTCCTTTCTGCCCCCCAAATCTAGCAAAAAATGCTCATCACCTGTTTCTAGCACTCTAAATGGTCCATCGTAAGGCGGTCACAGAGCTGTGCGGTGGGCATCATGTCTGACAAAAACAAACTCCGCATTTTTTAAAGCTTTAGGCACGAAAACACGTGGAAAACTGTGGTGAACGGGGCCTGGTAGGACACTCGGGCCATTGCTATTCTGCAGCCGCTGAGCCGAGGAGAACTCTGGCGCTGGGTTGTCAGGGAGAAATTCTCCAGGCAGCCGAAGTGGCTGTGTGAACACTAGCTCCACTGGGGAGGCGTCTAAATCCTCTTTAGGTGCAGAACGCAACCCCAATAGAACCCATGGTAGTTTGTCAACCCAATTTGCATCCGTAAGCGACGCTCTGAGAGCCGCCTTCAGCGACCTGTGAAAACGTTCGCATAACCCGTTAGCCTGCGGGTGATACGCGGTCATGCGGTGGATCGTTGCCCCCAGGCTGCGGGCCATCGCTGACCAAAGTTCGGAAACAAATTGTGGGCCTCTGTCAGACGTAATATCCGACGGAACTCCAAAACGCGCTACCCATGCAGTTAAAAAAGCGTGCGCCACCTCCTCGGCTGTGGTTGATGACAGGGGAACCACTTCTTGCCAGCGCGTGGTGCGGTCAACCATTGTCAGAAGATGTGTGCACCCTTGCGAGGGAGGTAGGGGGCCTACGAGGTCCACATGGACATGATCAAACCTTTTAGCTGGAATATGAAACTGCTCCAAAGGAGCTCTCGTGTGTCTATGCACTTTGGCCCGCTGACAGGCCATGCAGGCTGCCGCCCACTCTCTAACTTGCTTGCGCAGGCCCGGCCATACAAATTTCTCCCCTACCATTTTGACCGAAGTGCGCACCCCCGGGTGCGCCAGCGAATGGATCGAGTCAAAAACACGGCGGCGCCACGAGGCCGGAACCACCGGATGGGGTCACCCGGTGGAAACATCGCAGATTAGGGGGGGGCATACCGGTATGTCTTGCAGCACCCTGTCCTCCAGCCTTAACCCTGTTGGTCCAGACTGGAGCGTGCGCACGTCCGCGTCGCCGCCCTGCTCCGCGGCCATGGCTGCGTAATTTATCCCTATGCGGACTGGGGCCGCGCGCACTTCTGCGCCGCTACCCTGGTCCGCGGCAACAGCTGCGAAATCTACCTCTACGCGGGCTGGAGCAGCCACGGCACGCGAGAGGCAGTCTGCCACTACGTTAAGTTTACCCGCTACATGCTGGATATCGGTAGTGAACTCTGAAATTGCGGCCAGCTGTCTCTGCTGCCGGCCCGACCAAGGTTCCGAAATCTTGGCCATCGCAAAAGTCAGCGGCTTGTGGTCAACAAACGCGGTGAAATGGCGTCCCTCCAGCCAAAACTGGAAGTGACGAATAGCCAAATGGAGAGCTAACAACTCCCTGTCGAATGCGCTGTATTTTCGCTCACTATCGTGCAAAGAAAGACTTGCTGAAAAACGCAAGCGGCTGCCAGGCTCCAGCCACATACTGTTCCACAACCGCCCCTATGGCCACATCTGACACGTCAGTAGTGAGCGCCATGCGGGCCGTTGGGACTGGATGCGCTAACAACGCAGCGTTTGCCAAGGCTGATTTGACTTCAGAGAATGCGCGCTCCCGCTCGGGAGACCATTCGATTTTATTTGCGGGTTTTTGTTTTTTAAGTGCGGCGTACAATGGTTGCATGAGCTGCGCCGCGCGGGGAGGAAACGGTTATAAAAATTCACCATTCCCAAAAACTCCTGTAACGCTTTAACTGTTTGTGGTTGGGGAAAATTTGCCACCGCGCGCATCTTGTCAGGCAGAGGAACTGCTCCTTGGGGAGAGACGCAATGCCCCAAAAAATCAATCTGCGCCACCCCGAACTGACACTTCGCTGGGTTGATTATTAGCCCGTGCTCCGCCAACCTCCAGAAAACTGCTGTGAGGTGGTTTTCGTGTTCGTCCCCGGATGCACTGGCTAACAAAATGTCGTCCAGGTAGACGAACACGAAAGGGAGATAGCGCAACACCGCGTCCATCATGCGTTGGAAAGTCTGCGCTGCGCCTTTAAGCCCAAACGGCACGCGCAAAAACTCAAAAAGCCCGAAAGGAGTTATTACCGCTGTTTTGGGTATGTCCTCAGCGCGGACTGGGACCTGATGATAACCGCGTACCAGGTCTATTTTAGAAAAAATGCGCGTCCCCGCCAAATGAACTGAAAAATCCTGGATATGTGGGATTGGGTAGCGGTCGTGTGCTGTAGCATTGTTCAGCCTGCGAAAATCACCACACGGCCGCCACGAGCCATCAGTTTCAGGGACCATGTGAAGCGGTGAAGCCCAAGGGCTCTTTGAACGTCGGATGATGCCCAGTTTTTCCAGGTTGGCGAACTCCTTGCGCGCTATGGCCAGTTTAGCTGAATCCAAGCGCCGAGCTTTTGCAAAAACGGGCGGTCCGGTGGTAGTAATAAAATGCTCCACCCCGTGTTTAGCCACGGACGCCGAAAACGTTGGCACCGTGAGTGCTGGAAACTGAGTGAGGAGTGTGTGGAACTTACCACCTGCAGCTGTGACGTTGGCTTGTGCTGTTGGCGGGGCCACTCGCGCTGTACAGGGAATAGAAGAAAAAGAGAGTGCATTAACCAGGCGTCTGTTAGCAAGATCGACCAACAAACCTTGTGAGCACAAAAAATCAGCACCTAACATGTTGAAATTGACTGCCGCTATGACGAAAGTCCACTCGAATGTGCGGCCGTGTAACGACAGAGACAGGGTCTTCTCTCCGAAGGTCTTAATCTCCGAGCCGTTCGCTGCTGACACCACAGGGCCACTGGAAGACGCCAGCCGGTCAGCGTAGGAAGGTGTGATGAAACTCAGCTGGGAGCCTGTGTCCACGAGGAAGTGCCTCCCCGATCGCGCGTCCCTCAAGTAGAGCAGCTTGTTCTCCTCACCGAGAGCCGCAGCTGCTACCGACTCCCGGTCTTGGCGTTTCCCGAGGGCTTGAATTGGCATGGTGGAATGCACTTGCGTGCCCTCTCGGCGAAACGGCGATGTAAAAGCAAAGGACGTCGTCCGCTCCGCGCCTCCTGGCCCCCGTTGCTGCCGTCGTCGGTGAGTCTGGTGCTGCAGTCTCTGGCCCCCTGCCATCTCCTGATGTTGCGCCCAGCTCCACTGCTGCGGTCGTGGCCGTGTGTCGTCTATGGGCGTCGACGAGTCATTGCGCCTCCTGGCCCAGCTCGTGGTAGTCTCGGTGGGCCAGCAGCTGTGAACTGGCCAGGGTAACTCTCACCGCTGGCGGTAGTGTCCTGAGGAAAAGGTGGGCGAAAATAAAGCCATCATCTTCGGCGTCTCTCAAACTCAGCATCTTCGCCATCAGGTCTGCAGGTCTGTCGACCTCACACTCAGTCAATGCCAGGAGCTTCTCTGCTCGCTCTCCCAGCAAGGGGGTGAAAAAATGGATGAGAGCAGCCTTCAAAGTGCCGTACTTGTCGTCATCTGGCGGGTGGTTGATCAGGCTCTCTACACGCTGGGCTGTGTGGTTGTCCAGCTTTGCAACTACATGGTAGAACTTCATGGCGTCTGCCGAAACCTTCCAAAGATGGAACTGTGCCTCAACTGCGTTAAACCAGGAGCGCGGACTGTTCTGCCAGAAGTCTGGAAGCTGGACTGTGGTAGCTGCATTAGCTTGACTGGCTCCTGATGAGTCCGGTGCAGGAGAATCGTCTCCGGCCATAATACGTCTTAAGGTCACCAGTGTGGAGATTGTGTGGAAAGGATGAGGCAGAGTTATTTCTCAGGTTCCATTTTATTCACAACACACTCTCCAACATTCAAAAGCAGAAGAAGGAAAAACCCCCAACATCTGCCAGTCTTATACCCCTGACATCAAAGTACAAAATCCCATTGTCTTTAAATCCCAAACACAATGCATCCCCCCTGCAGTTCCTCTCTCTTCCACCCAAACCTGGGTGGTCAGGAAATCATTCATGTCCATCTCTTTGCATATCAAAAGGCCAACTCTCTCATCCTCCTCTTATCCCCAGGAGGTCCAGACCTTTTGTTCCTCTTCAGACGTGAAGCCAAAATAAGCACACAGGAATATACAGTACATGAGAGAATATGAACAGTCATATACATGTGAGCCCGTGAAATTACATATGTGCACCACATATAACCCCCCCCAAACGTCTAAGATGGAACAAACAAACAGATTGCATGTCATAATAAAATCGCCACACATCAGTCCACATGCTGTCTTGGTCTCAACCGTCTGCCGTATCTGCTGCAGGCGGGCTTGCAGGCGGGCTTGCGGCTCTTCCGCGGCGTCCTCCTGCTGTGGAGCTGCTATCTGGGGATTAAAACTGTTAGTCAATCTCTGTGAATGTACTGGGGAATGCTCCCTAGGGGGTCTACCCCGTCGCGGGGCCCTCGCCAACTGCACAGTTTCGTCAGCCATCACAAAAGCAGGTTTGAGTCTGTCTATGCCAATCATCTCCTTTCTGCCCCCCAAATCTAGCAAAAAATGCTCATCACCTGTTTCTAGCACTCTAAATGGTCCATCGTAAGGCGGTCACAGAGCTGTGCGGTGGGCATCATGTCTGACAAAAACAAACTCCGCATTTTTTAAAGCTTTAGGCACGAAAACACGTGGAAAACTGTGGTGAACGGGGCCTGGTAGGACACTCGGGCCATTGCTATTCTGCAGCCGCTGAGCCGAGGAGAACTCTGGCGCTGGGTTGTCAGGGAGAAATTCTCCAGGCAGCCGAAGTGGCTGTGTGAACACTAGCTCCACTGGGGAGGCGTCTAAATCCTCTTTAGGTGCAGAACGCAACCCCAATAGAACCCATGGTAGTTTGTCAACCCAATTTGCATCCGTAAGCGACGCTCTGAGAGCCGCCTTCAGCGACCTGTGAAAACGTTCGCATAACCCGTTAGCCTGCGGGTGATACGCGGTCATGCGGTGGATCGTTGCCCCCAGGCTGCGGGCCATCGCTGACCAAAGTTCGGAAACAAATTGTGGGCCTCTGTCAGACGTAATATCCGACGGAACTCCAAAACGCGCTACCCATGCAGTTAAAAAAGCGTGCGCCACCTCCTCGGCTGTGGTTGATGACAGGGGAACCACTTCTTGCCAGCGCGTGGTGCGGTCAACCATTGTCAGAAGATGTGTGCACCCTTGCGAGGGAGGTAGGGGGCCTACGAGGTCCACATGGACATGATCAAACCTTTTAGCTGGAATATGAAACTGCTCCAAAGGAGCTCTCGTGTGTCTATGCACTTTGGCCCGCTGACAGGCCATGCAGGCTGCCGCCCACTCTCTAACTTGCTTGCGCAGGCCCGGCCATACAAATTTCTCCCCTACCATTTTGACCGAAGTGCGCACCCCCGGGTGCGCCAGCGAATGGATCGAGTCAAAAACACGGCGGCGCCACGAGGCCGGAACCACCGGATGGGGTCACCCGGTGGAAACATCGCAGATTAGGGGGGGGCATACCGGTATGTCTTGCAGCACCCTGTCCTCCAGCCTTAACCCTGTTGGTCCAGACTGGAGCGTGCGCACGTCCGCGTCGCCGCCCTGCTCCGCGGCCATGGCTGCGTAATTTATCCCTATGCGGACTGGGGCCGCGCGCACTTCTGCGCCGCTACCCTGGTCCGCGGCAACAGCTGCGAAATCTACCTCTACGCGGGCTGGAGCAGCCACGGCACGCGAGAGGCAGTCTGCCACTACGTTAAGTTTACCCGCTACATGCTGGATATCGGTAGTGAACTCTGAAATTGCGGCCAGCTGTCTCTGCTGCCGGCCCGACCAAGGTTCCGAAATCTTGGCCATCGCAAAAGTCAGCGGCTTGTGGTCAACAAACGCGGTGAAACGGCGTCCCTCCAGCCAAAACTGGAAGTGACGAATAGCCAAATGGAGAGCTAACAACTCCCTGTCGAATGCGCTGTATTTTCGCTCACTATCGTGCAAAGAAAGACTTGCTGAAAAACGCAAGCGGCTGCCAGGCTCCAGCCACATACTGTTCCACAACCGCCCCTATGGCCACATCTGACACGTCAGTAGTGAGCGCCATGCGGGCCGTTGGGACTGGATGCGCTAACAACGCAGCGTTTGCCAAGGCTGATTTGACTTCAGAGAATGCGCGCTCCCGCTCGGGAGACCATTCGATTTTATTTGCGGGTTTTTGTTTTTTAAGTGCGGCGTACAATGGTTGCATGAGCTGCGCCGCGCGGGGAGGAAACGGTTATAAAAATTCACCATTCCCAAAAACTCCTGTAACGCTTTAACTGTTTGTGGTTGGGGAAAATTTGCCACCGCGCGCATCTTGTCAGGCAGAGGAACTGCTCCTTGGGGAGAGACGCAATGCCCCAAAAAATCAATCTGCGCCACCCCGAACTGACACTTCGCTGGGTTGATTATTAGCCCGTGCTCCGCCAACCTCCAGAAAACTGCTGTGAGGTGGTTTTCGTGTTCGTCCCCGGATGCACTGGCTAACAAAATGTCGTCCAGGTAGACGAACACGAAAGGGAGATAGCGCAACACCGCGTCCATCATGCGTTGGAAAGTCTGCGCTGCGCCTTTAAGCCCAAACGGCACGCGCAAAAACTCAAAAAGCCCGAAAGGAGTTATTACCGCTGTTTTGGGTATGTCCTCAGCGCGGACTGGGACCTGATGATAACCGCGTACCAGGTCTATTTTAGAAAAAATGCGCGTCCCCGCCAAATGAACTGAAAAATCCTGGATATGTGGGATTGGGTAGCGGTCGTGTGCTGTAGCATTGTTCAGCCTGCGAAAATCACCACACGGCCGCCACGAGCCATCAGTTTCAGGGACCATGTGAAGCGGTGAAGCCCAAGGGCTCTTTGAACGTCGGATGATGCCCAGTTTTTCCAGGTTGGCGAACTCCTTGCGCGCTATGGCCAGTTTAGCTGAATCCAAGCGCCGAGCTTTTGCAAAAACGGGCGGTCCGGTGGTAGTAATAAAATGCTCCACCCCGTGTTTAGCCACGGACGCCGAAAACGTTGGCACCGTGAGTGCTGGAAACTGAGTGAGGAGTGTGTGGAACTTACCACCTGCAGCTGTGACGTTGGCTTGTGCTGTTGGCGGGGCCACTCGCGCTGTACAGGGAATAGAAGAAAAAGAGAGTGCATTAACCAGGCGTCTGTTAGCAAGATCGACCAACAAACCTTGTGAGCACAAAAAATCAGCACCTAACATGTTGAAATTGACTGCCGCTATGACGAAAGTCCACTCGAATGTGCGGCCGTGTAACGACAGAGACAGGGTCTTCTCTCCGAAGGTCTTAATCTCCGAGCCGTTCGCTGCTGACACCACAGGGCCACTGGAAGACGCCAGCCGGTCAGCGTAGGAAGGTGTGATGAAACTCAGCTGGGAGCCTGTGTCCACGAGGAAGTGCCTCCCCGATCGCGCGTCCCTCAAGTAGAGCAGCTTGTTCTCCTCACCGAGAGCCGCAGCTGCTACCGACTCCCGGTCTTGGCGTTTCCCGAGGGCTTGAATTGGCATGGTGGAATGCACTTGCGTGCCCTCTCGGCGAAACGGCGATGTAAAAGCAAAGGACGTCGTCCGCTCCGCGCCTCCTGGCCCCCGTTGCTGCCGTCGTCGGTGAGTCTGGTGCTGCAGTCTCTGGCCCCCTGCCATCTCCTGATGTTGCGCCCAGCTCCGCTGCTGCGGTCGTGGCCGTGTGTCGTCTATGGGCGTCGACGAGTCATTGCGCCTCCTGGCCCAGCTCGTGGTAGTCTCGGTGGGCCAGCAGCTGTGAACTGGCCAGGGTAACTCTCACCGCTGGCGGTAGTGTCCTGAGGAAAAGGTGGGCGAAAATAAAGCCATCATCTTCGGCGTCTCTCAAACTCAGCATCTTCGCCATCAGGTCTGCAGGTCTGTCGACCTCACACTCAGTCAATGCCAGGAGCTTCTCTGCTCGCTCTCCCAGCAAGGGGGTGAAAAAATGGATGAGAGCAGCCTTCAAAGTGCCGTACTTGTCGTCATCTGGCGGGTGGTTGATCAGGCTCTCTACACGCTGGGCTGTGTGGTTGTCCAGCTTTGCAACTACATGGTAGAACTTCATGGCGTCTGCCGAAACCTTCCAAAGATGGAACTGTGCCTCAACTGCGTTAAACCAGGAGCGCGGACTGTTCTGCCAGAAGTCTGGAAGCTGGACTGTGGTAGCTGCATTAGCTTGACTGGCTCCTGATGAGTCCGGTGCAGGAGAATCGTCTCCGGCCATAATACGTCTTAAGGTCACCAGTGTGGAGATTGTGTGGAAAGGATGAGGCAGAGTTATTTCTCAGGTTCCATTTTATTCACAACACACTCTCCAACATTCAAAAGCAGAAGAAGGAAAAACCCCCAACATCTGCCAGTCTTATACCCCTGACATCAAAGTACAAAATCCCATTGTCTTTAAATCCCAAACACAATGCATCCCCCCTGCAGTTCCTCTCTCTTCCACCCAAACCTGGGTGGTCAGGAAATCATTCATGTCCATCTCTTTGCATATCAAAAGGCCAACTCTCTCGTCCTCCTCTTATCCCCAGGAGGTCCAGACCTTTTGTTCCTCTTCAGACGTGAAGCCAAAATAAGCACACAGGAATATACATGAGAGAATATGAACAGTCATATACATGTGAGCCCGTGAAACTACATATGTGCACCACAGTAGGATGTATAATTGGATAATGGATTTTTTAACACACAGGATAATTCGGGTTAAAGTAGGATCAGAAGTTTCTAATGACTTTGAAATAGAAAATGGTGTTCCTCAGGGGAGTGTGATAAGCCCTGTTTTATTCAACATAATGATTAATGACATGTTTGAGGATCAAGAGGGATCCATCAAAACAGCACTATATGCAGATGATGGAGCCATATGAACGAGGGGAAGAACTGAGAAATTTGTGTTCAAAAACATCAGGAAGGCAATGGAGAAAGTGGAAAAGTGGTCATATGAATGGGACTTTAAATTTTCAAACAGTAAAACCTGCTATATGATTTTCACAAAAAAACGCAGAACTGGTACAGAACCATTAACATTATATAATCAACCAACAGAGAAAGTCAGTGAGGTCAAATATCTAGGATTGTGGTTTGGTAGTGCATACACATGGAGAGTTCATGTTGAAAATCTGGAGACAAAAGTGCAAACAAGTCATTAATCTCATAAAAGCTGTAGCTGGACATGAATGCGGTGCAGATAAACAGGCTTGACATTTACAGAGCACTAATGAGATCGACAATAGACCATGGATGCATGATTTATGGAGCAGCAGCAAAGACGACTCTGGAAAAAATAGAATGCAGCATAGAGTGCTTCACCTGTTCATTGGAGCTGTCAAAACAACACCAAACAATGCAGTTTATAGAAGCAGGAGAAATGCCAATGGATTTGAGAAGAGATATACAGTGATCCCTCACTTATCGCGGTTAATGGGTTCCAGAATCAACCGCGAAAAGTGAAAAACCGCGAAGTAGCGTCACCCCTAATGACGTCATCCATAAATAATACGTACGTTCATTCTCTCACTCTCTCTCTCGTGTGATACGTGTGTGTGTGTGTGTAAGTGTACACACATACGTAGATGTAAATAAAGTGTACATAAATATGTTTTTAGAACTCTTTTATTCTTATAACAAGATACGTAACTCAAGATGAAGATGATTTACTGCACAGGTTAATAAGAGCTTTACTGCTCCTCAGGTGACACCTCATCGTCAGGTGCTAGAAGCGCAGGATCGTCGAGGGCAGCTTCCGATAGAGCTGGAGAAGCTGCAGGAGGCGGCGTAGTGGCTCGACGGGAAGACTATTTCGCACAAAATGGCACAAGAGAACAGCAAAAAGTTCCACGCGCCGAGACTAAGCAACACGAGCGATAAAAAGCAATGAATGCGGTCTTCCTTCACTGCATGGGCATTCAGTAGGGAGAGAAGGTGGGTGAAACGTCTCGGCCAATCAGCTTGCGGGGTGAAACGTCTCGGCCAATCAGCTTGCGAGATTTCCGAGCCGAGCCAACACGAGAACAGCAAACAGAGAGGTGGATTTTTGAGTTGTGCGAGCTCTCTGTGTTGATACCTGATGTTCTAATGTAGTCTCCCTGCCTTCTGCTAGCGCCCGCCCATTATTTCTCAATTTTGAATTTTTGATGAATATTTTTGAAAAATCCGCGATGCACTGAGGGCGCGAAAGGTGAAGCACGAAGTAGCGAGGGATCACTGTACTTGCATTATCATACTGGGTCAAGCTGAAAGGAAGTGAGGATGCAAATATTTCAAAAACAACACTACAAGACTGCTGGGAATATTCTAACTTCCAGGAACACGGGTTTGGGTGGACAAGCAAGAAATCTGTGTGTGTGTGTGTGTGTGTGTGTGTGTGCCTGTCTGTCTGTCTGTCACTTTTATAGGACATCATAGGACGGCCTATGATCTCTGCCTGAACATCATAGAACGTCCTATGAACTCAGGCATCATAGGACGACTCACGATGCCTATGTGACGGCACATAGACAAATGTGTCTTTATGATGTCATATACATCATGCCTGCCTTCATGTCTTTATGATGTCATATACATCAAGCCTGCCTTCATGTCTTTATGATGTCATATACATCAAGCCTGCCTTCATGTCTTTATGATGTCATAGTAACATCAGGCAACATGTCATATACGTACATCAAGGCTGCCTTCATGTCTTTAAAGCACGTTTATAGGACATAGAAGACGAAGAAGAAGAAGGAGGAGGAGGAGGAGGAGGAGGAGGAGGAGGAGGAGGAGGAGGAGGAGGAGGAGGAGGTGGTGCATGGTGCACTGCCCCACGTTTCCTGTCTGTGTGTGCATCCCTTGTCTGTCGGACCCTATACTGCCGAAGGGTCTACTCCTGTCTCAGACAGGTGTGTTGTTCACAGTCATGCCTGCGACATACTGCTCGAACCTCAGGTGTTTCAGCTTCACGTCATCTTTTCTGACGTGCAACACAGTCATGTCTGGGAGGTACTGCTGGAACCTCAGCTGTTTCATCTTCACGGCATCTTTTCTGACGTGCAACACAGTCATGTCTGGGAGGTACTGCTGGAACCTCAGCTGTTTCATCTTCACGGGATCTTTCCTGACGTGCAGCAGTTCTCCTCACTCTATTGCTCTGCATTTATGTAGCATCTGGTTTAAATTAGTGTGTCCTATTCTTAATCGGGTGATGAGTATCTCTTCTTTCCTGTTTCTGCCAACTCCCATTCCAGCGTTTACTGTCAGGAGCCAAGCCGGCTTGGTTCCCCCCCGCCCGCTCGGTCCCGATTCTCTATGTGGGTTTAGGTGCCACTAGGTATGAGATGAGATGAGATGAGATTCAACTTTATTGTCATTACACATGTATGAATACAAGGTAACGAAACGTGATTTGGCATTTGGGCACGCTCTGCAGAGCGCATCCAAGGCCGGGGCAGCCGCTAGGCGCCAGTCATAAAGAAGAAAAGAAAAAAGAAAAGAAATGATATGACACAATAGGCGAGAGAAAAAAACATGTTTTATCAAATTGACGCTTAATGGGTAAGCGAAATTTTGATTGCAGGCAAAAAAAACCCTCAATGCATATTTAGCAGTAGTGGACAATCACACAGCAGAGGGAGGGAGAGCAGTGTGTGTATATATACAGTATATACAGTATATATAGTATATAGGTATGTGCACATTATGTAGTTTGTGCTTTGCCTTACCCATAGCCACTGCTTTCTGGCTGGCAGTGGTGAGGCAGTCCCTTTGGCTCACGCTGGTAAAAGCGCTATCTGACTGTCTGTCGGTACGACCACGCCCCCTCTCTTATTACTGTCAGCTGTCCCCACTCCCGTGCTCCATCTCCCTGCTCCTTGCCTAGGTGTGACCAATCTACCATCTCCAGCAATGTGTGTACTTTAGGAGCCTTTTGCCAGTCAATGCATTGCTGGGTCATTGCACTTCACATACGGTCGCTGTTCACCGTATGAGAGTCACGTCATTGAAGGATTGTTTTCACTCTGTGCTTCAATTGGACTTCTCGGACTGCTCCAGTTCTGTGAGTATTATCTGTGAGTGTTTTCCCTGGTGGTCCTAACCTATAGACTGTTGAGCATCCTGGAGGACTTCTTTAGCTGCAGTGGAGTTTATGACTTGGAACTGTTTGTCGATGTCTTTGTCTTTAATAAATGTGTGTGGTGTAAACCTTGGTGTAAATCCTCATCCTTTCACCCCTCCCATGCGCAATGGAGAGGCGCACGGGAGGATTTATGATAGAATGACCCAGCCATGAAAAGGATTTAGCGGATTACACCCACACATACCTTTTTGAATAATTTACTTACCAGTCTGAGAGCCATGTTGGACTTGATGGGAATGCGCAGCTATCCTCTGTGTCTAGGGTGAGAGTGCTGCTGTGCACTCATGGAGGTAGACGGGCTCATAACCTCGGCAAGCACATATTCCACCCTGGAGGATGTACTGTGGTACGTGGACCTGACTGATGCAGCAGTTCGGCGGTGCCCTCAGTTCGCGGATCATCCAGAGGGAGCTGAGAGGTTGACCCGTTTGGCAGCACTGTGGCGAGAGTTCGGCAGAGGGGTGAGGAAGTCCCCCAAGAAGACCGGGCTCGCAGCAAAGGGAGGGTGCTCCCAGGCTTCCGTTGATTCTGCTCCACGCCAGAGTTCGGTGCCAGTTCCTGCTCTGACCCAGCCAGCTCCAACCCCTCGCAGACAGCGTCATCCTACATCGAAATGCCGGGAGAAGCCCTCCTTGTCGGCAGAGGCCGCCACACTTCCAGCTGCCGTGAGGTCCGCTGAGCTCACCTTGGCAATGCCCTCCTCTGTTGCCATGGAGACGGCTCCTCCTCCACCCATTGAAGAAGGCTGTATCACCATGGACACAGAGAGGGATGACAGCCTGCCAGCTGCAGCAGTCAACATCAAAGACCGAGATGACAGGCAAGTGTTTTTACATTCAACTCATTTTGATAATAATAAACCTTGTCTGTCTCCCGAGAGAGGGACCCAGTTACAGCAGTCTGCTCCCCCCTCCAGCTGCAGCTTAACTCTTTCCCTACCCCCTCTGTGTCTCCTCAATTTTCTCCTGAGCATCTGTCGGTCCAGGATCAGAGGCATTGGACAGTGGAGGAGCCAGTGGCTTTGGAGGATCCCGCTCCGGAGCCAGAACAGAGGTGTTTCCCTGCAGCCACGCCGGAGAAGTCCCCTGCGTTGGAGCCACTGCAGGGGAATGAAGGGACTGCTATCACCATCTCTCCAGCTGCAGAGGCACCCACAGTGGATATGGAGCCTGAGCTGAACCTCCTTGAGGCCGGGCCCAAGTGTTCATTGTCAGGATCGACGGAGTCCTGGACAGCGGTGGAGCTCGAGCTCTGGCACGTTTTCTCTCTTGTTTTTCTGATAACAGTTTTAGGGAGATCTTGTCTGGCTCTAGGTGAGGGGAGTCAGGCGCAGCGTGCAGCTGCGTCAGAACTTTCCTTTGCCGGGCTCCACAGCTGCTGGCGACCCTAATAACCTGGTTACTTCTCCTGCTCCTGAGTGTTCATCTAAGGTCGCCGGAGAGGAACCATTGTCGCCGTGGGTCTCCATGGAACCGGTCACACTGCCCGACAATGTCGTGGGTTCAGCTCCCCTGCTGCCTGAGACCATTGTATGGGTCCCTCCGCAGGTTGAGTCTCCGTGGGTGCGGCACGCTGGCTTTGGACCCTCGTGGGGGCTGCGCTCCAGGATCTGCCTGACATGGATGCTGCGCTCCTGCTCAGACCCATCATGGACACCACACTCCAGCGTGGGGTCCACTGAGGGTGCAGCGTTGGCCCGGTGCACTGTGGGTGCTGCTGAGCTCCAGCTGGAGTCCACCGCAGGGGCTGCGGAACTCTAATCGGGAGTCACCGCAGGTGCGGCAGAGCCTCATCCGGAGGTCACCGCGGGTGCTGTGGAGCCTCAGCTGGAGGTCACTGTGGGTGCTGTGGAGCCGGCCCGGTCGGGGTCCACCGTGGGTACAGCGTCGGCCTGGTCGGGGTCCATCATGGGCGCAGCTGCATCCCAGGCCGGGATCTCCAAGGATGCTGTGGATCCGCCTGAGGACGCCGTGGCCCCCTTCTCCTCCCTGTCCCAACTCCATGGGGGGTCCCTCCCAATGGTCCGGTCACCCACCAGTGAGCCTTCTGGTGGGCAGGCCGCCTCCTGCTTCATCCCGCTGGTCCTGGTGGCTTTACAGCACTGGCCGACCGCCTGAGGGACTGAGGCTCTGGGGCAGATGGCCCGTGTTTTCCGGCAGGCCACCAGACTCTGTCCGCCGAACTGCCTGCTCGGCCTGGGACTATGGGCGGCTTCTCGAGCCTCCATGTCTTTGGACTTGGGGGGGTCAATTGTGGTCCCTGGGCGGGGTATTGTGTTCCCTCCTTTCCTGTTCCCACTACCACCCACCCAGGTTCGTGTTGTCTGTTCCTGTTGGGGTTGGGGGTGGTGGTGGTTTGGGATGTTACTTTGGGTGTCTGGGAATCCACCCATTAAAGGGGGGGCTCTGTCAGGATCCGAGCTGGCTCGGTTACCCCCGGCTCGGTCCTGATCTCCATGTGGGTTTAGGTGCCACTAGGTATGTGCATGTTATGTATTCTGTGCTTTGCCTTACCCATATGTAACCCCGTGTTAAAAACGTGATGGAATTATGAATGTCGATACCGCTTTAAGAAGAAGGGGGGACATTCATTTCATAATGGGAGTAGATAGTTTAACGTGAATTAAATTATAAATATTGATACCGGTTTAAGAAAAGAAAAACACCCATTTCATAATGGGAATACATAATTTGAATATGAATATTTAAATAAATATATATATTCATAAATAGTAGGAACATTTTCTAGAATATTCTGATAAAGTTCCTAGTATTGTGTGTTGATATTTATTGTAACAAATGGCTGCGCCGTTGCTGGGTCACGCCACCCAATGGGTTAAGCGCTCTCTCCCTGGGTCTGGGATGACTTGCATTTTTGGCTCAGTCACGCCAGACGCCGAAAGACACAGACCAGAGACAGAGAGACGGTCCTTGGTGATATGGCGATGCTAACGTGCTAATAGCAGCCTTTGCCTGGATAAAATCCTTGAAATTGATTGGGATCCAAAGGTTGTCGACGCCGTTGAGCGCGGGAACTCCATTGAAGCACGAGCCACTTGGCATGGTCAGGTTTGTTTTTGTTTTTTTTTTTCCCTTTGGACTGGTTTGACCAGAGCGTGGATCTCCAAATCTGGATGGTGAGCCGAAGCCCGAACCCTAGAAACTGCTAGAGGTGACCCCACTGGTCACCTGGACTGATACAACAGAACTGTGAATATTGTAAATATAATTTGGAGTATTTTGTTTTTATTTTTTCTATTTTATCGCGCTATGTATTTATTTTGTGTACATAATTGTAAATAATATACATAGTTGCAAGTTCCATATACGGCTGTGTATGTGTCGTCTGTTGTTGCACCTCCCAGGCTCCTACGGACCCAGAGTTGGTCTGACCTGGCCCAATTATCCCTTTTCCCTCAGGTAGTAAAGTTAAGGTAAATACATTGCCATAACACAACACTACCAAAAGGGTACTACACCTAAAGTGAGTAGGGTGAGTGGGTGTTAGTAAGGGTTACACACAAAAATCTGGCGAGCGCAGGTGTTAGTGGGTGTTACCCCCAATTACCCCGCAAGTATTGTACCACCCTGTGTATACTATTGTTACAGTGGTATATTGTTAAAAAATTTGGAGAGACAAGTAAGTGTCACAGGGTTACACAAAAATTTGGCGAGGACAGCCAGGAGCCTGGAGCGTTGCACAACAGATGAGGATTCTGTTTTGACTCCTGACTAAACAGTTTATATACTGCCAAAATGGATTTTGTGGAAAAACATGGTGTTAAAATCCCTAATGCAGTCATTGTCAGTGGTGTTGTTGATAAAGAGAAAGACACAGACATTTTTGAGTTTCTAGAGCAACATGGCACTATACGTAGGGTGCTTAGCTTTGATGATAACTCATCTGATTTTGACAAAAGTCACATTGTAGAGTTCGAGTCTGGATTAACCATTGAAGCATTAGCACCTACGTTGCCGTGCTCCTTTCCATCCACTGACAATCCTGAGGTTAAGTACTGCATTCAAGCTCTCACCGATGTCTACACTAAAACTGTAGGGGGCAGTGTTACTGAGGCTTATCTTAGCAACCTGAGGGGTTTAGCTAAGCTGAGTGGAAAAGGTTTTGAAGAGGTGTTGCGGGAGGTCATGTCCAAAATAGGGAAGTCTATTGAAGCTGCTGAGACAGCTGAAACGGTCTCTGCTGACATTGATCCTGCTTCCCTTACTGTAGAACCCACACAAAGTGGAGTCTCTCCTCCACTCCAAGTTGAAGTGCCTCGCACCCCTAAAACCACTCAAGCACTCTTCCAGAGCCCTCTTAGACCAAACTTAACACCTCAAATGTTGAGTCCAGTTGATTTTAACCCACCCGAGGTTCAGAAAATCGTAGTCGAGCATGTCATTAAACATGCCGTCATTAAACAAGCCGTCAAATGCCCATTCCTCCTTGAGAATCAGAGCTTTCTCTGGCAAAACGCTGAGACCGTATACTGAAGCTGACTATGAAACATGGCGTTCACATGTTGACCTGATGATGGAAGATACTTCTTTGTCTGACTTGGAAAAATCCCGCAAGATCCATGAAAGTCTTCTTGCTCCTGCGTCTGATGTTATTCGCTCTCTTGGGCCTGAAGCCACCTCTGCCGACTATCTTAAGCTGTTGGATTCAGCTTTTGGGACTGTTGAAGACGGTGAGGAACTACTTGTGCAATTCATGAACACTTTCCAAAATTATGGAGAAAAACCCTCTGCATATCTGCATCGTTTGCAGGTGGCGCTCAATCTCACAGTGCGTAGAGGCGGTCTGGAGCTCCAGGAAGCGAACAAACAGCTTCTCAAGCAGTTTAACAGAGGCTGTTGGGATGACAATCTGCTAAAAGAGCTACAGCTGGAACTGAAAGATAAACTTGCTTCACCTTCGCACTGTTGAAAACAGACAAGAAGTTAAAAACACACGCATGAAAAAACACTTGGGCGCCACAAAACCAAAAGCAGCTTCCTACGAACAAACCGTCACCGAAACAAGCACAAACAGTGAAGTGGAGTCGGACAGTCTGAAAAAACTGAAAAAGCAAGTCGCTGATCTAAAAAGCCAATTAGCTGCTGTCGTGAAACAAAAGAAACAAGCACCACTGAAGAAAGACCCAACTAAGAAATCTGGAAATAAAAAACCTGACCATGCCAAACCTGAAAACTTACCTTCGTCCAGCCGTCCCAATACTAGGCCCAAACCATGGTATTGCTTCCGCTGTGGCGAAGATGGGCATATTGTAGCCACTTGTGAGTCAGAGCCAAACCCTGCGCTTGTGGCTGCAAAACGCAAAGAACTAAGAGTAAAAAGACAGATTTGGGACAGTCAGAACCCCCAATCTTCTTTAAAACTGAAGTCTACCCCTGTTGCGGGACAAACAGAGGTTAGTTCAGAGATGACCCATCCCAAACCAAAAGCTCCATTCAAGACACATGCTAAACTGAAGTCACACTACAAAACAGACCCCTTTAACTTTCCTAATGGTCTAACTGGTACAAAAAGTACAGCACAAGTGAAAGTGAATGGCTGTACTGTGAGCTGTTTGTTAGATACAGGTTCCCAGGTGACTACTGTTCCTGAGTCCTATTACAGACAGTACTTATCCAACCATGAGATTAAGCCACTTTTTGAGCTGTTAGAAGTGGAGGGAGCTAACGGTCAGAGTGTACCTTACTTAGGCTACATTGAAATGCATGTCACTTTCCCAAAAGACTTTCTCGGTATTGAAGCCAAAGTGCCAACACTTGCATTAGTGGTTCCGATGTACGTGCAGCTGATCAGTCCTTAGTGTTAATAGGGACAAACACATTAGATGTACTGTACGAGCTGTACTCTGATGCATGTTCTGAACTGCACCCAACCATGTCACTTGGTTATAAGGCAGTGTTAAAAGTCCTTGAGCTACGGCACAGACAGTCCAAAGACGCTAGCCTTGGTTTAGTGACCATGTGCAATAAAGAGCCATAGTTAGTTCCTGCAGGCCAAACAGTTGTTCTAGATGGCGCTGTAGCTGTGTCAGCTGGCAACGGTGAAAAATCTGTCTTGTTAGAACACCCGTTAATGTCAGCCTTACCTGGTGGTATCCTAGTAAAACCATGTCTCATAGACTTACCTGAAAGAGCACCTTACCTTGTTCCAGTTATACTCACCAATGAATCGGAACATGATGTGACAATCCCTCAGAAGTGTGTCATTGGAGAAATTTGTGCATATCAACGAGTCCTATCCCAAGAACACTCCGTGAAAGTTACAAAGTCCAAAACTGAACCAAAGTCCACTCTGAAGTTCAACTTTGACTCTTCTCCCATTAGCGCTGAATGGAAAGAGTGCCTAACAGAAAGACTCAGTCAAATGCCCGAAGTATTTGCACAAAACGATCTTGACTTTGGCAAAACGGATCAAGTGAAACACACAATGAAATTATCAGATGAAACACCGTTCAAACACAGAGCACGTCCCATACATCCAAATGACCTGGAAGCGGTCCGTAAGCATCTCAAAGAACTCCAACAAGCAGGCGTGATAAGAGAGTCCAATTCCCCATTTTCTTCGCCTATTGTAGTGGTGCGAAAGAAAAATGGCGATGTCCGCTTTTGTATTGATTACAGGAAGCTTAACATGCAGACTGTAAAAGATGCTTAGCCCTCCCCAACTTGGAGGAAACGTTTCCCACCTTGACCGGTTCGCAGTGGTTCTCCATCCTCGATTTAAAGTCGGGGTACTACCAAATTGAGGTAGAGGAGCTGGACAAACCAAAGACGGCATTCGTATGTCCCATGGGCTTTTGGGAATTCAATAGAATGCCCTAAGGCATTACAAACGCCCCCAGCACATTCCAGCGCCTCATGGAGAAATGCATGGGCGACATGAATCTGCATGAGGTGATCGTGTTCCTCGATGACATCATTGTATTCTCCAAGACGCCCGAAGAACATGAGGCTCGCTTAATCGCCTAAAAGAGTATGGGCTTAAACTCTCCCCTGAGAAATGCACATTTTTTCAAACTTCTGTCAGATACCTCGGTCACATTGTGTCCAGTAAAGGAGTTGAGACCAACCCCGAAAAAGTGAAAGCCCTAAGTACCTGGCCTGTGCCCCTTGATCTCAAACAGCTCTGCTCGTTCTTAGGCTTTTCAGGGTACTATAGGTGGTTCATTAAGAACTATTCCAGCATCGTTAAGCCCCTCACTGACTTAACAGCAGGCTACCCTCCTTTGCGAAAAAGCCCAAAGCCCAAAGCTAAGCCTGCCCAGTACCACGACCCAAAGACACCGTTTGGCGAGCGATGGACTTCTTCCTGTGATCTTGCATTCAAAACCATCATTGAAAAGCTCAGTACTGCGCCTGTCCTGGGTTTCGCTGACCCTCAGTTGCCATATACACTCCATACTGACGCCAGCACTACAGGGCTTGGCACAGTTCTCTATCAAGAGCAGGAGGGCCAGACTAGGGTCATAGCTTATGCAAGCCGGAGGTTGTCTAGAAGTGAGTCCCGTTACCCCGCCCATAAATTAGAATTTTTAGCTCTGAAGTGGGCAGTAACGGAGAAGTTCACAGACTATTTATATGGCAATCATTTTACTGTCGTGACAGACAGTAACCCCCTGACGTACATTTTGACTACTGCTAAGATGGATGCCATGAGTTATAGGTGGCTAGCTGCTCTGTCGACATTTAACTTTAAGCTCCAATACAGAGCAGGCAAGCTTAACTCAGATGCAGATGGCCTCTCTAGACGGCCACATGGCGAGTTACTTGATGACGCAGTGTCCCAAAAGGAGTTTGACCACATACAGCAGTTCACTCAAACTCACTTGTCTCTTCCTGAGAACAGTTTAAGTTCCGAGGTAGTGTCTGCTATATGTGAAAAACACCTTGTCTGTAGCTCTCCAGACAACACCTTCCCTTTGGTTCATTCGTTAGCCCTCTCTGTAGCCGCCATTCCAGATGGCTACGCTGATGAAGATGGCTGTGGTGGTCTTCCAGTTGTATCCCACATGACTCCTGAACAGATCAAAAACGAACAAAGAACTGATCCCTGTCTAAGAGAAGTGATTGCACAAATTGAAACTGGGCTAAAAGTTCCACCAACTGTACGAACTGAGCTTCCTGACATCAACTTGTTACTCCGAGAGCTCAGTCGACTTGAAATGTGCAATAATATCCTCTACCGCACTCGTCAAGATGGAGGAAATGTTACTTACCAGCTCGTCTTACCTGAACAACTCTGCGATTCAGTCTTTCAAAACCTCCACTGTGACATGGGCCATTTAGGCACAGAGCGTACTTTGGATCTCGCCAGAACAAGGTTCTATTGGCCTCGCATGGCGGCAGATATTGAAAATAAGATCAAGACATGTAATCGCTGGGTAAGACGTAAAACCGCTCCAGAACGAGCTGGTCCGCTTGTCAATATCAAGTCCACCCGACCGCTTGAACTCGTCTGTATGGATTTCCTGTCCATTGAGCCCGATCAAAGTAACACAAAGGATGTGCTCGTGTTAACTGATCATTTCACGAAATACGCTATAGCCATCCCTACCAGCAATCAGAAAGCTCAGACCGTTGCAAAGGCACTTTGGGACAACTTTATAGTCCACTACGGGATACCCGAACGGTTACATAGTGATCAGGGTCCAGATTTTGAGTCCCATATTATAAAAGAACTTTGCAAAATCATGGGAATTCGCAAAATCCGGACGACACCCTATCATCCCAGAGGTAACCCGGTAGAACGTTTCAATACAACGTTATTGAGCATGCTGGGTACTCTGGAGGAAAAGGACAAAACTCATTGGCACAACTATGTGAAACCACTTGTACATGCGTACAATTGTACGAAGAATGACACTACTGGTTTTGCCCCGTATGAGTTAATGTTCGGTCGTCAGCCGAGATTGCCCATTGACCTTGCATTTGGGCTCCCGTTTCACAACAAAAGTTTCAAGTCACATTCCCAGTACATTGAAAAACTGAAGACAACTCTACAAGAAAGCTACAAACTAGCAACAGAAAATGCTAACAAGATGGCTGAAAGAAACAAAACAAGATTTGATATGCGAGTGAAACACACAAAACTAGAACCAGACGACAGAGTTTTGGTACGTGCAGTCCGACTCAGAGGCAAGCACAAACTAGCAGACAGGTGGGAAGCTGAAATTCACATTGTGGTGAGCCAAGCAGGTGACTTGCCTGTTTACACTATAAGACCTAAGACAAAAGATGGTCCTGTTCGCACCATTCACCGCGACCTCTTGCTTCCCTGTGGTTTTCTTGCCCCTTTTGAAGAAAAACCTGTCCAACCAAAACGTGTCCACCAACCTAAGACAAGACAATCACCTGAACAAAGTGAGGAATGTGAGAATTCAGAACCGGAAAATGAAGATGTCTATTGGTACAGAGAAGAACCAATCCAAACATCCATAAAGTTCACTCGAGTTTATGAAATTCCCCATCCAAAGACATTCTTTAAAGGAAACATTCCTGCTGAAACTCACTTACCTGAGAATGACAACCAAATAGAAAATGTAACTTCACCTAGATGCGACAACTTACCGAATGATGGAAACCTGGAGGAAAGTGAAACAAATGTGGAACTGTCATGTCTTTGGGTAAAAGACATTGATAAATTTATAAAGTTAATAAATTGGTTAAAAGGAATAAATAAGTTAAAATGAGTGATAAAATTGTCAAAAACCTCGTGTTCAAAAAGTTATCGAAGTGAGACATCTTTTCCTTAAAGGATTGTTTTTTGTTACTGCAGAGTGTGTGCTCTTCCGTATATAGATGATCTTTGATGTGTTTTTTCCTCAGCTACAGTCAGCTAGCCACACAGAAACGAAGTTAAAAAGTTCATTGAGTACGCTGTGTTGTTCTTCTTCGTTTGAGTCTTGGGAAACTTTTGTCTTTGTGAGTATTTTTATGTACAAGCACTTGATAGCGATCGCTGATGTTCTAAAGTATTACGTGAATGAGTTTTGTTAAAGTGATGTTTCTGTTAGTTATTTACGTGTATTAGCTCTTGTGTTAGCATACCGCATGTTAATATGTAGATAGTAATTGCATTGTTCTGTATGTTTCAGTTACCGCGCCATGCTACACACGCATGCAAGAAAACTTCATAAAGACAAGAAAAGCAAGCCTTGTGTGCAAAGTTTTCTTCATTGGTTCGCTGGCTGTCTAGCAGCACAGAGAAACGTGCTGTGAGGGCAGCACAGGAACCATCAAGCAATGAGAATGGAACTGAAAGTGAAACCAACTTACCTGATAAAGGTACCTGTGATGAACCTGTGGAAGAAAAAGAACCTGAAAAAGAGATCCCAAAGACTGTGAGACGTTCCAAGAGGACAACCTCCCAGCCAGAAAGACTACAGTATAGTCAGTTGGGAAACCCTCTCCTAACTGTTGCCCAGTCCCTGTTTCAAGGATTAAACCTGGCTTTTACCAGAGCCTCAATATAGTCAGATCATAAGATTATTCCCATGAACACTAGTTCTCCCGTCAATACTATTTAGCTAATCCCACGCAAAGGGACTTGCATGATTCTAAGGGGGGATAGTGTAACCCCGTGTTAAAAACGTGATGGAATTATGAATGTCGATACCGCTTTAAGAAGGGGAGACATTCATTTCACAATGGGAGTAGATAGTTTAACGTGAATTAAATTATAAATATCGATACCGCTTTTAGAAAAGAAAAACACCCATTTCACAATGGGAATACATAATTTGAATATGAATATTTAAATAAATATATATTCATAAATAGTAGGAACATTTTCTAGAATATTCTGATAAAGTTCCTAGTATTGTGTGTTGATATTTATTGTAACCACTCCCCACTCCACCAACACCCCCCCCCACTCCCAACACACAGCCCCTCATCCTGACCCTGACCAGGACCCAGGTGAGGACGGAGCTGAGGAAGATCAAGGCGAGGAAGGCGTCGGAACCGGACGGCATCAGCGCAAAGCTCCTCAAGTCCTGTGCAGACCAGCTGTGTGGGATTGTGACGTATATCTTCAACCTGAGCCTGAAGCTGGGGAGGGTACCACAGCTGTGGAAAACATCTTGTGTGGTACCTGTACCAAAAACTTCCCACCCCAAAGACCTGAACAGCTACAGACCGGTGGCCTTGACGTTCCACTTGATGAAGACCCTGGAGAGACTGCTCCTTGCTCACCTCCGCCCCCTGGTGGAACCAGCGATGGATCCACTCCAGTTCGCCTACCAGCATGGCATTGGGGTGGAGGATGCGGTGATCTTCCTCCTTCACCGTTCTCTGTCCCATCTGGAGAAGCCCGGGAATATGGTGAGGATCATGTTCTTTGACTTCTCCAGTGCTTTCAACACCATCCAACCGATGATCCTGAAGGACAAGCTGCTGCGCGCAGGGGTGGACCAGCACCTGTCATCATGGATCCTGGACTACCTCACGAACCGGCCTCAGTTTGTGAGAACCCGGGACTGTGTGTCCGACACGATCATCAGTAGCACGGGGGCCCCCCAGGGAACGGTGCTGGCTCCCTTCCTGTTCACTCTTTATACTGCGGACTTCTCACACAACACAACACACTGCCATCTACAGAAGTTCTCTGATGACTCTGCAATCATTGGCCTCATCTCCAATGGAGATGAAGCTGAGTACAGAGGGCTTATCCAGGACTTCGTAGACTGGTGCCATCGGAACTGCCTCCAGATCAACGCGAGGAAAACTAAGGAGCTGGTGATGGACTGCCGCAGGCAAGGACAACCCCTCACAGCACCAGTAAATATACAGGGAACAGACATCGAGATGGTGACATCCTATAAGTACCTGGGTGTTCATCTGAACAATAAACTAGACTGGTCACACAATACTGACGCACTCTACAAGAAGGGACAGCGCAGGCTGTTCCTGCTGAGGAGACTCAGGTCTTTTGGTGTACAAGGGGCGCTGCTGAAGACATTCTATGACACGGTGGTGGCATCAGCCATCACTTTTGGAGTGGTCTGCTGGGGCAGTGGCATTACTGCAGCCGATAGGAAGAGACTGAACAAACTGATCAAGAAAGCTAGCTCTGTCCTGGGGCAGCGCCTTGATCCAGTGGAGGAGATAGGAGAGAGAAGGACGGTGGCTAAACTGTCATCTCTGCTGGAGTCCGAGTTCCACCCTATGCAGGACATACTGAATGCACTGAGGAGCTCATTTAGCAGCAGACTACATCATCCCAGGTGCACAACCGAGAGGTTTCGCAGGTCCTTCCTACCAACGGCTGTCAGACTGTACAACCTAAGCAGGGCTGCTCGCAGAGATAGCAAAAAGACGTAACAAACTAATAGTTTTTTGAATGCAAAAGATGCAATAGACTTACACAATGGTCCCCTCCGGCATACAACTAGGAAAATACCGGTCGCTATGGAGAGTGAGAATATGTATGGGCACATAATCATACCATGTAGGATAACTAAGTAGACGGTTGTGCTGTTTCATCCCATCTAGCAACAATGCTCTGCACTGTGTGTGTTTATATATTTACGTATTTATTCCATCTAGCTACAATGCTCCGCACTGGGTGTGTTTATATTTATATATCTATATATTTATTCCATCTAGCTACAATGCTCCGCACTGTGTGTGTTTATATATTTACATATTTATTCCACCTAGCTGCAATGCTCCGTACTGTGGGTGTTTATATATTTACATATTTATTCCATCTAGCTACAATGCTCCTCACTGTGTGTTTATATATTCATATATTTATTCCATCCAGCTACAATGCTCTGCACGGTGTGTCTGTGTGTGTGTATATATATATTTTATAGTAATATGTACATATGTATATTAGCTGCTCTTGCTTGCTTTTTTTTTTTTTTTTTTTTTTTTTTCTTGCCTTCTGATTGTTGCTCTGACTGTTACTATCCCTGTGCTGTTGCAATCCTGGAATTTCCCTGTTGTGGGACTAATAAAGGCTTATTTTATCTTATCTTATCTTATCTTAACCAATGGCTGCGCCATTGCTGGGTCACGCCACCCAATGGGTTAAGCGCTCTCTCCCTGGGTCTGGGATGACTTGCATTTTTGGCTCAGTCATGCCAGACGCCGAAAGACACAGACCAGAGAGAGAGAGACGGTCCTTGGTGATATGGCGATGCTAACGTGCTAATAGCAGCCTTTGCCTGGATAAAATCCTTGAAATTGATTGGGATTCAAAGGTTGTCGACGCCGTTGAGCGCGGGAACTCCATTGAAGCACGAGCCACTTGGCATGGTCAGGTTCTTCTTTTTTTTTTTTTTCCTTTGGACTGGTTTGACCAGAGCGTGGATCTCCAAATCTGGATGGCGAGCCGAAGCCCGAACCCTAGAAACTGCTAGAGGTGACCCCACTGGTCACCTGGACTGATACAACAGAACTGTGAATATTGTAAATATAATTTGGAGTATTTTGTTTTTATATTTTCTATTTTATCGCGTTATGTATTTATTTTGTGTACATAATTGTAAATAATATACATAGTTGCAAGTTCCATATACGGCTGTGTATGTGTCGTCTGTTGTTGCACCTCCCAGGCTCCTACGAACCCAGAGTCGGTCTGACCTGGCCCAATTATCCCTTTTCCCTCAGGTAGTAAAGTTAAGGTAAATACATTGCCATAACACAACACTACCAAAAGGGTACTACACCTAAAGTGAGTAAGGTGAGTGGGTGTTAGTAAGGGTTACACACAAAAATCTGGCGAGCGCAGGTGTTAGTGGGTGTTACCCCCAATTACCCCGCAAGTATTGTACCACCCTGTGTATACTATTGTTACAGTGGTATATTGTTAAAAAATTTGGAGAGACAAGTAAGTGTCACAGGGTTACACATAGCAACTGCTTTCTGGCTGGCAGCGGTGAGGCAGCCCCTTTGGCTCACGTTGGTGCGAGCACTGTGACTGTCTGCCGGTCCGACCACGCCCCCCCTTTTATTACTGTCAGCTGTTCCCACTCCTGTGCTCCATCTCCCCCCTCCTCACCCAGGTGTGACCAGTCTACCATCTCCAGCAATGCATGTACTTTAGGAGCCTTTTTGCCGGTCACGCTTTGCTGGGTCATTGCATTTCACATATGGTTGTTGTTCGCCATATGAGTCATGTCATTGAAGGATTGTTTTCACTCGGTGCTTAATTGGACTACTTGGACTGCTCCAGTTCTGTGAGTATTATCTGTGTGTGTTTTCCCCGGTGGTCCTCACCTATAGACTGTTGAGCATCCTGGAGGACTCCTTTAGCTGCAGTGGAGTTTATGACTTGGAACTGTTTGTCAGTGTCTTTGTCTTTAATAAATGTGTGTGATGTAAACCCTGCCCATAAATCCTCATCCTTTCACCCCTCACCGTGATCAATGGAGGGGCACATGGGAGGATTTATGACAGTTTACCTTCTTTTGAATGTCATAAAGATGTCTTGCTGTATCTATTGAGTCCCAATATTCTTGCCACTTGTGTCCTATGCTTAATTGAGTAATAAGTATCTCTTTGTTCCTGTTTCTGCCAACTGTCATTCCAGAGTGTACCTGCTTTTGATTTGCCTTCTTCCTTACTGAGTGAGATTTCCTGATTTACTGCTTCAAATTCTGATGATGTCATAGTGAGCCCTATGATGGTGACTGATGGTCTCTATGACATCATATAGTGGTCTCTATGTGCGTTATGTAGACTTTGATCTTTGATGACGGCATCGCGACTCCTTTGATACGGCGACTCTCTACTATGGTGTCTATATGATGTCACATAGACGCCATCGCGACTCCTTTGATGCGGTGAGTCTATACTGTGGCGTCTATATGACGTCATACAGAGTTTGATCTTTGATTAGTGTCTATGTGATGTCATATAGACTTTGATCTTTGATGAACATCATAGGCGAACGTGACAGACACACACACACACTGACAGAGATTTCTTGAATTTATAGAGTGATGATGATGATGATGATTGCCTTGGTCTTGTCTCCCCTCTGGTCCCCTGTGTGTGATTATCTGTGCAGCCCCGCCCATCCCATTTTCTGTAACCATGCCCTGCCGTTTCTGTTTGCCCCTGCTTGTTACTTCTTCTCCTGCTCGTTACTGTTCTGTGTTATGTTGATTACCTGTGTCTATATACAGTATACTGTATGTGTTTTAGTGAGTCCTGTGGTCTGTATGACATCATATAGACAACCTTCAGAGATCATAGGAACATCAGACTTACGTTTTATCTGACATCATATAGGCGACGGTTTATCTGATGTCATATCGACATCATGTAGATGGTCCTATGATCGCCGACATGATAGGATCAACATAGATCAACATAACACAGAACTGTAGTTCTGTGTTATGTTGATCATCATCTTCTTTTAGATTTGATTGGCGGTTGGCAACCAGCTTACAGGTACATTACCACCATGTACTTCAGTCTATATCATCACTATCTGGTCAGGAGCTGTAGTCCTTCTATCATTATTGCTGTGTCCAATCAAACCTCAACTTTATCTTTAGACATCACTCTTCTTTGTCTCCTCGTACTTTACTCTATATCATCACTTCACTCAATATCACTCTACACATCTTGGCCATGGCAACTGGCCAAGATGTTGGCCACCCAGGCTGGTCTCGAGTGACCACCCCTACAGGTGCATTACCACCACACTCTTCTTCTTCTTCTTCCTCCTCTTCCTTTTCCTCTTCTTCTCCTCCTTCTCTTCTTTTTCTCCTCCTTCTTCTTCTCCTTCTCCTTCTCAGTTACTGGTGGATAGCAAACAACTGAAAGGTGCACACCGCCACCTACTGTACAAGAGTGTGTAACATTTTGTCATCTGAGCCCAACCCCTAAATTCAATGACTTAATCCTGTTATTTTAAAAAAGAGAAAAGAGCCCTTCTCGTGATTCTTAGTGCCTCTCCATCTGTTCCCAGAATCCCAGTTAAATCCCATTCCCTACCAGCCTCTCGAACTTCATTTTTCATTCTCTCTCTTTCATTTCCATACTTGTGACAGTGTAATAAGATGTGCTCGACATTTTCTTTTACTCCACATTCTCTACATTTGTCACTTTCGCTTTTCCCCATGGTGAATAAAGTGCCGTTTAAACCTGTATGATCCAGTTTGAGTCTTACCATAATGATGTCTTCCCTCCTGTTTGTTGTTTTATGATTCTTTAGTGCAATAGATTTTTGTATTTTGTAATACAATCTACCTTTATGATCTTCATCCCATCTTTTTTTTTTGCCATAGCTCAGTTCCTTTTTTCTTGATTACTGCTTTCCCTTCACCTTTCCCAAGAGACAATGGTATAGTTATCTCTTTCCCAAGAGCACTTTTTGCTAATTTGTCTGCACAGTCATTCCCTTTCAACCCTTTGTGTGCAGGAACCCAACAAAACTGAACTTCTCCACGACCCTCATGTACCCTAAATAAACTGTGATATAGCTCAATCACCAAGTCTTCCCTTGTCGATTTTAGTATCTGTATGGTTTTAAAGCTGCAAGTGAATCTGTGCCCACCACCACCCGGTCCGGTCTGACCTCCTCCACCCACTGCAAAGCAATAATTATTGCCACCATCTCTGCTGTAAACATGGATGTATTGTTGGAGAGTCTTTTTGAGATGGTCACTTTAAACTGTGGAATGTATACTCCAACTCCAACAGAGCCCTCTTTGTTCTTTGAACCATCAGTATAGAGCTGTAAGTAGTTATAGTAATTGTTCCTGAGGTAAATGCTTATTTTAACACCAACTTCACTGATATGCCAATCTTTTTTCCTCATTGGCAGACTAATGTCTACTTCTTTTCCCAGAAACAGCCAAGGGGGAACATTACTCACTGGACTGGTGTTAGATATATCAATAGTGTCTAATCCATACATTCTGGCTTTTCTTTCAGTTGTCCACCCAAATATCCCTGGAAGTTAGAGTATTCCTAGCAGTCTTGTAGTGTTGTTTTTGAAATATTTGCTTCCTCACTTCCTTTCAGCTTGACCCAGTATGATAATGTGAGTATATCTTTTCTCAAATCCATTGGCATTTCTCCTGCTTCTATTAAAACTGCATTGTTTGGTGTTGTTTTGACGGCTCCAATGCACAGGCGAAGCACTCTATGATGCGTTCTGTCTATTTTTTCCAGAGTCGTCTTTGCTGCTGCTCCATAAATCATACGTTCATGGTCTATTTTCAATCTCATGAGTGCTCTGTAAATGTCAATTAAAGCCCGTTTATCTGCACCGCATTCATGTCCAGCTACAGCTTTTATGAGATTAATGACTTTTTTGCACTTTGTCTCCAGATTTTCAACATGAACTCTCCATGTGTATGCACTATCAAACCACAATCCTAGATATCTGAACTCACTTTCTCTATTGGTTGATTATATAATGTTAATGGTTCTGTAGCAGTTCTGTTTTTTTGTGAAAATCATATCACAGGTTTTACTGTTTGAAAATTTAAATCCCCACTCATATGACCACTTTTCCAGTTTCTCCATTGCTTTCCTGATGTTTTTGAACACAAATTTCTCATTTCTTCCCCTCGTCCATATGACTCCATCATCTGCATATAGTGCTGTTTTGATGGATCCCTCTTGATCCTCAAACATGTCATTAATTATTATGTTGAATAAAACTGGGCTTATCACACTCCCCTGAGGAGCATCATTTTCTATGTCAAAGTCATTTGAAACTTCTGATCCTACTTTAACCCTAATTGTCCTGTGTGTTAAAAAATCCATTATCCAATTATGCATCCTACCACCAATGCCCATTTTATTACGTGTGTCTATATACATGTATATGTCTTTTAGCAAGTCCTGCAGTCTGTGTGACATCATATAGACAACCTTTGGAGATCATAGGAACATCAGCCTTACGGTTTATCTGACGTCATATAGACATCATGTAGATGTTCCTATTATCGCCTACATCATAGGAGCGTCATAGGACATCAGGCAGACTTCATAAGAACATCATAGGTGGCCTATGGTCGTGAGAGACACACACACTGACAGATTTCTTGGACGACCTTCAGAGATCATAGTTAGCCTTACGGTTTATCTGATGTCATATAGACAATGGTTTATCTGGCGTCATATAGACATCATGTAGATGATCCTATGATCGCCTACATCATAGGAACATCATCGGACATCAGGTAGACTTCATAGGAACATAATAGGCGGCCTATGATCGTGACAGACACACTGACATACCTCCTGGTGGAGGTAATGTTTTTGCCGGGGTTTGTCTGTCTGTCTGTCTGTTTGTCTGTTTGTCTGTTTGTCTGTTGGTTAGCAAGATAACTCAAAAAGTTTTGGACGGATTTCGATGAAACTTTCAGGCGTTGTTGGAAATGGTACAAGGAAGAACTGATTAAATTTTGGGGATGATCCGCATCACCGTCTGGATACAGGAATTTTTTAAAGGATTCTTTATTGTAACAATAATAGGTATCATGATCATCATCGTAACTACAATAATAGGTATCATCATCATCGTGATGATGATATGATGACTATGATGACTATGATGATGATGATGATGATGATGATACCTATTATTGTTACTACGATGATGATGATACCTATTATTGTTGTAACTATGATGATGATGATGATGATGATAGCTATTATTGTGACTATGATGATAATGATGATGATGATACCTATTATTGTTGTAACTATGATGATGATGATGATGATGATAGCTATTATTGTGACTATGATGATAATGATGATGATGATACCTATTATTGTAACTATGATGATAATGCTCAGATGATATGCGCAGACCGGTCTGCGCTCTCCGAGTGCTTTTCTAGTTTTATAGAGTGATGGTTCTATTATTCCATAAGGTTGAGCCATGTGGCGTAGTTATGAGTAAACAGCATCTTCCAGTAAAACAAGATTTGAGTGTGGAATTTTGAGAGCTTCACTGGCAATTTTGACATTTATTGAAATCACATTTTAAAACAAAATCAATACCTCTGTGGAGGCCGCCTATGATGTTCCTATGAAGTCTGCCTGATGTGCTATGACACTCCTATGATGTAGGCGATCATAGGACCGTCTACATGATGTCTAAATGATGTCAGATAAACGGTGGGCGCAGTGGGGTCCGGTGTGCATTATGCCTGACAAAAAAAAAAAAAAAAAAAAACTGGTGTTCTGCAAGCTTTTTGGGACAAAGGTGCAGGGAAAATAATGGTGGGCCAGGGCTGGTACGTTAAAAGCCTTCGTACTATGCAAAAATTGCATGGGCAGATCAGCCTCGGGAGCAGGGTTTTCCGGCAAAAACTCTCCAGGGATCCATAGCGGTTGAGAAAAAAATATTTCTTCCGGGGAGGCTGCCAAATCCTCCTTAGGTGTAGAGTGCAACCCTAAAAGAACCCAGGGCAGGCGGTTGACCCAATTTGCATCCGTGAGCGAAGCTCTGAGCGCTGCTTTAAGCGACCTATGAAAATGCTCGCATAACCCATTAGCCTGGGGGTTGTATGTGGTAGTGCGGTGAATTTTGGGGGCGGCAGTGGCTCAGGAGGTAGTGCAGGTCGTCCGATAACCGTATGGTTGGCGGTTCGAATCCCGCTCTCCCCGGATAACACTTCACCCCAATTGCTCCTGGTGGGTCTGGAAGTGCCATGTTAGGTAGCATGCCGCCCACCATCAGTGTGTGAATGTGTGTGTGGATGGGTGGATAGCAGGATCTGTAAAGCGCTTTGGTCATCAAGAGATGAGAATAAAAGCGCTATATAAGTGAATGCCATTTATCATTTTGACCCCCAGGCTCTGGGCCATTGCGGTGTAGCATCATCTTGCTTTGGCTCATCAATAAAATTATTCTTCATCTTAAAAGACATTGTTTCACCCAGGAAAAGTCTGGTCAAAGAATTGCTTGTCCTCCCAGGACCACAGCTGAACCAACATTCCTTTGTTAAGCAAATCTAAGGAATGCTTTCAATGGATTAACTCACATCATAAATAAACTGGGAACTTCTCCAACTAAGATAGGTATATATTCAACAGGCATTCCATAAACCTTAAAGGCATTTCCTAAGGCCTTGGATTATCCACAGCTCAACATTGCCCTCTACTGGCAACTCCGGGACATGCTGGATTTAACCAGTAAACTTTACTCCTTAAAATGACTGCCTTTGTTTTACAAAACTCAATTCTCAGATTATCCTCTTTTTCAGGACACCATGGAAAAGCAAGTGAGACTCTGATATTCTGTGGACAATTAATAGTGGGTTTGAAAGAATATATTAATCCTTGATTTTAAATATGTGCATGTTAAAATGTTTAAAATGAATTTTATTCTTGCATGTTAATTTAATACCACTAGTTATAAAGTTGCATGAATCACTGAAGTAGGTTAGACTTTATGCATAAGTGTATTGATGAATTTTCAGTGTTAAGATATGTGTATCAGGTTGAAAACAAAAAGTTTCCCCAAGTCATACACTTGTTCACCAATCACAGGTCAGCTTCTGCGGGACTAAACTACTACAGACAAAAGACTGTTCATTGGACTAAAGTTCATAAAACCCGCCCATGAAGGAAAGCTATTGGCTTGGGCTTATGTCAATCACCCTACCAGCTCGAAACTTGCTCAGTCTTTATCATGGAGACGCCCTCCTGCAGAAGCAGACCAGAAGCACTTCAGAGCAGAGAACACAGAATATTGTGTTTGTGTAAACTTCTGTGTATTTTAATGTTTTTTTTAAAAAAATGTCTGGGAGTTAATTATTTCTTTCCTGAGCTCAAATCTTGATATGGAGTGAAACTCCAGGCTTCACAGACGTTCCTGTTTCTTTATTTTTTTTTTAAACTTTTCTTTAACTCACCATGTTGTTTTTGTAAAGGACTGACTGACCGATCCTTTGTCTCCACACTGAAAGCTGTTTTCAACTCCATGAAGTCAGAAGAAGAATATCTTTTAGTTCTGCTATTGGGATCAGATTTTGTAATTAATCTCGACTTTCCTGTGGAAGCTGCTTGCCAATGAGGAAGGAGAAGAAGAGTCCTCACGTTGCCATTACACTGCCCGAAGGAAGCCATCAACACCATCTTACGCTTGACCTAAGCTCCAACTATTATTGCAGTCAAATCTCATCTTGTGACTGTGGACTTTGGAAGCTGCTGTACCTCGTCCGAATATCTCCTGGCAAGATATTCTGGTTCTGGTACCACCTGCAACTCAAGCTTCAGAAGGAGCCTCAACAACTGGACCACCACACAAGGATTCACGTGAGCCCTCTTCATTTTCATCTGCTGAATAAAACATCTGAGATTTGGAAATAATTCAAAATCTGATCAGATACAAAATTAAAAAAGAAATAATATATATATATATATATATATATATATATATATATATATATATATATATATATATATATATATTTATTAAAACTCAGTTTTACTTTCTTTTAGAATAGTCCAGAATTTTCCATATAATTAGTTAATTTTATCCATAAATTTGCATCCAAAATAATTCATAATTTTCATTTCAATTGTTCCAAATTCACGCTAAAGTCCATGGTTTTATAGATGTGCTCACATTGTTACTCTATTCTCAGTTACAAGTAATGTGATGGTTAATGTTGATCATTTCACCTCCTTACAAATCATTTTATTGTCCTTCAATCATCATTTCATTTAAATAAATCTGTTAAAATGAGAGAAGTTGTTGGGAATTTTATTCCATTCTGAATCTGGTTTCGAAGCCCCACTATCAAATTCACTAATAATTTGAGACTGATTATTAATGAATTTATTGAGTGATTAAACAGGTATAAAGTGAAATCAATTGATGAATTGTTCACCAAGAAAGAGGTGACCTGGTGCCCCTACAAGTGTTTACTATCAACTTTTTATGTGTGTGTGGACAGTAAATCTCAGGTCCCGATACATTAATACAAATTAAATAATCTTTATACCTGATCATAATTATAAATCAAATATCACCACAGTGGACCAGAGTTCCAAAACGAATTGTGGACCCCTGTCGGAAGTGACAGAGATCTGAACTGTGTGACCCAAGCCGACAAAAAAGCACGAGCCACTTCTGCGGCCGTGGTAGAAGCCAGCGGGACCCCTTCAGGCCAGCGTGTGGTACGGTCCATGATTGTTAAGAGTTGTGTAAAACCTTGCGACGGCAGGAGGGGTCCAACCAAATCCACGTGGACGTGTTCAAACCTCCTGGCCAGGATTTGGAACAGCTCGAGGGGGGCTCTGGTGTACTTGTGCACTTTGGCCTGCTGGCAAGCGACGCAAGCTGAAGCCCACTCTTTCACGTCCTTGCGCAAGTGCGGCCAGATGAAATTTGCCCACACTAGCTTCACCGAAGCACGCACTCCCAGATGCGAAAGGGAGTGGACCGACTCAAAAATGCGATGGCGCTAAGAGCTTGGAACCACCAGGCGCGAGCGGCTGGTGGAGACATTGCAGAGCAAGGGAGGGCACCCTTCTTGCACCACCCTGCTCTCCAGCCTTAATAACCCAGTAGGTGCAGACTGGAGCGCGCAAATATCCGCGTCCCCGGCTTGCTCCGCGGCCATGGTGGGGAAATCTATTCCCATGTAGACCAAGGAGACTAACGCGCGCGACTGTTGATTGTCGGTAGTAAACTCCGAAATCGTGGCCAAATGCTGTTGCTGCTGGGCCGGCCACAGTTCTGAGACCTTGGCCATCGTGTATGTCAGCGGCGTATGGCCCACTAACGTGATGAACTTGCACCCCTCTAACCAAAACTGGAAATGGCGCGTCACCAGGTGGAGAGTCAACAATTCTCTATCGAACGTGCTGTATTTATGTTTGTTGTCGCACAAAGTTCGGCTGAAAATGCGAGTGGCTGCCACGAACCTGAGACGTACTGCTCCACCACTGCCCCTATGGCAACATTAGATGCGTCCGTAGTGAGCGCTATCCGTGCAGACTGATCCGGGTGGGCTAACAACGCAGCATCCGCAAGCGCTGTTTTGACGTTAGTAAAAGTCTGGACTTGCTTGGGAGTCCAGTCGATGGCTTCCGCAGGCTTCTTTTTTTTAAGCGCAGCATACAACAGCTGCATCAGCTGGGCTGCCCAGGGAAGGAAACAGTTATTAAAATTAACCATTCCCAAAAACTCCTGTAGTGCTCTCACGGTCTACAGGCGCAGAAAGTCTGACACAGCACGCATCTTTTCCAGTAACGGAATCGTGCCCTCCGGTGAAATGTGGTGGCCCAAAACATCAATCTTTGGCATGCCGAACTGGCACTTCGCCGGGTTAACTATCAGCCCATGCACCTCCAACCTCTGGAAAACCATCTTGAGATGGGCGATGTGTGCCTCCTTGGACGTGCTAGCTACCAGAATGTCGTTTAAGTAGACAAAAACGAAGGACAAGTCACAAAGTACTGTGTCCATCATCCTCTGGAAAGTCTGCGCTGCACCTTTTAATCCAAATGGCATGCGTAAAAACTCAAAAAGGCCAAAAGGAGTTATTACCACTGCTCTTGGAATGTCTTCCGCGTGCACCGGGACCTGATGGTATCCGCGGACCAGATCCACTTTAAAAAAAAAAACAGGCGCCCTGGCCAGGTGCACGTAAAAATCCTGGATGTGTGTAATGGGATAATAATCGTGTTCCTTGGCATTATTCAAGCGCACCATGTGTAGCAGGGATGCCCACGGGCTGTTGGAGCACCTGACAATGCCCAACTGCTCTAAGTTGGCAAACTCCTCTCGCACGCTGGGCAGTTTAGCTGCATCCAAACACCAAGGTCGCGCGAACACCGGCGGGCCTTTTGTCTTTATAAAGTGCTCAACCCCGTGTTTCGTTACTGTAGCCGAAAAAGTTGGGACTGTGAGTGCTGGGAACTGTGTGAGCAAATGTTGGTACTTACCTCCTGGAGCTACAGTATAACGTTAGCCAGTATTGTTGACCCAGCTCCCCGAGCTGTGCAGGGCAGTGAGGTAAAAGAGACAGCATCCACTAATCTCCTATTAGCAACATCGACTAACAACCCAAAAGCACATAAAAAAATCTGCACCTTAAATGGGGCCAGACCATGCAGCTATCACAAAGTCTCACTGAAAGTTGTGTCCGTGTAAGCACATCGTCAGTGTCCACTCGCCAAATGTCCTGATGGTGGATCCGTTGGTGGCCGTGAGCTCGGGACTACTGCGTCCTGCCACCCTGTCTGCATTGACCGGCAGGATGAGGCTCTTCTGGAAGCCGGAGTCCACCAAAAACCATGTCCCTGAACATGTGTCCGTGACATAAAGCAGTCTGTTCCTGTTGCCATCGGTTGCAGCTGCTGCTGGATTCCGAATGTGCTGTCTTCCTGGCTTCTTGAATTGGCATGGTGACAGGCAGCATTGGGCATTTGAGCCGAAACGGCAAAGATAAAAACAGATCACCCCGTTCCTTCGTCTTCTGGTGTCTGTCCCGGCTACCATGAACGGCTCCTCAACCCCACCGGAGTCCCTCATGGATGCCGGTGCCACAGTCTGCACGCTGAGAGTTCTGATCACCAAAATGATGCTGTGTGCTTCCTGCGCCAGGGCACGGTAGTCCTTAGCAACCAGCCGCAGCAAGTTGGCCGGGATTACCCTCGCTGTAGCCAGTAGGTTCCTGATGAACAAATGGGCAAACAGGAAAGATTCATCATCCTTCCCCCTCAGCGCCAACATGCTCTCTATGAGCTCCACTGCTGATCTGTCCCTTAACTCAGAACGCGTTAGGAGTCTCTCTGCCCTCACTGTCAGAAACGGTATAGCACTGGAGAAGCATCCTATTTAGCGCTTCATATTTTCCTTGGGCCGGTGGCTCCTGGAACGGGCTCCTCACCTGTTGTGTGGCGCACGCATCCAGCACAGCGACCATGTAGTAATTCCTGGTATTGTGTAACCCAGCTGAGAAAATGACCCTTTTTCTCAGATGTAAATTGTATTAATACAATTGTGTGATTTTATTTTGAAAACCGATTCTCTTGGGGAAGAGGAAGTGTGATCCTCGTGATCCAACTTTAAAACTTCCGTTTTATGGTCACGTTGGGTGATCTGGGTTTTCCCATTCGTTAAGCGTGATATTAGCCCCGCCTTCCGAGCCGAGTGCCGAGGCGCGCACCCGAGGCTCGTTCTTTTCACGATCTGCGAGCGGAGGAGAAGAGCTGTAGGACGATCTGTCCTCACGCTGATACCTCTTCTTGGTAAGCTAATTCAGATAAATGCTATAAATGGATCTAAACACTCTCCAAACTAACGTTAGCGCTATGCTAATGCTAGTCGCGAGTGGATTTTTTTCTGATTAAAAGCAATGGAAAAGGCTGTCTTTGTGTCTGTGTGGTTTTCCTAAATGTGATTTCAGTTCCCAACAGTATGCTGAAGTACTTTTAGTTCATCTGCACTATTTCTGTCGAATGCAATGTGTAGTTGATGCTAAAAACACATGGTGTTGGTCTACTATGTAAATCCATAGGTTATGCTAAACCCAGTAGCTCAGACAGGGTTTACTGATTTTAAAAGGGAATATTAGAAGTGATGGGACAGTATATTCCCTGGTTATGTGATAAATTAATTGTATTTCATTTCATGATTTACAGAGACAAGGTTAGAGAGGATTAATCATAATTTCATGGTTAAATGATATAGAGATGAACAGAGGAATTCATTTAATTGGTTACATGAAAAAAAGGGTATTTCATGTGCTACCAGAGAGATTGTGAGAAAAAAAGAACACATGCATGTAAGATGCAAGATGTGAGATGTAAGATATTACTATATTGCTGGATTGTGATAATAGTAATATGAGAGAAGAATTTAAACACTAAGCTATGGTGTTATATAAGAAGGGATTGGAAGACGAATTACTCTAGCTGTAAACAATAATACCATTATTGTTGTGCAGGCTAGGCTTTTTTGGTTGCCGATCAAGAACCTTCTGGAACCTGGATTCTCTCCGAATGGAGATGGCGAGCCTGACCCGAGACTGAACCAAGATTGGACTGAGATCTAACCAAGATCTCGAGTGAAGAGCATCTTTCCTCTCTCCAGTGTCCAGGATTGGAAACCTGAATCTGGAGATACGAGATATCCTGACTGGTCAAACGACTAACCCGAACGGGAAATCAAACACTGAGCTCAGTAGGACACCTTTGGGGTTTTATTCCATGCCGGCCGTTGTTATATTTGTACAGTTGTGAATTATATATTTTGCTCACTTTATCACTGTAAATAACAACCATTATTGATCATTTCTTGCCTCCAGCTATTTCATTCCACACTCACTTTAATTCCCTATTGTAACCCTTACGAACCTAGCAACTGGCCTACACTTAATTAATTCCCTTACCTAATTAACATAAGGCAAGGGTTACAATAAGAAGTGGCGAGCCCAGCCAGGAGCCTTTTTTTTTCTCTCTCTTACGTTATTTCAAGCCTATACGTACCAAAATGGATATTGTTGAACGTGAATCTGTGAAAATTCCAAATGCAGTGATAGTGAGTGAAATCGCTGGAGATGAGCAACTTGATGAAGTGACTGAGTTTTTGAGACGGTATGGATCGATTTCAAGAGTCATAAAAGTAACAGATAGTAAGTCTGAGTTTTTCCAGAGTGCTATTTTTGAGTATCTCTCGGGTATTGCTTTTGAAACTCTTGACCCATTGCCATGTACTCATGTATCTGATAGTGGAGCCAGCTATATGATGAACACTTGCCTGTGTTTATACGCACCATGTAGGGAGCGAAATGACCAAGTCATTTCTCACTAAAATTAAAAACCTAGCGAAGATGAGGGGCAGAGATTTTGCAGATGTCCTGAAATACGTGATGTTACGGATGTCTGAGGAAATTGAAGAATCTGAAGTTAAGTTACCTGATAACTTACCTGAAGCTTTCTTAGATGAACCTCAACCTCAGCCTTCTGCAGCTGAGCCCAGTATTCAAGGTGCACAGCCAACTAGCCAGTCGAATCACACGGTGAGCACCCCAGCTCAAAGTATGCCCACCATTTCTGCACATGATTTAAATCCCCCAGAAGTGCAACGTGTGGTAGTTGAGCACATTGTAAAAAGGGAAGATTTTTCTGTGCAGCCATTTTCACAAAAGCTCGGAGCTTTTTCTGGCAAAGACCCCCAACCAACTTATGAGCTAGATTATGACACTTGGCGCTCCAGTGTAGAATTAATCTTGACTGATCCTGCTATGTCCAAATTGCAGCAATCCCGAAAGATCATTGAGTCTCTTGTACCCCCAGCAGCTGATGTAGTCAAGTACTTGAACCCCAACAGCTCACCATCAGAATACCTTCAGCTGTTAGATTCTGCTTATGGTACAGTTCAAGATGGCGGAGAGCTTTACTCCAGGTTTATTGACACCTTCCAAAACACAGGTGAGAAACCCTCGTCATATCTACAACGTCTTCACGTAGCTTTGACTCACACTGTGAAGCGTGGTGGCGCTTCAAGCCAGGATTTTGACAGGCTGCTTGTCATGCAGTTTTGTCGAGGTTATTGGGATGATTCCTTTTTAACTGCACTCCAGTTAAAACAAAAACGAACAAGTCCCCCAACTTTTCCTGATTTGCTTCTCTTGCTACGCACTGAAGAAGACCAAATTGCTGCCGAAAATTTAAGGATGAGACAACATTTGAGCAGTTCAAAACAAAAAGTGACCTCTCACGTGCAAACTGTGCAATGCAGTTCAGATGAAGATGAGGACAATATCACGCTAAACTCACTCCAAGAACTCTCAAAACAAGTTGCAGAAATTCAAACGCAACTAGTAAAACTAACTGCAGAATGACATAATGTAGCACACAGGCCCAGGAAACACGCACGCAGGCTCAGGATAGATTTAACAGCTTTATTCAACAAGCAGGTGTGTGTGAATGGATGTATGCGGTATGGGAATGTGCTGGGGTGAACGCCGATGCGCAGGCAGCAGAGCAGCGCGCCGTACAGCCGGACAACCCTATGGAGACAAGAACAAAGGACAAGGGTAACGGGCACCACACCGAGACAGGGAATATTAGTGACGGTGTTGCTTACTTGCAGGGACAGGTGGCTGGCGTCGGCAGGCAATGAGCCCGGGAGACAGCGTCCTGCTGGGTCTGCGCAGAAGATGGAGATGCTATGGCGATGACGGGGGAAATCCGCCGCCAGGAGAGTCCACCTGTGCACAGGGGTGAGAACTTGGAAGACAAGGTAAGGAGTTCTTACGTGTCGTTGAATCTTTGCTGGTGATCTGAGGTAGAATCACGAGCTTTGGAAACGCTGATGAGAACAGACGGCTCCAGACTGCAGCAGAGGGCAGAGTGGGCTAAATAGCCCGCTGCTGACAAGACGCAGGTGTGCGCGCAGCTGAAGCCGCTGATGAGCGGCGGGTCGTGACACAGAACCAAGAGCTCAAAACTCACAAAGTACACTCAGTACAACGCCAAAAGAGAAACGAAAGTCGGAGGTTCGAAGACGACAGATACCGTCGTAGTTCCGCCCATAACTGATACCGGGTGGGGGTAATACTGAAAGTGATCACATTACAACTCAACCAATACTGACGATGGACAGTCTTGGTTGCACATGCAACAGGACGTGCATGATAATTAGAGGGGGAGAGTGTAACCCAGCTGAGAAAATGACCCTTTTTCTCAGATGTAAATTGTATTAATACAATTGTGTGATTTTATTTTGAAAACCGATTCTTTTGGGGAAGAGGAAGTGTGATCCTCGTGATCCAACTTTAAAACTTCCATTTTATGGTCTCGTTGGGTGATCTGGGTTTTCCCATTCGTTAAGAGCGATATTAGCCCTGCCTTCCGAGCCGAGTGTTGAGGCGCGCACCCGAGGCTCGTTCTTTTCATGATCTGCGAGCGGAGGAGAAGAGCTGTAGGACGATCTGTCCTCACGCTGATACCTCTTCTTGGTAAGCTAATTCAGATAAATGCTATAAATGGATCTAAACACTCTCCAAACGCTAATTTGCAACCTTTATTATCCTAAGTTGATGGGAGCACGAGCGTGAGGGGCATTGTGGCTGTGTCCTTTGCTGTATTCACACTGATACCTCATCTTGGTGAGTCAGATACATGCTAATGTTATGCTAACGTTAGCGCTATGCTAATGCTAGTCACAAGTGGATTTTTTTCTGTTTAAAAGCAATGGAAAAGGCTGTCTTTGTGTCTGTATGGTTTTCCTAAATGTGATTTCAGTTCCCAACAGTATGCTGAAGTACTTTTAGTTCATCTGCACTATTTCTGTCGAATGCAATGTGTAGTTGATGCTAAAAGCACATGGTGTTGGTCTACTATGTAAATCCATAGGTTATGCTAAACCCAGTAGCTCAGACAGGGTTTACTGATTTTAAAAGGGAATATTAGAAGTGATGGGACAGTATATTCCCTGGTTATGTGATAAATTAATTGTATTTCATTTCATGATTTACAGAGACAAGGTTAGAGAGGATTAATCATAATTTCATGGTTAAATGATATAGAGATGAACAGAGGAATTCATTTAATTGGTTACATGAAAAAAGGGTATTTCATGTGCTACCAGAGAGATTGTGAGAAAAAAAGAACACATGCATGTAAGATGCAAGATGTGAGATGTAAGATATTACTATATTGCTGGATTGTGATAATAGTAATATGAGAGAAGAATTTAAACGCTAAGCTATGGTGTTATATAAGAAGGGATTGGAAGACGAATTACGCTAGCTGTAAACAATAATACCATTATTGTTGTGCAGGCTAGGCTTTTTTGGTTGCCGATCAAGAACCTGGATTCTCTCCGAATGGAGATGGCGAGCCTGACCCAAGACTGAACCAAGATTGGACTGAGATCTAACCAAGATCTCGAGTGAAGAGCATCTTTCCTCTCTCCAGTGCCCAGGATTGGAAACCTGAATTTGGAGATACGAGATATCCTGACTGGTCAAACGACTAACCTGAATGGGAAATCAAACACTGAGCTCAGTAGGACACCTTTGGGGTTTTATTCCATGCCAGCCGTTGTTATATTTGTACAGTTGTGAATTATCTGTATATTTTGCTCACTTTATCACTGTAAATAACAACCATTATTGCTCATTTCTTGCCTCCAGCTATTTCATTCCACACTCACTTTAATTCCCTATTGTAACCCTTACGAACCTAGCAACTGGTCTACACTTAATTAATTCCCTTACCTAATTAACATAACGCAAGGGTTACAATTGTCCGTTGTTATCCCACGGAGTGCGAACTGGGCTTATATGTGCAAGAACCATGCGGTCAAGTTGTGAAGCCAGAAGTCTCAGGAGCTCGACTGAGACCACGCACGCGACGCTGGTGCTCTCCCTCCAGGCAGTCTCCGGGGCGGTGCTCAGCTCGCTTTCCATGGCACGTCTTAGGGTCACCAATGTAGAGAAAGGAGGCAGGTGAGGCAATGAGCTGGACGACACAGAAAATTTATTCTTTCTCCAACATAACTTACAGCAAAAAAAGATCCCAAGTCTCTGTGCATTCCTCTTTTATATCTTTAATGCCATGCATCAAGACCCGGAACTTCAGACCATCATATATTATGTTTAGAACAAAGCCTGTGTGGCACATTAACATGACATAATGTCGGCGCCGCTGTCACACCATTCTTCTCCCAGTGGCTCCGGCATTTACTCCTCTCCCCGGGGGGTGCATAGTCCTTACTGTCCCGCATGATACCCCTCGGTGACGCCTCCTCTTTCGGTCCATTGTTCCCTGTGTGAAGTCCAACACCATGCCCCCACACCTCCAACTTTTCTAAATATGTGTTACGATTCCCTGTGCGCTTTTACGCAGTGCACGGAGGAAGGAATTAAAACCCACATGCAGGAGATGATTGCGTGCATTTTAATGACAAGAAGATTAAACAGTACAATATAACGGGTGAACCTGCACAGAAAATACAAGGACGCCCTCCAGGACGCTCTACAGGACTGGTGAGTAAAACACTGAGAAATGTTCCAAGGCAGACAGGACTGCAGAGAAGGAACGGGTTAGGAGCCCGGGACAAGAACTGCCAGGACAGCTAAACGGCAGGGGCGAAAAGTTTGTACTCACAATTCTGGAGCAGTCTGAGTAAGTCCAAGTTTTAGTCCAGGCAAAACGAAAACCAAACGGGGGAATAATCCATGCTACACAGAGTAATGCGGTACCGGGGACAGACAGGGCATCTAACGTGTGGCGGAGTACAAACACTGAGAGGAAACAGGACAGTGTTTGACACACAATGATCCGACAATTTCTTTCCACAGACAAAGGGCTAAAATAGAGCCAGGCCTAATGAGGAAAGAGATTGTGAGTAATGAGAAAGAGAGTGTGAGAATATAAGCAAGTGTATGTGTGTGCGTGAGCAGAGGAGAGACAGTGCAAATGAGACACAGCTGGTACCACTGACAGAGGAGGGGAGCGTGGCTGCACTGTCAAAGAGCTGGCAGACCAAAAAGGCTCTAAGGGAGTGCCTGATGAAAATTTGTCATCAAAACATAAGAAAAGGCCAAATAGCCACAGCGTCACAGAACTGGGCTAGAACATCAAGCCCAGTTCATGACAATATGTTTTTTGGGAATGTGGACCCACACTGAATCCCGGTTTGAAAGAAAAGCTTTTAACCAGTTTAACTTGCACATTCCTACCATTGCCTCAAAGTCCAGTAGTCTTTATTCCTCCCACATTGTATTCCTTGACCAACTGTGATTTCTTAACATAGTGAGTTTTGTTTACCCAAATGAAATCCATTAGAACTGAGTTCATCTTTTTTATTTTTTGAGGAGTGATGTACAAAGATTGACAAGGATATCATTTTTGATATTCCTTCACTTTTTAGTAACAAATTTCGACCAAAAATTGTAAGTTCTCTAATAAGCCAGTGGTTTAAGGACCTTTTTATTTTTTCAGCTTTTTCTTGAATGTTCTTTTCTTCTCTCTCATCCTCATTTTTTATTATCTTAATACTTAAATATTTTATTTATGATTTGACAGGAATTGATTCTATTTGAACATCAGTACAGGAAAACCGTGGCAATACTTCACATTTATTCAAATTTAAGTTCAAACCAGAAGCCCTTGAGAAGGTTGACAACAGCTAAAGCTTTTTTGATGATTGTTTTATCTTTAATAACTTTAATATATTTATCTTTAGGGTGGCGCGGTGGAAGAGTGGTTAGCACTCTGGCAGCACAGCAACTCACCCTTGGCTGGGGGACCCTGGGTTCGATCCCAGCCCCCGACCAACAGTGATCTGTGTGGAGTTTGCATGTTCTCCCCGTGTCTGCGTGGGTTTACTCCAGGATTTCTCCGGTTTCCTCCCACATGCCAAAAACATGCAAGTTAGGTTAATTGGCATCAAACTGGGGATTCTAAATTGCCCTTAGGTATGACTGTGAGAGTGAATGGTTGTCTGTCTCTCTGTGTTGGCCCTGCGATGGACTGGTGATATGTCCAGGGTGTACCCTGCCTCTCGCCCAAAGATGCTGGGATAGGCTCCAGCCCCCCCGCAACCCGAAAAGGATTAAGTGGAAGAACATGAATGAATGGTTTATCTTTTAGAAGGATAACTGTCATCAGCAAATTGACTAATTTTATATTCATAATCAAAAAACGTGATACCCTTTATGTCGTGGTGGTTCATTGAGGTAAGCCATCATCTGTGTGCACAGAATGAATAATTTAGGAGATACTGGGCAACCTTGCCTAGTACCCCTCGACACTTTTATTCTGAGAGTCAATCCTGGATTTAGGGAAATGTAACTATAAATATCTTTATAAAACATTTTTATGATGTTACAGAATTTTTCTCCAAAGCCAATTTTTGTTATTGTCTGAAGTAAAAAGGCATGCTCTATTGAGTCGAATGATTTGAAATAATCAATGAATAAAATAAAATTTTTTGGAGAGTGCAAATAAAGGAACCAGACTTGCATGACAGACGAACTTTATTTCTCATTCATACACAGAAAAAGACTCTATTCAATACACCAGGGTCTCTGCTTTTATATCACTCCATTCCTTCCCCCTGTTGCCTGAAATCTTGCATCACAGTACATTCACACATCCACCCCTTACTGTCCCCGCAGCTACTCCTTCCTGCTGCATTACCATAACTTCTCCCATTACAATACGTACTGTCCTCCATTAAATCCCCCACGCTCTGCCGGCAGAGGGAATATTCCCCTCCCCTCTGCTGCCAGTCTGAGATCATTATCCCAGCGTGGGTTCCCTACACCCCCCCCCCACCCAGAGTCTCAGACTGAGTTTCAACCCTCACGTCCTTTTGGCTTCAGTGTCCTCCCATATCTGCTGTAACGAGGGTCCTTCGACTCCGCGGCGCTGCTGTGCCGGTGGGGGGCTCTTGGGGGTGTGTCTGTCTGCGGGTGGGCAATGGTGAGGGGGGGGGGGGGACATTCTACTTGCCCGTGTGGCTGCTCTGATGAATCTTCTACCTGGGGAGTTCTCAGTGGGGGTCTTCCACGCCGAGGAGCCCGAGCCAACATCACTTGCTTGTCCGCCACCACAAAGGCGGGCTTAAGTCTGTCTATGCATATTTTCTCCCGAGGACCCCCCAAATCTAACAAAAAATGTTTGACCCCTGGTTCCAGCACTCTGAACGGGCCATCGTAGGGTGGGTGCAATGGGGGGCAATGGGCATCGTGCCTGACAAACACAAACGCCGCGTTCTTCAAAGTTCTTCAAAGCGCATGGAAAACAGTGGTGGGCCGGGCCCGGTAGCGTGCCTGTATCTGCGCTATGCTGCGAACGCTGAGACAGATAGTTGTCCGGCGTGGGATTATCTGGTAAAAATTCCCCGGGGAGCCGCAGTGGCTGAGAAAAAACAAGCTCAGCCAGGGAAGCCTCTAAATCCTCTTTTGGTGCGGAACGCAACCCTAACAGAACCCACGGCAACCGGTCTACCCAATTTGCACCTGTAAGCGAAGCCATGAGTGCTGCTTTCAGTGACCTATGGAAACGCTTGCATAACCCATTGGCCTGTGGGTTGTACGCGGTTGTGCAATGAATTGCTACACCCAGGCTACGGGCCATCGCGGACCAGAGGTCGGAAACAAACTGAGGGCCCCTATTGGACGTGATGTCTGACGGGATGCCAAAAAGTGCCACCCATGTTGTCAAAAAGGCGTGCGCCATGCCCATGGACGTGGTTGCCGCTAGTGGGACTGCTTCTGGCCAGCGTGTGGTGCAGTCCACCACTGTCAGAAGGTGCGTGAACCCCTGCGATGGCGGGAGGGGTCCCACGAGGTCCACGTGAACATGGTTGAACCTCTTAGCCGGTATACGAAACAGCTCTAAAGAGACATTTATGTGTCTGTGTACTTTGGCTTGTTGGCACACTACGCAGGCTGCCGCCCACTCTTTCGCTTGTTTGCACAGGCCTGGCCATATGAACTTTGCTCCCACCATTTTGACTGACGCGCGCACTCCTGGGTGTGCCAGAGCGTGAACTGACTCAAACACTCGGCGGCGCCAAGCAACTGGGACCACCGGGCGCGGGCGTCCCGTGGAGACGTCACAGATTGGGGGGGTGCTGCCATCTTGCAGTACTCAGCTCAACCCTGTTGGTCCAGACTGGAGCGCGCACATGTCCGCATCGCCAATCTGCTCTGCGGCCATGGCTGTATAATCTATCCCTACGCAGACCGTGGCCACTACTGCGCGCGAGAGGCAGTCCACCACCACATTCAGTTTACCAGCCACATGCTGAATATTGGTCTTAAACTCCGAGATCACGGCCAGCTGTCTGTGCTGCCGGCCCGACCATGGTTCCGAAACCTTGGCCATCGCGTACGTTAGCGGCTTGTGGTCCACGAACGCAGTGAAGCTGCGCCCTTCCAGCCAGAACTGGAAGTGGCATATGGCCAGGTGGAGAGCCAGCAACTCTCTGTCAAATGCGCTGTATTTACGCTCACTGTCGCACAAAGCCCTGCTGAAAAAAACCAAGCGGCTGCCAAGAACCGGCGACACGTTGCTCCACGACGGCCCCTATGGCCACGTCCGAGGCGTCGGTAGTGAGCACTATCCAGGCTGCCGGGTCCGGGTGCGCCAACAGTGCAGCGTTTGCCAGGGCTGTTTTAACCTCAGAGAATGCCTGCTCCCGCTCCGGAGTCCATTCGACTCTGTCCGCCAGCTTCCGTTTCTTGAGCGCAGTGTACAATGACTGCATGAGCTGAGCTGTGCGGGGGAGGAACCGGTTATAAAAGTTAACCATCCCCAAAAACTCTTGGAGCGGCCTGACCGTCTGAGGCCGGGGAAAATTCGCCACGGCACGCACCATGTCGGGCAAGGGTATCGCTCCCTCCGGTGAGATGCGGTGCCCCAAAAAGTCAATCCCCGTCACGCCGAACTGGCATTTTTCCGGGTTGATTATTAACTCGTGCTCTTCCAACCTCCGGAAAACCGTCCTGAGGTAGGTTACGTGTTCGTCCTTGGACGCGCTGGCCACCAGGATGTCATCCAGGTAGATGAACACAAACGGCAGATCGCGCAACACCGCATCCATCATGCGTTAGAATGTCTGTGCCACACCTTTTAGTCCGAAGGGCATGCATAAAAACTCAAACAAGACAAACGGAGTTATTACCGCTGTTTTGGGTATGTCCTCCACGTGCACCGGGACCTGGTGGTAACCGCGGACCAGGTCTATTTTGGAAAAAATGCATGCCCCGTCGAGGTGAACGGAAAAATCCTGAATATGGGGAATCGGGTAGCGGTCATGCACTGTGGTGTTATTCAATCTGCGGAAATCTCCACACGGTCGTCACGATCCCTCGGCCTTAGGGACCATGTGTAGTGGGGATGCCCATGGGCTGTTTGAGCGCCTGATGATGCCCAACCTTTCCAAGGTGGCAAATTCCTCGCGTGCTATAGCCAGTTTAGCTGCACCCAGGTGCCGAGGTCACGCGAAAAGGGGCGGCCCAGTGGTGGTGATAAAATGTTCCACCCCGTGTTTAGTGATGGCCGCCGAAAACGTCGGGACCGTGAGTGCTGGGAACTGAGTGAGCAGTGTGTGGAACTTACCCCCTGGAGCTGTGACGTTGGCTAGCGTTGTTGGCCTGGCCCCTTGAGCTGTACAGGGGAGAGAATCAAAAGACATTGCATTAACCAGGCGTCTGTTAGCAACATCAACTAGCAACCCGTATGCACACAGAAAATCAGCTCCCAAGATCGGAAAACTGCATGCCGCTATGACGAATGTCCACTCGTACATACGGCCGTGTAGGGATACAGTCAGTGTCCTCTCACCAAAAGTCCTAATGTCCGAGCTATTTGCGGCTATCAGCTCGGAGCCACTAGCTTCCGCTTGCCGGTCGGCATAGGACGGCAGGAATGAGGCTCTTTTGGGAGCCGGTGTCTACGAGGAACCGTCTTCCCGAGCGCGAGTCCGTTACGTAGAGCAGCTTGTTTTCTTCACCAGCGGTCGCAGCTGCTACTGACTGCCGGCCTTGGCGTTTCTCGAATGCTTGAATTGGCACGGTGGCACACATCTGCGTGCGTTCTCTCCAAAACAACGGTGGTAGGAGCAGAGCATGTCTCTCTGGCACCTTCTGGCCCCCGCTGCCGCTACCGTCACCGGCTCATTGCCTCCGCTGGTCGTCTCGCTGGGTTCCGACGCCACCGCATTCACTGTGAGGGCTCTGGTGGTGAGGATGATCCAATCTGCCTCCTGGGCTAGCGCACGGTAGTCGCGTGCGGCCAGCAACGGTGAGTTGGCCAGGACCGCTCTTGCCTCTGTTGGGAGGTTCCGGAGGAAAAGGTGGGCAAACAGAAAATGTCCGTCGTCCGTGTCCATCAATGCCAACATCTTCTCCATCAGTTCGACCGCCGACCCATCTCCTAACTTGGAGCACCTCAGGAGCCTCTCCGCTCTCTCACAGTCCGAGAGTGTGTAGCGCCGGGTCAGCGCGGCCTTGAGAGCCCCGTATTTATTGTGGGCTGGAGGCTGTTGAAGCAGGCTCGCTACTCTCTGAGTCGTGCAAGCGTCCAGCGCTGCGACCACATAGTAATATCTGGTGTCATCTGCCGTTGTTCCCCGGAGGGCAAACTGAGCCTCGGTGTGGTGGAACCAAGACTGCGGGTCGTGCAACCAAAAGTCCAGTAGTTTGACCGAAACAGCGCACGCGTTGGTGGGGCTTTCCGTTCGGGCTGTCTCTGGGATGCTTGCCGCTTTGCTGAGACTTCCCATCGGGGCCGAGTCTGGGGTTCTTGCCTCGTGTTCCATAATTCGTCAAGGGTCACCAGTGTGGAGAGTGCAAATAAAGGAACCAGACTTGCGCGACAGACAGACTTTATTTCTCATTCATACACAGAAAAAGACTCTATTCAATACACCAGGGTCTCTCCTTTTATATCACTCCATTCCTTCCCCCTGTTGCCTGAAATCTTGCATCCCAGTACATTCACACATCCACCCCTTACTTTCCCCGCAGCTACTCCTTCCCGCTGCATTACCATAACTTCTCCCATTACAATACGTACTGTCTTCCATTAAATCCCCCACGCTCTGCCGGCAGAGGGAATATTCCCCTCCCCTCTGCTGCCAGTCTGAGATGATTATCCCAGCGTGGGTTCCCTTCACTTTCAGAATTAATAAATGACTGGTAATCAATCATATCTAAAATCAATCGTATATGATTATAAATATGTCTTCCTTTGATAAAGGCTGACTGGCATTTATCAATTAACTTTATTAAAACAGTCTTGATACGATTTGCATACACCAATGCTAGTAATTTGTAGTCGTTACATACTAATCTGACTGCAGCATCATGTTAACTAGTTCTGATGAAGAGAATGGGGATGAAGTGGAGTGGTCGGTTTCAAGGAGTGCAAAACAGAAAAAAGGCATTGAAAGAAAGACAGAGTCTTGCAAGAGCAAGAAGCTGGTCAGAAGGTACCGATGCAGGTGGCGGTGGTAAGAAAACTAGAACTGGCCAGTGAGACGGTCCTATATTTTTGAATGGAACTCAAGAAAATCAATGGAAAGTGAACTGAGTTTAATCAAGATGGAGGGCATTTTCACCCGATCAAACTTACTAAGGCAATTGAACAAGAGATTGGTAAAATAAAGTTCCTGAGAGGTTATACATGTCAAAGAATGGGGCATACAGCACAACAATGTAAAGGTCAACTAAGATGTCCAAGATGTGCAGGCCAGCATGAGCATGGGAAATGTGGTAAGGATGCCAACATTAAGTGCTGCAACTGTGGTGGTAATCATAGCACTGCATAAGGAGGTTGTAAGACACCGAAAGAAGCAAGAAAAGCCCAAAGAGTCAAGATTATGAACAAAATCTCATACGCTAAAGCTCTAAAGAAAGTCAGGGAAGACAAAATAACCCTATTCAGTGCTGTGAAAGTGGCTCAAAGAGTTACAGCTCTCAGGCGTGACATTGCAACAGAAAACCAGACCCAAACTATAAACCCAATGGCAGTTCAGAATGCACGCACTCACAATTGTAAACTTACAGATGACACTCTGGTAATGTGCAAAGCGAAGTTTGTGGCCTTCATTTGCCATACTAACTAACTAACTAACCTGCACTTATATAGCGCTTTTCTAGTCACAAAGACCACTCAAAGCGCTTTCATTAATACTAACCCTCTATTCTAAGGGCCTATAGGAAACAGATATCTAGGGACAATTTAGAACAGCCAATTAACCTAACATGCATGTTTTTGGCATGTGGGAGGAAACCGGAGAAATCCCGGAGTAAACCCACGCAACACGGGGAGAACATGCAAACTCCACACAGATCACTGTTGGTCGGGGGCTGGGATCGAACCCACGATCCCACGATCCCCACAATCCCCCGGCCAAGGGTAAACTGTGCTGCCGCAGTGCTAACCACTGCGCCACCGTGCAGCCCATACCATAAATGTTGCCTCACAACTGAAAAAGAAAAGTGATAGGATTAGAACAATTGTTGAAGGAGCAGTAAAATTCCTGGACATAAAAGACATCAGACCAGACCAGATGCATGCATTCCTTACAGCAACTGAAGAAAATGTGCATGGTGAGGATTAGGACTCTCATTATGGTTTTACACATATTACAGTGGAGTGCAAGAAGCCTTATAGCCAATGGGCAAGAGTTCAAAAAGTATATTTATGAGTTTGCTAATGTACCAAATGTAATATGTGTACAAGAGACTTGGCTACGGTCAGAATTGGATTTTGTAATTCCTGGGTTTAGGTCTATAAGACATGACAGAAGTAACAATCAAACTGGGGGAGGTTGTGCTACCTTTATTTACACCCGCTTACACATCTACAAACCCTTATGATCATCCCACGTGAATTTCGTTTGTATTACGTGGCTATTTTCCCCATTTCATGCAGTTTCAGTCTTCATCGCTGCCGCGATGACCGCTCATGAAGGCATCCACATTGGTGCTGTGAGCTCAAAGTGGAAAAAGGAAGAATAATAATGAGGATTTCTTCTTTGCTGTATTCCATGTCAGCCATGATTTCTCCGACGCGTGTCTGCCACCTTCTAAACTGTCAGATCAGTACAGATTAGAACAAATTCTCAGTATAGCCAGGGGACGTCAATAAGTTGACTGATGCAGTTGCTGCACTGTGCCACTGGGGGTGCGCAGCCCGTCCATTTAATTTGGGCAGTTAAAGGGTTAAAGAAGGTTTGGCTGATAGGGTGGTTCCTGGTCCCAGTAATGTAGAATGTGTCATAACTGAAATCTGCAATCCTGGAAAAGATATAGATACTAAGATAATTAATTTTTGCAATCCAGGTAGGTTGCTAACTATGGACATGCTAAAAGAGCGTGTAACGCGTTACATAGGAAATATGGTGCGGAGACTTCAATGCACACAGCAGTTTATGGGGTAGTGATCACACTGACAGTAATGGGGATATAGTAGAAGAAATGATGGATGAAAGATCCTTGGTTTGTCTTAATGATGGTCAGGGTACAAGAATAGACGTGCACAAGGGGAAGGTGTCATGCTTGGATCTCACACTGGTGTCAGAACATGGTGAATGCATGTGAGTGGTGTGTTTTAAAAGAGTCTAATGTAGGCAGTGATCATTACCTGGTACTCAAAGTTAATAAAACTGTATATAGACAGGATCAGTGGCAACCCGGCGTAACGACGCGGGTGCCGGGCTGGAGTTTAGGCGGCGTGCAAGAAATATAAGACAGAATAATAAAGAGCGATGGCAAGAACCAAGCAGACCGCCCGTAAAATCTACTGGAGGAAGAAGCCCCCCAGGAGACAGCTAGCCACCAGGGCTGCTCGGAGAGGCGCTCCGGCCACCGGCAGAGTGAAGAGGCCTCGCCGTCACAGGCCCGTGGCTCTGAGAGAGATCCGTCGCTACCAGAAATCCACGGAGCTGCTCATCCGTAAGCTGCCCGTCCAGCGTCTGGTGAGGGAGATCGCTCAGGACTTCAAGACCGTCCTGCGTTTCCTGAGCTTCGCCGTCATGGCTCTGCAGGAGACCAACGAGGCCCACCTGGTGGTCTCTTCTTCGCTAAGGGGGTCACCATCATGCCCAAAGACTTCCAGCTGGCCCGCCGCATCCGCGGAGAGAGAGCTTAGACTTTCTGCTGCACATTCACTAACCAACCATAATGCTCTGCACTGTGTGTCTATATACGTATATACATTTATAGTAATATGGACATATGTTTACTAGATGTTGTTTTTTCTTGCCTTCTGATTGTTGCTCTGAGTGTTGCTATCCCTGTGCTGTTGCAATCCTGGAATTTCCCCATTGTGGGACTAATAAAGGCTTATCTTATCTTATCTTATCTTAAAAAAAAAAAAAACGTATCTAAAAAACGTTTTTGATAAAGCAGATTGGGGGTTGTTTAGAGCTTGTTGCGAGGAGTCAGCACAATCAGTATCACTTACTGGGAACAGAGGAATGCACATACCAAGTTACAAATCATATTCTAAATGCTGCAGCCGTGAACATCCCAAAAAGAGCAACTTTTGGTAAAAAGTAAGTGGTGCCATGGTGGAATGAGGAATGTAGCAGAGCTATCAAAGAGCAGAACAAAGCATTAAGAGTGTTAAAGAATGCTTGTCACAAGAAAATCTTATAGATTCCCAGAGAAAAAGGGCTGTGGCACAGAGGATAGTCAAAAACTCAAAAAAAAAAAATCATGGAGAGACTTTGGTTCAGCAATTGGCAGAGAAGTAAAGTTAGGAGACATATGGTCCATGTTTAAACAAATGTCTCGGAAAAGGAAGTCAGTTTCTATTCCAACACTAGTTGATGGTGAGACACTTGCAGTGACAGATAAGGAGAAGGCCGATCTATTGGGGTGTAGAGGATGTGCTCAAGGATGAGGCTGAGTTTATTTCTCAGGTTCAGCTTCATTAACAGAACACATACTCTAACAATCTCCAAGCAAGAAAAGAGGCAGATCAATATCACATCTCTCTTTTATACTCCGGGACATCGAAACTCAAGTCAGATGGTGTCTTAGCAAACATACAGTCACATGGTACTTAATCCCAGTCACGCTGTAACCCTTCTGATCTTCCACCATTGTCTCTTAGCCTTCGATGGTCTGGAAATCCCTCCAGGGCTTCTCTCTGAGACAAAGGCCAAATCTCACACCTTCTCGATATCTCCTGCAGACTCAGACCTTTTGTCCCTCGAGACGTGAAGCACACAATAAACATACAGCAATACATTTGTGGAAAATATGTACCCAACATATGTGCCACAGGGGAGGGCTTTTGCTGCAGTGCATAGTGGTGACCACCTGGATGACATACATAGGCAAAAAAGAATGTATGCTCAGAGACAATAAAAATGTAAGGGAGAAGGGGGAGGATTTGACAACTTAATCTCAGAGCTTAAAATAGCATTACAAGGTACAGGATATTCAGCCCCAGGGAAGGACCAGTTATGCTACACAATGTTTAGTCACCTACCTGTTGAATCACTTAAGCTTGTTCTATTATTTAATAATAAATGGCGGAATGGAAAACTGCCAAAGTGTTGGAAAAGAGCAATCATTGTCCCATTCAACAAGCCAGGAAAAGACCCAGCTTACCCCGGTAGCTATAGGCCCATCGCACTGACATCACATTTATGCAAATGGATGGAGAAATTGATCATTTCCAGGCTTTCACACGTGTGGGATCTGGCCAAATGAGCTCAAGACGAAAAATATATAAAGAGGTTCTTTATTCTGAATGATGAAAAAAAAAAACAGTTCTTTAACCTCTTGCACTCCGGGATACCGCGGGCGGTCACGTCTCTGCGTCCTCGTGCGTCCTAGTGCACACTGTGCGGCTCAGAGAGCACTGAAAAAAAAAAGCTGCATTTCCGTTCTTCCACTACAGACACAGCCGCGAACAGAAAGCCAAAAGAGTGCTTTGATTGGTTTAGATTTGATTGACCTCTCATTCGACTAATAAGAGCCTTGAATTGGGTTTCTGAAACCTTGAAGAACCAATGACTGAAAACCTAGCAAGAAAGACCCACCTACCAACGACTGCGAATACAACGAGTCAATTGAAGCAGAGAAGTTCGACGATTGAAAGCGTGCGTCCCGTGCGTAAAATCTGTTTTGTGTAAGCCGCTGTGTGTAACGGTAGCATTCGCCAGTCTTTTTTTTATTACTACTGTTCTTATTTGTTTTGAAAAATCATTTGCCAAAACTGCAATCATGGAAGCGCAAAACCACAATAATGGAATCATGGTTTGACCGGGTCGCGTGACCAGAACCACGAGTCGTAACAAGCGGACCAGCGTCATGTTCGTCTGACAATGAGGAACAGATGTTCGCCAGCGACACTGCTGTTGTGGACAGGTAAGTGTTATAAGCTAAATTATTCTTTATCCCTGAAAATAGTAATCAAAATGACTTTTGACTGATCGGTAAATTACAACTGTGCGTCATCGCCACATGACGGACCGTGGTGAACGGACCGGACCGTGCGCCGCGCTCCTCTGTAGCGGTGGGGGGGGGGGAGTTGTTATCCTCTACATTGCAGATATTTTAGTATAATTTTTATTGCACTGTAGGTTATTTTTTCTTGTAAAAAAAAAGCTACACATTTTTTACGTGGCATGCTTCTTTGTGTGTGGGGGGCTTGTTTGTTCATTCATTCATTCATTCATGAATAAACAACCCCCCCCCACACACACACAGCCCTGAGTGTCACCTTTCATTAGAGCCCAAGATCAAGCTTCTATATTGAATCATTCAAAAGTTATAGACGTTTTTCCAAACTGTGCCATTTGGCACAATTTGGCACAGTTCAAAAACGCCTGGGAACAACCTTAGAAAAAAGCTGTGTAATATATTCATTTTTTGTGGTATTGTTACAAAATTTTGACCTCAGCTGGATAACACTTGGTTCTACATTTCTGTTGCATTTTCCAGCCCGTATCTGACAGCTGTGTGTTATTTGCAAGCATTTGTATCTAAAAATAACACCCAGGTGAACTTTATTTTCTTCAAGTTCAGTATGTTTAGATGACTGTTACTCATTGGCAGGAGCACTTAGAGAGATTATGACTGTTTTGCCAAAAAATTCAAAGTGTTTTCTTTTAAATGAGACCAACCCCATGAAGAGGCTGCAAAGGGTTGAAGAACAGCTTTTGATTTACTTTGGGTACGTTATTTTTAGGCGTTTTTAGGGAAATTGACCAGAGTGTAAGGGGTTAAAATAGACAAATCTTAAAGGAAAACTTCACAAATTGAGTGCATTAACAACTATAGTGGCCTGTCTTCCTGTTTAGAACAGAACACAAAAGCCACATTAAGAAAAACAACAGTTATACTTATTAAACAGTGAAATATACACATGATACCAACTGTTTTTGTGCACTGCTAGGGCCCACTCACAAATGCACACCTCAACTCCCAACAGTTCTAAAACAAAAGAAAATACATCATTTCATTTCAAGTCAGTGGTAACAGTAAAATATGAAATACCCAGTAAAATACATCATAAATACCACTGACAAAACTCATGGCCCTCATCCTTTGGGCCTACAACAGGGGTGTCCAATCATGTGCCATGGAGGGCCAAGACCCTGCAGGCTTTACCTCCAACTGGAGTCTTCAACAGCAGATTCCACTGAATTTCTTCCCACTGATTTCTGTTAAGTGAAAACACCTGCTGAAGAGACTGGGTAGAAGAGAAAACCTGCAGGGTCTTGGCCCTCCATGGCACATGATTGACATCCCTGGCCTACAAGGTCACCAGGCCTTCCACCACCCCAACAAGCCTAAAAACATTACACAAAATGCATTTCATAACATTTTAACTAAAGTCACTAGCTTGTTCCAAACCTCGGGTGTGGCCTTCTGCTTGAGTTGTCTGAGCAGAACAAAAGAACCTCCTGTTTCCTGTCAGGTTTTTATACTCTTCTCCCCCTTCAGCTGCAGCCTACTAAAATCAGGAAAGAGGCTCATAAAATGCTACCGCCCCCTAGTGGAGAGGAGACCCCCCCCCCCCCCATTCTTCCACCTGGTTACACTCTCCCCTGCTACAACGTCAAGGTCCCCGGTGACTTAACTTAAATTTCTAACTTCACTGATGGCTTCCCTGAAGAAAACAGTACCCATACTGGTTAACAACTGGGACAGTACATCAGGGCTAAGGGAGACCTAGGGAGATGATAAGGATTGGGATGAACCCCTATATTTTGATCTTTGACTTTGACGTGGTGCTGGAGTAGGTACTGTCACCTCATCAGTCGGACTGTCGCATGTGAGGAACTGCATCAGGTGTAGGCGAAACAGCTATTGTCTCAACCCCATCTTCAACCTCAGACACTGCAAATTCAACAGCCTGCTCCTCTTCTCCAGTGACAATCTCTCCCTCTCCATCTCTGGAATCCAGAGTGGGATATGAAGTCTCTTCAACAACAACGTATTCTGGGTCTGAGCCTAGATGTTCAGTAGAAAAGGTGGAATGGGAATGGTGTGATGGTGATGGGGAAAATGGTACCCGTTAATCTCCTGGGTACAGGAACAGGATGCACACAGGGCCTAAGATTAGTTCTATGGACCCTTTTAATGGAGCCACCCTCTACTGGCTCCACTGCATGTGTGCTACCCTTGACCTCAACTACTCTGTACACAGTCAGTCCCCAAGCATCTTGAATTTTATTTCTGCCCTGAGGCCATTGGTGAAGGTAGACCAACTGACCCACCTATACCGGAGGACAGTGCACTTTATCCCTGCTTGCCTCAAGTCTCTCTGTAGCCTTCTACTCTGCATATCGTTTTAATCTGGTATGAATATCATTAAGACGTTGCTGGTGTATGGCTAACCAATCATGCTTCCTGTCAAATGTTTGTCCCTGCCCTAACAAAGCATCCACAGGAAGATGTGGGTGCATCCCAAACATAAGGTAATAAGGTGAGTACCCTGTAGTAGCATGAGGAGTTACATTAAATGCATAGACTTAACTCTGGTAAATACTCAGGCCAACATAGTTTCTTTTCTGGAGGTAGTGTGCACAAGAGATCATGCAGGGTCCTATTAAAAGTGCTCACATTGTGCATTACCCTGTGGATGATGAGGTGTAGTGTGAGTCTTGACACCATACAGTTTGCACAACTCTTTGACAACTTTGGTCTCAAAATTCCTACTCTGATCTGAATGTAGTCTCTCAGGCACTCCATATTTCAAAACCACTCCCTTAGAAGTATTTTAGCTGTGGTATCAGCTCTCTGGTCATGCGTAGGAAATGCCTGTGTAAATTTAGTGAAAACATCAGTAACAATCAACACATTCTCCGGACCATCTGCTGAAGGTTCCAACAAAGTAAAATCCACTGCAACAACCTCAAGCAGTCGAGTAGCTAGGAATGCATGCATAGGTGCTCGGATCTTTGGCTGTGGCATTTTAGTAAGTACACACCTCTGACATCCCTTAATCCACTTCTCCACATCCTCATACATCCCAACCCAGAAACATCTTTTTCTCAAGAGGCTCTGTGTACGTTCTATATCTTGATGTCCCATATCATCATGAACACGCTTGAGAACATCTTTCAAACACGCAGGTAGCAGAAGTTGCTTGCATTCACCCTTCTGCACATTTCCAATGACGCGGTACAAAAGTTCATCAGTTTTCCCAATCCTTGGCCAGTGTCACTGACTTTAAATCACTGACTTTATCATTCCCTTTCTTTCATGATAAGTGGGCTTTTCCTGCTTGTCCCAAAACTGCTTAAAAGATTGAATTGTAGGATCGGCATTCTGGAGCTGACTAAGCTCCTCTTTTGAGTAACCTGGCAAAGTGGGTGTATTACCTTGCAAACCATTATCGGCACTTGGCGCAGCTACCAAAGCCCGAGCCTGCCTAACCTGGCAACATTTAACACCTGCACCAACCAAATCTGGATCCAAAACTGTCCCCCTCCAAATGACATTACAGATGGCTATACAACCATCAAACTCCTGATCATCCCCATCCGACTGAGGCGCCCCTGCTAACGACTACCTAGAGAGGGCATCAGTGGCATTGTTATTTTTATCAGGGCAGTACTGCACATCAAAATCAAATACGGCCAACTGTGCAACCCACCGTTGCTCAATTGCCCCCAACCTGGCAGTGTTCAGATGACATAAGGGATTGTTGTCAGTCACAACCATGAATTTGGATCCTAAAAGGAAACCTCTAAATTTTTTGGACACAGCCCACTTCAAAGCCAAAAGCTCAAGTTTCATACTGTTATAGTAATTCCTGTCATTCTTTTCTGCATTTCACAACCTCCTACTAGCATCGGCTATTACCCGTTTCTTGCCTTCCTGAACCTGATAGAGAACAGCCCCCAGCCTCAAACAGCTAGCATCAGTCTCCACAACAAAAGGAAGGGAGAAATCAGCATAACTAAGAAAAGGGGCACTAATGAGCTTCTCCTTCAATAACTCGAAGGACTTCTGACACTCTGAGGTCCACAGGCTATCAAATAGTCCCTTTGACTGAAAAGAATGATTCTCTTTAATACAGGCATTGACCAAGTCATGCAAAGGCCCTGCTAACTGAGAAAAACCTGGTATAAACCTCCTGTAATAACTACAGAAACCCCAAAACATTCTCAGGTCTTTCAGATTTTGGCACTGGCCACTGCTGCACTGCAGATACCTTATCAGGGTCAGTGCCTATGCCCTCAGCTGACACCTGATGACCAAGGAAATGAACGGTGGACTGAAGAAACTGACACCTTTCCACTTTAACCTTTAAACTTGTCTCTAAGCCTCTGCAAGACTATCTGGAGTCGACTTAAATGTTCTTCAAAGGTGTGGGAATAGACCAAGATGTCATCCAAGTAGACAAGCATAATTTGAAACACCAGGACACTCATAGTGGCCTGCATAAGCCTTTGAAATGTTGCTGGACCATTCCAAACCCCAAATGGCAGCCTGGTGTACTCAAAACAACCCAAAAGGTGTCGTGAAGGCCGTTTTGTGCCTGTCCCTTTCATGAACTGCTACTTGATGGTACCCACTTGCAAGATCAATGGTGGAGAAAAACTTGGCACCATGCAAAGGATCAAAACATTCATCTATTCAAGGCAAGGGGAACGCATCACACCTTGTCTTTGCGTTTAACTTCCTATAATCCACACACAACCTTAGGTTACCATCTGCCTTCCTCACAAGGACAATGGGTGAGGCATAAGTACTAGTGCTCTCCTTGATGACTCCCTTTTTGAGAAGTTGGGCTATATGTTCCCTAACCTCTTGGTATTAGGTTGGAGGTATACGCCTATAAGGCTGTGTAACGGGAACATCATCTATAAGGCTGATTTCATGCTTAGCCTTGTCTGTATAACCCAAATCCTCATCCTGGAGTACAAAAACATCTGAAAACTGAGACAAGAGGGTGGCTAATTTAGCCCGTTCCTCAGGGTTGGCTCCCACATTTAGATGCTCCAACAATGAATGCATCCTAGCCTCTGACGATTGAACCCTTTCCTTCAACTGACACCTCTTCATGATCTACAGCGATACGATTAAAACATACCTCAGTTGTCCCATCAACACATTCAACAACCTCCAGAACCCCCAGCCTTGTCCTTGGTTGTAACCACAAAGCTTGAGTAAAGTTTACCACTTTGACTAGAAACAGACTTCTAGCTTCAACCAAGGTGGGAATTACAAGTAAGCCACTGGGCAGTGGTGTATTAGTGGGCTCCAAAAACATCAAAACCTGATCACCTGAGGCTCTCTTTAGACCTTTGGCATGCACAGTAGCAACAGAAGCTGCTGGTACATGCACCGTTTCTACCCACTATCCTAGCCACAGCAGTTTCCCCAACTATCTCACATACTTGCACTTTCTGGAAAGCATCTCTCCAGGCCAAATCCAATTCTGCCCCAAAATTTATATCAAAACTGGCTATTGCCAGTTCCCTACATCTCTATCACATTCATACCATTACAAACCCCAAATGGCGGTGTGGTGGCGCAGTGGTTAGCACTGCGGCAGCACAGCAACTCACCCTTGGCCATGGGATCCCTGGTTCGATCCCAGCCCCTGACCAACAGTGATCTGTGTCGAGTTTGCATGTTCTCCCCGTGTCTGCGTGGGTTTACTCCGGGAGTTCTCCGGTTTCCTCCCACAGGCCAAAAACATGCAGCTTAGGTTAATTGGAGACTCTAAAGTGGTCCTAGGTGTGAATGTGTGTGTGAATGATAAAGGGATAGTGCCGTACCGTGGCTTCTTCATCCATCCAGGTGGATGCCCTCAATTTCCCCTCTGGGGATTAATAAAGTATCCAAAATTTAAAAAAAAAACAATACCAAGGAGAATAGGCGAGGATTTACCTGACTCAGACCCATTTGAAACTTGCTCCTGCTCTGACAATGTAGGGGCAGGATCCTGGACTACCAAAAACCCACATTCAGGTATAGTTAACCCCAAAGTCTTCACATCCAACTCTATGTATCCTATATAAGGAAATGGCAAAGAAGTGGCCTGCAAAGGTGCAGGGTGAGTTGGCACCCTTTCACCGGTTTAAAGACGAACTGAGCTGCTGGAATGAAGTGTGCGTGGTGAGGGGGCACTGCACGCTAATCCCGGTGTCTCTGAGGCCACATGTCCTTGCGATGCTCCACGAGGGTCACCTGGGCATGGTCAGAGTAAAACAGCGCTGCAGGGATTCAGTTTGGTGGCTGGGTATTGATAAGGACATTGAAGCTCTGGTGAAAAACTGCGTTCCATGTTTGGAGAGTGGGAAGACCGGTGGCCACCTCCTCCACCCCTGCAGCCGCTGTCGTATCCTGAGGGCCCTTGGAAACACATACAGTTGGTCATCTGCAGCGAACTGCATGCAGCACCCCTGAACAGCTGGTTCTTATTTGTGGTCTACGACTTGTTCTCCAAGTGGCCGGAGGTGCTGCCCACCAATTCTGTCACGATGGATGTGGTTACGGGTTTCCTCTCGTCACTGTTTGCCAGGTGGGGGGTCCCGAATACAATCACGACGGATAATGGCCCACAGCTCACCTCGGGGGCATTTGAAGAGTTCTTGAGCGCCAGGGGTGTGGAACACATTAAAACCTCATTCTACCATCCACAAGCCAATGGGGGCATTGAACGTTTTAACAAGACCCTGAAAAACAGACTGAGAGCCCACTTGGCGGATGGCTTCAACTTCCCGGACGCTCTCCAGAGCACACTGCTCCACTACAGGACTACAGCCCATGCTACGACAGGATGCTCCCCGGCGGCTCTCATGCTGGGACATGAACTACTTCTGCCTTTGGATCAACTGAGACTGTCCACGATCCCTGCTCCAAGGAATATGAATCCAAGCTGGCGGATGAGTCACAGTGGCACTCCAGTAGACTCAGAAAGTCACCACCGGAACAGTGGACTAGAGCTACGGCGAGACAACCTGATGTGAGGTGGGACTTGTTGGACTGGGGTGGTGAGAACTCACGAGTATGGTCGACGGTGCCTGGTGCAGGGTCCCCACCCAGGGGATGCCCAGCTAGAGTTCATCAGAGGCCCAGGTACCTCGAGGATTATGTATTAAATACAGCAATGGCTAATGCGTGATATATATACACTACCGTTCAAAAGTTTGGGGTCACCCAGACAATTTTGTGTTGTCCATGAAAAGTCACACTTTTATTTACCACCATGAGTTGTAAAATGAATAGAAAATATAGTCAAGACATTGACAAGGTTAGAAATAATGATTTGTATTTGAAATAATAATTTTTTCCTCCAAACTTTGCTTTCGTCAAAGAATCCTCCATTTGCAGCAATTACAGCATTGCAGACCTTTGGCATTCTAGCTGTTAATTTGTTGAGGTAATCTGGAGAATTCTGACGCAATGAGCAAACACACTGTACCATTAGAACACTGGAGTGATAGTTGCTGGAAATGGGCCTCTATACACCTATGTAGATATTGCACCAAAAACCAGACATTTGCAGCTAGAATAGTCATTTACCACATTAGCAATGTACAGAGTGTATTTCTGATTAGTTTCAAGTTATCTTCATTGAAAAAAAGTGCTTTTCTTTCAAAAATAAGGAAATTTCTAAGTGACCCCAAACTTTTGAACGGTAGTGTATATGTGTGTGTGTGTGTGTGTGTGTGTGTGTGTGTGTACAGACGTGGACAAAATTGTTGGTACCCCTCTGTTAATGAAAGAAAAACCCACAATGGTCACAGAAATAACTTGAATCTGACAAAAGTGGTAATATATAAAAAAATCTATGAAAATTAACCAATGAAAATCAGACAGTGCTTTTGAATTATGGTTCAACAGAATTATTTTAAAAAACAAACTCATGAAACAGGCCTGGACAAAAATGATGGTACCCTTAATATTTTGTTGCACAACCTTTTGAGGCAATCACTGCAATCAAACAATTTCTGTAACTGTATATATACTGTATATATATATATATATATGTGTGTGTGTGTGTGTGTGTGTGTGTATAAAAGGGAGGATGACACTGTTTGTTTGTTTTTTTTCTGTTCTGGGGTGGGGGGGTGTCTTTGACTTTGTGAAAGGGGGAAGAATGTTATGTGTTTGATTTGACTCTCGGGGCTTGCCGTAACCTGGCCGGGGGTTGCAGTAATGATGTCAGGCGGGCTACGGCTGTAATATATATTGCGCTGTTGGTGATAATAAAGGGAGTTCAGTGTTCAGTTAACAGTGGCTCCCGTCTCATGTCATTCGGACATAACACTGAACAATGCACACATTAACATCATGTGAAACACAATAACTCAGGCAATCAGCAATAACACATATAAAACACATTGCCCCTTTTAACTTATCAGTCACACACCATGGAGAGCCCCCCCATCCCGCCCCGAGACCTGTGGGGTGAGTCTCGACCAGAGCGTTGTCTCTTCTTGGCACCCGGGGATGACCCACGCCAGCACCGAAGCGCCTCACCTTCCTCATAAACATGCCGCAGCTCGTTGGGGTGTCTCTCCATACCATCTGTCAGCTGCAGGTTACCATCCTCCCAGACAGATAGATAACTTTATTGTCTGTCCCAGTCAGTGTCAGAAATTCTTCTTCGACACGGCTACAACAATATTACACATTCAACACTCTCAGAAACATGTTCAAACTCACAGGATAAAAACAGTTTAAAAAAGTAAACATGGTTAAAAAGGAAACAGCAAATAAAATCATGTGGCAGAAAATATTAATAACTATTAAAAATTAATAGTGATTAATAGATAAATGCTGATAACTAATATTGATAGCTAACTAAAGTATGATAACCATTTGATTTTGTTCAGAATTTTTACTGCAGAAGGAATAAATGATTTCTTGTAAATGTTTTTATGGGCCAATGGAACTTTATATCGTCTGCCTGATGGCAGTAACTGAAGAGTGATGGAGGGGGTGAGATGGGTCCTCTGTGATCAGGGTGGCTTTTCCTGATCCACCTCTTTTTCTAGAACCAGTTAAAACTCTAGCAGCAGCATTTTGAATCAACTGAAGATTTTTTAAAGATACTTTAGGACAACCAGATAATAGCGAATTACAATAATCTAATCGAGAGCTAACAAAGGCGTGAATCAGTTTCTCAGCATCATTCAGAGACAAGATGCTCCTGATCTTGGCAATATTGCGCAGATGATAGAAGGCAGTCCTAGAAACAGTTTTAATATGTGAATTAAAGGACAAATCCTGATCAAAGCGTACAAGTGATCTGAACGTACAAGAGGTGAGCGTGGTTTTGAGATACATGCACCAGGGACATTACCATAACACAAATCCGACATGTTTTCCTTTCTGGTGGGAATTGTGACATATTGCTGCAGATTGGGCAAATATGTGGTGATGTCGCATCTGTTAAAATCCCCCAGTAAAAACACAGGCTGCTCTCCAGTCTGATTGACAGCTCTATTGTAACAGTCAGCTATGTGTGCCACAGCTCTGCTAAAATCAGGCCCTGGTACATAAGCTAAAATAACCGTTATTTGAGCAAATTCTCGAGGTAGATAGTGAGGTCTGAAGGACACGGTCATTAATTCATAGTATTTACAACATTCAGTCTCTCTCACTGTGAAGTTTGTTGCCCACTTACTGTTGACAGCCATGCAGAGCCCGCTCCCAATTAATTTCTGTGTTTTTTCCTTGTCCCTGTCAGCATGAATGATGTTAAAACCTTCCAAATCAAAGTCTGTATCTACAGAAAACCATGTCTCCGTGAAACAGAAGAGACTGGTTTGGCGGTAATCCCGATCATACCTGATCAGTGTGGCGAGTTCTTCACTTTTGTTCTTTAGCGAACGCACATTTGACAGGGTTATGGCAGGTAAGGGTAGGCGGCTGCCTCTCCTCCTCAGTCTGTTCCTTATTCCACCTCTCGACCCTCTTTTCCTTTGTATTCGCTTCCACTTGTATCCACGGATTAACTCCGCAGGTATGTTGTCATTGTGGAGCGATGTCAGTGCAGACTCTGGCACCGAGCGGCTCAATTCCAACAGGTAGTCCCGCGAATAATCGAGCCTACCTGGGATGGTGGTGAATGGCTGCACCGGTTGTGAACAAAGTCCGTTTGCGCACCACAGATTCATGATAAACAGCCAGGCATGGGCCAGGTAGAACACTGTTTCGATTTCCATTTCAGCAAGAGCATAAAAAAAGACAGAAAACATGCAAAAACAACAATCCTTCTCTCACTCATTCAGCAATGTCAGGAGTCGCTCTGACAGAGTAGCGCCCCCAAGGTGAATAAGCCAGAGTCCGCACCTGAGCCACCACCTGTAGCCGCCCCTCGTCCTCCTGTCTCCTCCGCTTCCCGTGGGCTCCTCTTAATCGGGCCTCTTCTCTGGGTCAAACCAAATCAGTGACCCCCAGAGGAGCCCTGCTCGGCTTTCAGTGTTCCTGTGTGGCCCGTCGTTTAACCGTGCCGGCCAGTCCTGCCCACTCACTTTCATTTTAGATGCCACCGAAGCCGTTGTGACCCCCCGCTTCTTGGTACCTCCCAGCCAAACTCCAGAAGCAGAATGAGTCAGCCACTCGGCTCCATCCACTGTCAAAGGCCGTCCCACGACGCCGCCCAGTTCCCTCAGCTAGGGCAACCTGGGCTCTGATGCAGGAACCCTCCCGTGATGGCCCTGGATGGGGTTGGTCCTGTTCACCTTCCAGATTACTAGGCCAAGGTTCGTCCCATACTGCATCACCCATCACCACCGGCATCAGTCAGTTCCATAAACCACATCCCGACCACTCCTCCTCAACACTGCCCAGTTCCCTCAGCTAGGGCAACCTGGGCTCTGGTGCAGGAACCCTCCCGCGATGGCCCTGGATGAGGTTGGTCCTGTTCACCTTCCAGATTACTAGGCCAAGGTTCGTCCCATACTGCATCATCCATTACCACCGGCATCGGTCGGTCCCATAAACCACATCCCAGCCACTCCTCCTCAACGCCGCTGATGGAAAACCCCAGTCCATAGAAGAGGTCGCAGCCCATCACATTCTCGCCACGCCAGTCACAATAAACTTCAGGTTGATGACCACTGTTGACTTGTACCGAACCGTCAAATCCACCAAACCCACGATGGGCAGCCTCCTTTCTCCATAGCTGCACAACGGCTCTAAATGACCTCTCAGCTGATGATATGCGAAGAAACTCCTCACAGTGGGCCAATTCAACACGGACCTCACTGCACCCGTGTCAGCCAATAATGGTACCTCCACTCCGTCCAGTTCCACCGCACAATACGTACGGCCATCGGTGTCCGGGGAAACGGTGTGGATAACCATGGGAGTTGGAGCAGGGGTGTCCGCTTTACATCGCCGTTCCCCTTGCTTGAACCTATTACAGGCCCTGGCAAAGTGATGCAGGAGTCCACACTTGCCACAGCATTTACTTCTCGCCGGACACTCTCTAGCCTTGTACCGGTGCTTAGTGGACCCACAACCCGAACATTTGGGTGATCCCAGGGCGGACCTCATCTTTACAGCTGCAGCGCATCCCTCTTGCTTGCTGTCTTAGCTGCACAGATCCACAGCCTGTGTTGCTGATTGTGAGTCATGGCGGTGTAGTATAGCTCTCTCACCAAGGTTGTGTGATAACTTGTCTGCCACTTCACACTGTTGGGCTATCTCCACAGCCATGGCTAAAATTAATTTGCTGAAGTGTGTAAGCAATCTTGACCGAGCTGACGAACACAGAGTGTGGTCCGCCAGCTCGTTGTGGACCATTTCTTCCTCTAACTCACCAGACTGGCAGTTCCCAGCCAGCTGCCATAGGTCTGCAACATAGTGCTGCACTGACTCGCCGGCCTGCTGGAGGCACTGCCGAAACTGGACCCTCCTGACGATGTTTGTAGGCACGAGAAAATGTTGCACCATTCGCTCAACCACGTCATCTAAGCTATTGCTAGCTCCCAAGGTAGAAAGGGTATGTTGTCCTTCCATGCCTAAATTGTGGACAAAAATCGCCCTTGCTGGTACCTTCTTCAGTTCACCAAGGTTTAGTGCCACCAAGTAGTTTCTGAATGCGGTGAGCCACCTCACCCAAGGCACTGGAGGCTCCCCTGGAGACTCCAAAAACGACCGAATTGCAGACACGCCAGCATCCATAACTTTATCCTCGTCGCCAAATGTTATGTCTGTAAAATGTGGCACAATAATGAGGCGAGTGGTGAACTACACAGAGCTTTATTAAAGGACTCACTGAGTACAGACTGACGCTCCCACTAGGCAGAGAGGTGGTTGAAGAGAGTGTGCCTCTTCCGCATCGGCCTTTAATTACCCAGGTGGCGGCGGAACCGGAAAGGTGGAGCCACCACCCATATCATACAATAATGCAACATATTAATACAATAAACAACACTACATACTCCAAGTTCCGGAAAGGGGATTCGGCTGGACAATTAATAATAAAGCCAGAGTGTATGGTATGGAGTCCATAGAGTTCACCAAGTCTACCCCAGTGAGCAGTGTTCCCCTGTGGTCATTTCCAGAAATTAAGATAGATTTAAGAATCCAAGAAAAGGAAAGAAATTGACAATTGAATGAAATAGGTTTTGAAATAAGACTGTATTAAAGAAATAATTTTTACAATTATCTGGAAGTATTTGCAGACCGCTCTAAAAATGAACAAGATTATGTGGGAATAGGTATCTTTATCCCTGGTTTTAAAATAATGGATATCCAAACGACAATCAAACCAGCTTTCAGTGTATACAGCAGAAATGGTGGCTGTTATTACGGCTCTGCAGTGGGTGGAGGAAGTCAGACATGATAGGGTGGTGCTCTGTTCTGATTCCCTCGCTGTTTTAGAAAGTATTTGATCAAAAAGTTCATGCAGAGAAGATCTTTTAATTGAACCTAGCTGCAGCTTGATGAGACTCCACCAGTGTGGTATAGACATACAGTTTTGCTGGGTGCCAGCACACAAGGGGGTAGAAGGAAACAGATATGCAGATAAACTTGCCAAAACAGCTCTTAAGAAAGACATAACAGTGACTCTGCCACTTGGAAAGGGAGGGGATAAAGCCATTATCAAAAAGGCTGGAATGAAGGTGTTAGGTCTGGAAATGATGAGGAGTTGAGGTGACGTTTTATAAGTTTATTAGAACACACAGTAACACAGGGGTCACCACACTTGCCTGAGAGTCCACAACGAAGAGACAAGATGTCTCCCGCTGTGGCTTCTTGTACTCCAGGTGACGCCACCCCAGGAGGCATGGCTTCACCTCCCACTACACCCAGGGTACTGCCATATTGGTACACTCAACTAATATACTGTATATTATAGATATAATATCCAACACCACCACCCCCTTGAAAAACTGCCGACACACTAATTGGGCCCTCCCAAAATTTACACCCTACTCACACTCTAAACACAGAAATACGCAGAACTATCCACTCATACCACACCGGCTCAGCGGACCACTCCGCCATTAGATTAAAACAGTCAGTGAACATAAAAGGTCCACTCACAAAAATAAATTAAACCTGATAAAACATATACATTATAAACATTAGGAACAATAAATAACTACAAACAGTGTACAATGGCGGTCCACAATACCTCACTCCAGTATTCCCACCCCACAACATGGGCAAACATCTTAACAATACAGGGGCACATTTGCATTTCACACAGTTTGTATTAAACATTCACACCTCAATGCCACCCCACTCAACACATACGTATAGGCACTCAACACACACAGCGGTGGTCATCTCATTTTTTTTTTTTTACATTAAACCAATAACATTAGCAATATAAAACTAGAAACACACTACAGTAAGACACACCGTTAGCCTCTTAAACATACCGAAAAGTCCCATTTCCGGATTCCCGGTGGTTTCCCCCAGAGCGTCCATCTCACGGCCTGCTACCAGAGCGTCTCTGCTTTTCCCTCACCGGAGAAGGGCTGTATTGGCATTTCTCCCTCTCCACGCGCCGCAGCTTGTTCGGGTGCCGCCTGGATCCATCTGTCAGCTCAAGGTAACCGTCGTCGCAAGTCCTCACTACCCGCAGTTGGCCCTGGTAATCTCGCCGTTCTCTTGACTTGCAGACCCGTCCGAGCCGAGACTCAAACCTAAGGTGTATGTTATCACCTACACCCAAGGGAGTACTCACTGGCTTCCGCGGTCCATGGCGTCTCGACTTGGTTCCACTGCGGTGCCGTAAAGTTCCGCTGATCTGGCTCGAGCTCTGTCCCTGGCTTTCATTATGGGCACACCTAGGGTTTGCGCCATCCGATCCAGCCTCGATCACTTTCATTTCTTGCATTGAATCGGCTGGGTCAGTGCCTGGTTCGACAGTGGTACTCGGCCGGCCACCGGAGCCACGCTGCGCCTGTTCGTCTATTACGTCTGCCCCCATGGACGTCCTAGTGTGCCGTTCGGGTCCCTCGTCCAGGACACCGTGAACACTGGCACTGGACGCACGCTGTGGCGACGTCCCACAGTGCTGGTCGTGCCCCCCCCCCCCCCCCACTCGGTCCGGGCATGTTCAGGTCCCACACTTCATCGCCATCTCCCACCCACGTCATAGGGCCGGTCCCACAAACCACCACCAGACCACTCCTCTCCAACGCCGCAGGTGACAGAAAAACTGAGCCCGTAGAACAGGTCACGTCCCATCAGGTTATTTCCTTCACCGTGACACCATGAACTCAGTCGCCCTCATTGAAGCAGATTTATACCTCGCCGAGAGCCATACTGAGCCCACAATGTCCAGGGGTTTGTTACTGTAACCATAACAGCAAATGTCTGTTCTACTCACTCTGTAGTGTGGGAAAAACGTCTTCACCGTTGCCCAATTCAAAATGGAAGTCGCCGCTCCCGTGTCTATCATCAGCGGGATTGGCACTCCGTCCAACATGACGTTGCACATTGTGCACCCATCAGTGCTGGGCGAAACTGTATGGACCACCGTGGGTTTCTTCTTTGTCGAAGTCCCCCTTTCTGGCCCCCGGTCTTCCTTCTCAGTGTTATGGCAGACTTTGGCGAAGTGGTGGAACAGACCGCACTTTCCACAACGCTTCCCCTTCGCTGGGCACTCCCTCGCTTTATAGTGTTGCCTGCTGGATCCGCAGCCATAGCATGTCGGCGTTCTCGGGGTGAACCTAATCTTCACGACGGCGGCGTATTCATTATCGCTGCCATCGTCCGGATCCAAGGCCAGTGCCTTCCATTGCTTCTCGTTCCTGGGCAGGGTTTCCATGTCACTGAGAGTCCATGTAATCCTTTTCGCTGCCTCGTGTTGTTGCGCTAGCTCTATGGTGGCTACTAGCATTAGCTCACCAGCATGAGTCAGGAGCCTAACCTTCGCGGAGGAATACGAGACGTACTCCACTTGCTGGTCACGGATCATCTCCTCCTCCAAGGCTCTGAACTTGCACTCACCCACCAGCTGCTGTAGGTCCACCACAAACTGCTGCACCGATTCCCCTAGCCGCTGACGTCGCTGTCTGAACTGGATGTGCCTCATAATGGTGTTTTCAGGGGCGTGAAAATAGCCCGCCATGAACCTCACCATGTTGTCGAATGAGTCACCTCCTCCCAATGTACTTAGGATTCTCTGGCCCTCCATACCCAAGTTGTGGACCAGAATAGCCTTCGTACGTAATTTCTTGAGGTCGCCGAGGTCCAGAGCAATGAGGTAGTTTTCGAAGGCCCAGGGGACGCGCGGCTCATCTAGAGCCTCCAAAAATGGCCGAAAAGCGGTAGCTGCCCTCTCCATGCCTTGTATCCTCATTGCCAAATGTTACGTCTGGAAATGATGAAGAGTCGAGGCGACATTTTAGAAGTTTATTAGAACACACAGGAACACAGGAGTCACCACGCTTGCCTGAGAGTCCACAGCGAAGAGACAAGATGTCTCCCGCTGTGGCTTCTTATACTCCAGGTGACGCCACCCCTGGAGGCGGGGAGTTACCTCCCACTACACCCAGGGTACCACCATATTGGTACACTCAACTAATATACATTATAAATGAATGAATGAATGAATGAATGAATGAATGAATCTTTATTTCGGATAGATTAAAAGTAGAGATTAAAAAAGAAACAGAATAATATAACAAAGGGGGAAAGAAAATCCAACAAGGTCAAATTAGACAATAACTCCTCTGATTATACAGTTCAACATAAGTTATCCGAAATGGGTGATGGCTGAAGCCGCAGCTTATATTGCCCACCCATATTCCATCCAAGAATTCAAAAGAAAGACAAAACAAGAGCGATTACAATTCAGAACATAGCTAAGACAAAATGTGAGAAAAAAAACTAAGCAACAACACAACACAGACTGGATATGACAATCCTTATGTGATTTTACATGTCATCTTGTATATATGTTTGGAGTATTTCTTCCTTTAGTTTTTGTTTAAATTGTCCAAGTGTTGTACATGATTTTAATTCAGGTCCAAAATCGTTCCATAATCTGACTCCTTGCACTGAAACACAGTGTTGCTTGGTGGTAGTTCTCACTGAAGGTTTTTGAAATATACATGTTCCTCTGAAATGATATTGTTTCTCCCTTATTTGGAACAACTTTTGGATATTTGCGGGCAGTGATAGATTCTTCACTTTAAACATTATTACTGCAGTTTTAAAGTCAACCAGATCTTTCAACTTGAGAGCTTTTAATTTAAGAAAAAGTGGGTTTGTTGGTTCCCTGTAAGCAGCTTTTTTTTTATTATTCTAATAGCTCTCTTCTGAAGCATAAAGACTAGATATATGTTTTTTATATGTATTTCCCCATACTTCAGTACAATATGTCATGTATGGGAGTATTAATGAATGATACAAGGTATATAGAGTGGGTTGATTCAGCAAATATTTTACTCTGTGTAGTATTGCAAATGATTTGGATATTTTATCTTTAATATAATTAATATGTGACTTCCAACACAGTTTATTATCAATTATTACTCCAAGAAATTTAGTTTCGGATACCGTTTCAATCTCTACACCATTTACACTGAGTTTAGATACTAAGTTGTTGTGATGGTTGCTAAAAACTATAAATTTTGTCTTACTTAAATTGAGCGTTAATTTGTTTGAATCAAACCACAGTTTAAGCTTTCCTAATTCCTTTCCAAGTGTATCCAAAAGTTGTTCCAAATTGCTTCCACTGCATAATAAATTAGTGTCATCGGCAAACAATATTAAATCCATTTTTTCCGAAACTTTACATATTTCATTTGTATATATATTGAATAACAATGGCCCCAAAACTGAACCCTGTGGGACTCCACAAGTAACTTTCAGTAACTGAGTTTTTGTTACTAACACATACATACTGATATCTATTCTTTAAGTAACTACATAACCAGGACAGTGCTACCCCCCTAATACCACAATTTTGTAGTTTCTTTAATAATAAATTATGATCCACTGTATCAAATGCTTTTTTAAGATCCAGGAATACCCCAACTGAATACTCTTTATTTTTAACGGCAGTTGATATTTTTTCGATAAATTCCATTACAGCAAATGCAGTTGTCCTCTTGTGTCTGAACCCATATTGCTGCTCACACAATAAATTATTCTTCAGTATGAAGTTGTCAATTCTCTCATAGAATATTTTTTCAAGTATCTTGGAAAATTACGGCAATAGTGAAATTGGTCTATAGTTTGAGAATTCCCCTCTGTCACCCATCTTGTATATCAGAATTACTTTAGCTATTTTCATTGCGTTGAGAAATACACCTGTTTGGAGAGACAGGTTACAGATATACGTCAGTGGTTTCACTAAGCATTCAATAATAGTTTTGACTAAGAGCATGTCAATACCATCACAGTCCGTAGATGTTTTACTTTTAAACAATTTAACAATTTCAATGACGTCTCTCGTCTGTGTTCTTTATGAAAATGGAGTATTTTATAGCAGTGTTTTTGCTTATTGTATCACCTGTGGGTGCCGTAATGGGTATTTCTTGAGCCAAATTAGGACCAATGTTAACAAAAAAGTTATTAAATTCATCCGTAGGTGAAGCTGCATTCACACTCTGAGTCGTTTTATTATTTTTTGAAAAATTGGTTGGGTAGCTTGTATTTCTGTTTTTATTTCCAAGAATATTGTTAAGTATTGTCCATGTATTTTTAATATTGTCTCTGTTTTTCTCCAGTTCTTTACTGTAATAGTCTCTTTTACTACATCTTATTATATATGTTAATGTAGGGCACATATGTATCACTTTAAGCTTCACATCTCAGAATAGAACAAAGGACTGGGCCTCCTGTGAGGTAACAGGAGGATGTGAAAATTTAGTCTTTGGTATGCAAGAGACGGCCTTGGGGGATTTCCTGGTCTGCCAGAGACTATGAGGAGGATGTTATAGGATTTAAGGAAAGATGCATTGTTACTTGTGATTAAATGCAATGTGACTGTGAGCTTTGAAGGTCCTGGATATATAAAGGACGAATGTCTGTGTTTTTCCTCTTTCTGCTTGGCTGATGTTGGAAGATGTGAATAAACCTGCCTCGTGAGATAAACTCTGCCTCGTCATTTTCACATTTCCACACTGGTGACCCTAAGACGTATCATGGATGAAAGAAATTCCCCCGGGCCAGCCGAGTCAGGAGCTCCCAGCCAAGTGTATGCCGCGACGGTCCAGCTACCGGACTTTTGGCAGGACAACCCGCACTCCTGGTTCCACTTGGTCGAAGCACAGTTCGCCCTCCGGGGGATAACGGTAGATGACACGAAGTTCTACCATGTGATTGCAAAGCTCGACAACCGCACGGCTCGGCATGTGGAGAGCCTATTGGAGCGGCCACTGGCCAACGACAAATACGGCGGGTTGAAGGCTGCACTTATCCAGCGCTTCACTCTCTCAGTAGAGGAGCGAGCGGAGAGGCTCCTGGCTCTGAACGACTTGGGAGATGGCACACCCATTGACCTGATGGAGAACATGCTGAGGTTGAGGGGCTCAGACGGCGACGACTTCCTCTTCACCCACATTTTCCTCAGGACCCTACCGTCGGCCACGAGAGCGACCCTGGCCAGTTCGCCGTTGTTGGACCAGCGGGACTTCCGCGCACTGGCCCAGGAGGTGCACCGGATTCTCAATGCCAGCAAACAGCGCGCGGCCACCGTGGCAGCAACGGAGTTCGGCGCGATGGCCGGAGATGGTGGGGGGCCAGAGACGGCGGTAGCAGAACCACCGACGACGGCGGCGGCGGGGGCCAAGGATCGCGGAGGAGACACCCTCTGTTTCTACCATCGCCACTTTGCAGAGAAGGCACGCATATGTATACCACCATGCCAGTTCAAGCGCTCGGGAAATGCCAAGACCGGGGGTTGATGGCAACTGCGGCCCTCGGGGAGGAGAACAAGCTGCTGTACTTGAAGGATGCGCGCTCGGGGAGGCAGTTCCTCGTGGACACAGGCTCCCAGTTGAGTTTCATCACACCTTCCTCCGCTGACCAGCTGGCGGTTTCCAGAGGTCCCGGGGCGTCAGCAGCGAACGGCTCGGAGATTAAGACCTTTGGTGAGAGGACTCTGCTTCTGTGCCTACACGGCCTTACATTTGAGTGGACTTTTGTCATAGCTGCAGTGAATTTCAATATGTTGGGGGCTGATTTTCTGTGCTCACATGGTTTGTTGGTTGATCTTGCTAACAGGCGCCTGGTTAATGCACTTTCTTTTTATTCTATTCCCTGTCCAGCCCGAGTGACCCCGCCAACAGCACAAGCCAACGTCACAGCCGCAAGCGGTAAGTTCCACACACTGCTCACTCAGTTCCCAGCACTCACAGTTCCCACATTTTCAGCAGCCGTCGCTAAACACGGAGTGGAACATTTTATTACTACCACCGGACCGCCCGTTTTTGCAAAAGCTCGGCGCTTGGATTCAGCTAAACTGACCATAGTGCGCGAGGAGTTCGCCAACCTGGAAAGGTTGGGCATCATCAGGCGCTCGAACAGCCCATGGGCTTCCCCACTTCACATGGTCCCGAAAGCTGACGGCTCGTGGCGACCTTGCGGAGATTTCCGCAGGTTGAACAACGCCACAGCGCACGACCGCTACCCAATCCCGCATATCCAAGATTTTTCCGTTCATTTGGCTGGGGCGCGCGTTTTTCTAAGATAGACTTGGTCCGCGGTTACCACCAAGTCCCAGTGCGCGCTGAGGACATACCCAAAACAGCGGTAATAACTCCGTTCGGTCTATTCGAGTTTTTGCACATGCCATTTGGGCTTAAAGGTGCTGCGCAGACATTCCAACGCATGATGGACGCGGTGTTGCGCGATCTCCCTTTCGTATTCGTCTACCTGGACGAAATCTTAGTAGCCAGCGCGTCTGAAGACGAACACGAAAACCACCTCACGGCAGTTTTCCGGAGGTTGGGAGAGCACGGTTTAATAATCAACCCAGCGAAGTGTCAGTTCGGGGTGACGCAGATTGATGGGGTATCGATTGATGGGGTATCGCGTCTCTCCAGAAGGAGCGGTTCTGTTGCCTGACAAAGTGCGCGCGGTAGCAAATTTTCCCCAGCCACAAACGGTCAAGGCGTTACAGGAGTTTTTGGGAACGGTGAATTTTTATAACCGTTTCCTCCCCCGCGCAGCGCAGCTCATGCAACCATTGTATGCCACACTCAAAAAACAAAAACCCACAAATAAGATCGAATGGTCTCCGGAGCGAGAGCGAGCATTCTCAAAGGTCAAAACAGTCCTGGCAAACGCTGCGTTGTTAGCACATCCAGACCCAACGGCCCGCATAGCGCTCACTACTGACGCGTCAGATGTGTCCATAGGGGCGGTCGTGGAGCAGCATGTAGCCGGGGCTTGGCAGCCGCTCGCCTTTTTCAGCAGCACTTTGCGCGATAGTGAACGAAAATACAGCGCATTTGACAGGAAGTTGTTAGCTCTCCACTTGGCCATTCGCCACTTCCAGTTCTGGCTGGAGGGACGCCGTTTCACCGCGTTCGTTGACCACAAGCTGCTGACATTCGTGATGGCCAAGGTTTCAGAACCGTGGTCGGGCCGGCAGCAAAGACAGCTGGCTGCCATCTCAGAGTTTACTACCGATATTCAGCACGTGGCGGGTAAACTGAATGTAGTGGCAGACTGTCTCTCGCGCGCCGTGGCGGCCCCAGTCCGCGTAGGGATAGATTATGCAGCCATGGCCGCGGATCAGGTTAGCGACGCGGACGTGCGCACGCTCCAGTCTGGACCAACAGGGTTAAGGCTGGAGAACAGGGTGCTGCAAGACGGTATGCCCCCCCTAATCTGCGATGTCTCCACTGGGCGACCGCGTCCTGTGGTACCGGCCGCGTGGCGCAGCCGTGTTTTTGACTCGATTCATTCTCTGGCGCACCCGGGAGTGCGCGCGTCGGTCAAAATGGCAGGAGAGAAATTTGTATGGCCGAGCCTGCGCAAACAAGTTAAGGAGTGGGCAGCAGCCTGCATGGCTTGTCAACGAGCCAAGGTACACAGACACACGAGAGCTCCCTTGGAGCTGTTTCACATCCCGGCTAAGAGGATCGATCATGTTCACGTGGACCTCGTAGGCTCCCTCCCACCGTCACAGGGGTGCACACACCTTCTGACAATGGTGGACCGCACCACGCGCTGGTCAGAAGTGGTCCCACTGGCGTCAACCACAGCCGAGGAGGTGGCGCGCGCATTTTTAACAGCATGGGTAGCGCGCTTTGGAGTCCCGTTGGACATTACGTCCGACAGAGGTCCTCAATTTGTTTCCGAACTTTGGTCAGCAATGGCCCGCAGCCTGGGGGTAACGATCCACCGCACAACCGCGTACAATCCGCAGGCTAATGGGTTATGCGAACGTTTTCATAGGTCATTGAAAGTGGCTCTCAGAGCATTGCTGACGGATACAAATTGGGTGGACAGGCTACCGTGGGTTTTATTGGGGTTGCGTTCTGCACCTAAAGAGGACTTAGAAGCCTCCCCGGCTGAGCTAGTTTTTGCGCAGCCACTTCGGCTGCCCGGGGAGTTTCTCCCAGATAATCCTGCGCCAGATAGCTCCCCATCTCAGCGGTTGCAGCGTGGCACGGAATCGGGCATGCTGCCTGGCCCCATTCACCACAGTTTTCCGCGCGTTTTTGTGCCTAAGGCTTTGAAAAACGTGGAGTTTGTTTTTGTCAGACACGATGCCCATCGCCCACCACTGCGACCACCTTATGATGGACCATTTAGAGTGCTGGAAACAGGGGACAAGCATTTTTTGCTAGATTTGGGGGGCAGGAAGGAAAAGATTGGCATAAACAGGCTCAAACCCGCCTTTGTGGTGGCGGACGAGGATGTGCTGTTGGCCAGGGCTCCTCGGCATGGCAGACCCCCTCGGGGACATTCCCCAGAACACCCACAGGGAGTGACAAACAGTTCTCACCCCCAGACAGCAGCTCCCCAGCAGGATGGCACCGCAGAAGTGGCGAAGCCCGCTTACAGCAGATACGGGAGGAGACTGAGGCCCAAGCAGCACATGGGCTAATGTGTAATGATTTTATCATGACATGCAGACTGTTATTCTGTTGTTCCATCTTAGATGTTTGGGGGGGTCATGTGGGGCACATATGTATCACTTTAAGCTTCACATCTCAGAGTAGAACAAAGGACTGGGCCTCCTGTGAGGTAACAGGAGGATGTGAAAATTTAGTCTTTGGTATGCAAGAGACGGCCTTGGGGGATTTCCTGGTCTGCCAGAGACTATGAGGAGGATGTTTTAGGATTTAAGGAAAGATGCATTGTTACTTGTGATTAAATGCAATGTGACTGTGAGCTTTGAAGGTCCTGGATATATAAAGGACGAATGTCTGTGTTATTCCTCTTTCTGCTTGGCTGATGTTGGAAGATGTGAATAAACCTTGTTCCGGCCCCGGATTATGAGCTGCATTTTGGTGTGCAATAACTGATGTTTGACACATCTTTAATGTCCTTGCTTTTGACTTTAATGCATCAAACACCGTAAAGACACTTTGCCGGGTCGCAGCCTTCCGAGGGCAGAAATTCCTTGCAGGCTCTCACATTTTGTCTGGGCTGAGGTAAGCAGCTGGATGGCTTTGGATCTTTGTTTTAGCCAGCCATGCTCAATCCGTCCGCTGCCATATTCTGCTGGGCAGGAAGCCTCAAATCGTCTACTTCCTGTTGTGAATAATGCTTATACCTCATGTATTTTTGATGACAAATTATTTCAATAATTTTTAAATCTCAAGGGACAAATTTCCAAACCTAGGTTTTCAAAGAAAATATGGAGGGAATAAATAAAAAAAAGGTAGGGAGTTCACAAGGGATTCCCCAGAGGTCAAAGGTCATTTCCATGTTGGGGGTTCCCCCAGACACAAAGTACACAACTTTTGACTGGCACACAGAGCCAGGCTGTGAGTATATATACCTGCCAAAACAAATCTTTGGGAGGCATTGCTGTACAACCAAAGGTCAAATACTAGAAAGGATGTCACTGTTGACATACTGTATATAGCGGGGAAATTACAACAGTCACAAGAATTGCCATGTTTCTCGCATGGATCAAACAAACACAGCTGCTGCCGTTACACTCCCACCAAAATCTGTATGATGGAAGACTATAAAGTCATGCCAACATAAAATTTTCACAATGTCACCTAATCTTTAACCGGCAGCAAGAGCACAACCTTTTGCACTGGTCTTTCCAGTTCGGAGGCTGGCTTAATCTTCTCTCCACGAGCCACACTTCTGGCATTCGAAATTCTCAGCCTCACTTTTCGGACAAGTCCGTCCTTGTCGGCCATTGCACTCGTCACAAGTCCAAGTGGCCACTGGTTTCTCGCCAACCCTTCATCCATCATGAGAACAATGTCTCCTGTTTGGAGGTTTCTTTGTGGTTTGCACCACTTTTGGCGATGTTGGAGATTCAGTAAGTATTCTTGTTTCCATCTACTTCGAAAGAGCTGACTCAGGTGTTGAACACGCCTCCAGCGTTTCCGTGCATAAACGTCCTGGGCGCAGAAGGCTCCTGGTGGAGGTAAGACTCCCTCAAGCTTGCCATGAAGTAGAGCGTTTGGCGTTATGGGAGGTTCGGCGAGTGGGTCATTCAAAGACTTTGGAGACAATGGACGACTGTTCACAATGTATGCTGCCTCATAGAACAGTGTTCTTAAGGAGGTGTCGTCTAGTCGTGTGTTCGCAAAGTCTATCACCGACTTCAGCGTCTTCCTCACTGTGCGGATCTGTCTTTCCCATACGCCACCTTGCTCACTAGCATGAGGAGCATTGAACTTGAACTCCACTTGCTTGTTTGCTAGAACTGTCTCCAGCTTGTCATGATCCAATTCGGCGAGAGCTTGTTTCAGTTCATTGTCAGCACCGATGAAGTTGGAACCTTGATCGCAGAGTATGCTTCTAACCACACCTCGCAATGCCAAGAAGCATCTTAGGGCATTGATGAAACAGTCAGTTGAGAGGTCGTCTAGAAGCTCCAGGTGAATTGCACGACTGTACAGACACGTGCACAGCAGTCCGTAGCGCTTGATTTCTGATCTTCCGCGTTTGATGAGATACGGGCCAAAGACATCCATTCCAGACTTGTAGAATGGAGGATGCGCTTCTGTACGTTCTTGTGGCAAGTCAGCCATCTTCTGACTCTCCGCTGGTCTTCTTTGCTTGCGACACATGATACAGTTGCGTATCACTTGAGCCACTGTCTTGGAGCCCCTTTGTACGTAATATCCTTGAGATCGTAGTTCATTCAAAGTTGAGCTGCGACCTCCATGATTGGTCTTTTGATGTACATGCCTGATGATGGCCTCGGTGACATGTGATTTTCTTGGAAGGATAATGGGGTGACATTCTTCCTTGGTGATGTCTTCTGCTTCACGAACTCTTCCCCCAACCATTAGCAGGCCTTCTTCATCCAACATGGGATCTAGAGTCTTCAAGCAGCTTGACGTTGCTACGTTTCCACCTTTCCCCAGGGTTGTGATCTCTTCAGGAAACTCTTTGGCTTGTAACCACTTGATGGCTAGATTACGTGCTTTTCTGTCTTGGAGTAGACGGCTTGTCTTCGAAGACACTCTTCTTATCATAGTTCCCAAGATGTTGATCATGGTCTGCCACTTCGAAATCCTTTGTAGTACATCCAACAGTCCTGTTGGTAGAACAACGCTAGATGCCCCGAGACACTGTGCTTTTACTTCAGGGTCGCCAAGGTTGAGAGTATCGTCTGGCGAAGTCAGTGGTAGCTCTGCTTTGTAGAGAAATTCTGGGCCTTTCAGCCATATAGAGGTGCCCAGTTCTTTGGCCGACACGCCTCTCAAAGCTAGATCGGCTGGATTCGACTTGGTCGGTACGTGGTGCCATTGTTGCACTTCAGTGTTCTCCCAAATGTACTGTACACGGTTGCTGACAAACACGTGAAACCGCTTTGCACTGTTGGCGATGTATCCCAGCACGACCTTGCTGTCTGTCCAAAAATATTCCTTGGTGACCTGGATCTCGAGCTCTCTTCTGAGGAACTTGCTGATTTTCACTGACGTTGTTGCTGCTGTCAATTCAAGCCGAGGAATGGAGACAACTTTTGATGGTGCCACTCTCGCTTTGCTCATGAGCAAGGCGCAGTCTATGTTTCCATCTTGGTCACACATTCTGACATACGAGCACTGCCCATAACCTTGAGTGCCGGCATCACTGAAATGATGCAACTCGAAAGATTTCACTTCCTTGTCAGGCTTGAAACATCTGGGTATTTTCAGATCCTCCAGTTCCTGAATATCTGCTTTCCAGCTCTCCCACCGTTCAATTATGACAGGCTCGGCAGGTTCGTCCCAGGATTTTTTTTGCTTGCACAGTTCTTGCAGGATCTTTTTCCCTTGCAACACCACAGGGCTAACAAATCCATTTGGGTCATAGACTGACATGACTGTAGAGAGGATGCCTCTTCTTGTGTTGGGTTTATCCTGTAGTGTTATCTTGAACCTGAAGCAGTCATTTTGAACATCCCATCTTGTTCCAAGTGTGCGCTCAACCGGGAGAGGTTCCAGTTCCAAGTTTATTTCGGAGACGGTAGTGGCTCTTTCTGAAGGTGGTATAGATTCCAGGACGTCTATGCTGTTCGACAGGAACTTATGGAGTCTAACTTTGCCCTTTTTGCATATTTCAGTGGCCTGGCAGATTAGCTCCTTCGCTTCATCTTTGGTGTCGCTGAAATCTTGGTCGAGAACCTTCAGGATCTCACAGGGTGGTGGCACTATCAATTCTTTGGCAACAATCCTATGGCATACACCATTGTTGCCTTGTTCATAACAAGGGCCTCCAATGATGCTCCATCCCAAGTCTGTTTTCACAGCAAAGGCTTCTTCGGGATTTCCGGAGACTATCTCCACCGGTCTGAGTGCTTGTGGGCAGGAGTATCCAATGAGCAGTCCCACTTCACAGTCTTGAATAGGAGGAATGAAGGGGGCTATTCGAGCCAAATGAGGCATCATACTTGCCGCTACCTTTGAAGGAATGTGCTCCCTGTTGTGAGGGATGTGGTCTCTTGTGTAGTACGACTTGACTCAGACTTCGACAGTCGAGTCGTATCCTCTCAGTTTGATGTCTGAGAACTTCTTACAATAGACCACCAATGAAGATGTCATAGTTGTTATCTTCATTCTTGTTGTTTCATGTGGCATGCACAGCTTGGCTGCCAGATCCTCTGTGATATAGGAGCTGTCGCTTTGGGAATCAATCAGTGCATAAACCAATACTTCTTGTGAGCCAGCTTGGCCTGTCTTGACCCAAACAGGTACGATCATTGAAGTATAACTCTTCATGTAATCTTGGTTGGCTTTGTTTGAAATAGATTCAAATGTGTTTTCATCTTTGTCGGCTTCTGACTCTGTAAGCTTTGTGTCTGCTTTCTTCTTGTCTAAGTGCAGCAGAGTTTGGTGTTTGCCTTTGCACGTGTTGCAGGACACTTTAACTAGACACTTCTTTGATGTGTGGCCACGTCTGAGACATTTGAAGCAAAGGGCCTTGCTTCGAATGCTTTGTATTTTGTCATCATAAGGCAACTCTTTGAAAGCATTGCACTTGTAGATGAGGTGATCTTTGTCGCAGTAGGTGCAAACTGGAGAATTTTTGGCTCCACTTTTAGGGGTTTCTTTTTCAGCACTGGTGTTGGTGTTGGTGGCATGAGTAATGCCAGGTGCTCGTTTTGTCTTTGCCCTAGACTCGTTTCCTCTATTCGTGGTTGGCAACTTGTCTTGGTTTTGAGTGACCACGCATATAGGGTTGGTAGCCACTCTGGCTTCTTTGGCTACGAAGTCGACAAATTCTTGAAACGAAGGGTAGCCCTTTCCAACATCTATGTCTTCTGTAACACGCCGTGTCCACCTAGTGTTGCAATACTCGGGTAACTTGGTTGCTGTTTCCTGGATTTGGACGCAATCGTTCAAAACTTCAAGACCTTTCACGTAGGGGATAGCTTCTTTGAGGGTGCTCAGGAAATCGCTGAAATCTTGAAGACCTTTCTTATCTTTGCCTGTTACTTTGGGCCAGTCTCTCAACTTGTTTCTCAAGGAGAGTTGAACGGTGAAGGGGTGTCCGAACCGCTCTTCCACCGTGGTCCATGCACGGTTGTAGGCAGCTTCATCACTTCCGAAAAAACAACCTTCTACTGCCGCTCTGGCTTCTCCTGCAAGGTACTGCTGCAGATAATACAGCTTGTCTGATGGTGGAATTCCCTTGTTCTCAACAAGTGTCACAAAACTTTTGCGAAAGTTGATGAACTTGAGTGGGTCACCATCAAACACAGGAGGTGTGGGAACAGGCAGCCTTGATCTGCTGACGCTATCTGAGAAGGTTTGGGTGATGAAGGCCAACTGTGACTCTACTTGGCTCGCGCAATCTTCAGCTCTTGGTGATCTGGCCTCAGGAGAAAAAGCAGGTGCCTCTGGATTCAGATAACCTTTACTAGGCTTGTCACTGCAACAAGAGATGTCATCTGACCTTTGGACTCTTTCCTCTTCTTCTGCTATTTCTAATTGTTCATGACAACTTTCCAAGGCCACCTTGTATTTCCTTATCTTTGCGTGAAGTTCTGCACACTTTCGCTTAGCGCTCAATTCAGCCAGCTTCCTGGCCTTTTCTGAGGCATTACTTGATCCTGTTGAAGAGCCTGTTGAAGATTCTGAAATCTGTGCACTTACAGATACCTTTGACTGAATGGAGACTTTAGACTTGGCAGAAATATCAGACTCATAATTCATTCCCCAAGTAGTCTTGAGAAGGCTTTTTCTCTCCTTGTCTGCCATCATTGGATTCTCTCCAATTTGTTTCAAGGTTTTCGCCATGTCTGAGCACATTTGCTTAGCGCTGTCGACTCTACGCCGCATCTCGTTGTCTGGCGGGCACAAATCTCGACAGGCTTCATATGTAGCTGTCATTTCTTTGTCCAGGCGAATCAGGTCTTCCAAGTCATCTTCAGTTGTGTCCAAGACCTCATCTTTGTATGCATAAAAAAGAGCGAACACAGCCTTCTTTACTTTACTGTATGTTCGCATAAACTTTTTGTTTGCTCTGTCTACCTGTGCTTCTTGTTCTTCTTTTTCACTGATGACAGCATCTAAAGTCGCAACTTTGTCATTGAGGCTGTCGTATTCAGCAGAAATCTCTGGTGAGACAGACTTATCCTCTCCCTTTGCTTTCACTAACTGCCTGACTTCTTTCAGTCACTTCATGCATGTCTCTCGTCTTTGCTTCAGCTCATGAAGTGGGACATGCCTGAGTTTTGTTTGTGCAGTGTTCTGGTTAGTCTTGCCAGTGGCGCCATCTTCTGGATCACTTGCATCTTCTTTTTCTTGGACTCCAGCCACCGCATTCTCTCCTTCTGGTTGCTTCTTGTCACCATTATTCTTTTCTTGTTCACTGATTGTAGCCAACTCCATTTCAAGAGTTTCTATTGCATCATGTACTGTTTCTGCATCAGTGTTGAGTTGAGCTCGCTCTTCCTCAGACAAGGTTTCAACTGCCAAGTCAGCATTTATGGCTTGTAATTGCTCTTTGGCAGCTGTGATCTGCTCTCGCAATTCTTGCTCAGTTGCATTTTTGGCAGCTGCAGCCATTTTGTTGCAGTACAGTGTTTATGGAAAATAGTGAGGAAATGGGACAAAAAATGAAATGGTAATTTATATTACCTCTTTGAATAAAGTGAGTTTCGATTGTCGGCAGTATTACGTACACTGTCAACTGTGTCAGTGAGTTGGTGAACTCTTTGTGACAGCATATGCCACCCGACAGTCGTTTTGGCAATCTAATGACCGTAAAAAAAAATGTTTAGTAAATCTGGATGGTTTGGCAGACAATGCTAGCCAGGCTTAGTAATTGGGATTTTCACCAACCAGATTTCTTGAGTGAAAACCTGGAGATAAAAAATATTATGCAAACCTGAAACACAATGTGTTTTTTATGTTTACCTCGAAATTTCCGCTCAAAATAACTGAATGGAAACTATACTTGAATTAGGGAATTCTTATCTTTGGGGTATATGATTCCCTAAATACTTTAAGCTTGTACTTGATTTGATTAATTCAAAATTGAATTAAATTTGAGGAATCTTGAAATATACTTATATCATTGGATTGAAGCTCAACCAGCCCTTACCTCAGCCCTTGATCTTACTTGATCTTACTAGCCTGATTTAAATTGATGTTCAAAAATACTGATTGAAATACGCTAGCAACAGGATGTGCACAAGCAGTACATGTACAATGAAAACAGAATAATGCAAACACTTCTCTCAACATCAGCACAAAATAAACACAGTATTCAGTGACTAATAAACTTGACTTTGCACTTGAGAAACACAAACTTGACTTGACTTGACTTGACTTGACTTAAAATGTGTCCTCAAGGTTCAATCACTGGATACATGTCCTTCACTTACAGGCTGTAGCAGAAAAGTGAATGTCTCTTACTTAACTGTCATATACTAGCACTAGCACACTGGTGAGTGGTACCGACAGGATGTCACCATCACGATCTCGATGACACGGCACGACCCAACCTCTTGAATCTGCAGCGTTCTTTGCTTGCACACCCACGCTCGTCCACGATGACTTGGTACAGACGAGTATGAGGTAGTGTCTTTACTGTTCCGGCCCCGGATTATGAGCTGCATTTTGGTGTGCAATAACTGATGTTTGACACATCTTTAATGTCCTTGCTTTTGACTTTAATGCATCAAACACCGTAAAGACACTTTGCCGGGTCGCAGCCTTCCGAGGGCAGAAATTCCTTGCAGGCTCTCACATTTTGTCTGGGCTGAGGTAAGCAGCTGGATGGCTTTGGATCTTTGTTTTAGCCAGCCATGCTCAATCCGTCCACTGCCATATTCTGCTGGGCAGGAAGTCTCAAATCGTCTACTTCCTGTTGTGAATAATGCTTATACCTCATGTATTTTTGATGACAAATTATTTCAATAATTTTTAAATCTCAAGGGACAAATTTCCAAACCTAGGTTTTCAAAGAAAATATGGAGGGAATAAATAAAAAAAAGGTAGGGAGTTCACAAGGGATTCCCCAGAGGTCAAAGGTCATTTCCATGTTGGGGGTTCCCCCAGACACAAAGTAAACAACTTTTGACTGGCACACAGAGCCAGGCTGTGAGTATACTGTATATACCTGCCAAAACAAATCTTTGGGAGGCATTGCTGTACAACCAAAGGTCAAATACTAGAAAGGATGTCACTGTTGACATATATAGCGGGGAAATTACAACAGTCACAAGAATTGCCATGTTTCTCGCATGGATCAAACAAACACAGCTGCTGCCGTTACAAACCTGACTCATGACATAAACTCTGCCTCGTCATTTTCACATTTCCACATTAACTTATTTTTGTATGTTTTATACCGCTGCTCTGCTTCTTTTGTCCTTTTCTTTAGGAAAGCTTTATATAATAAATTTTTCTTTTTACACGCCTTTTGTAATCCTTTGGTTAACCATGGGTTATCGACAAATTTATGTTTAAGCTTTTTCTTTACTAATGGACAATTTTTTTCATAAAGAGTGGTTACAATGTTCATAAATGTGTCATAGGCTTCATTTACATCTGATACATAGACTTTTGTCCAGTCTTGCTTCAGCAAGTCTTCTTTAAAAGAACTGATTGCATTTTGTGATTTGTATCTGAACGATTTTAAAAAATTTTTTTGTATTGGTCCCCGTGTGGCCATGGATAAGTGCAAAGGTTGGCAAATGGTCACATATCATTTATCAATAATCCACTTTCTATTTTCTTATCAATAATATTAACAAACAGGTTGTCAATAAGTGTAGCAGTGTGAACTGTGATCCTACTGGGATGTGTTATTGTGGGATTCAATTCAGTTCAATTCAACTTTATTTATATAGCGCCATTTCACAACAACAGTCATCTCATAGCACTATCAACTGTAGGGGGAACCCCCACAGTTGCAGAAAGATCCCTGCAATCAGGCAATCCCTGTGAGCAAGCACTTGGCGACGGTGGAGAGGAAAAACTCCCTTTTAACAGGATGAAACCTCCAGCAGAACCAGGCTCAGGGAGGGGCAGTCATCTGCTGCGACTGGCTGGGGGGTGAGGGGACAGAGAAGATGAAAAGAGCAGACATGTAGAGAGCAAACAGCACGATGGGGACTCAATCTATGGGAGAGAACAAACAGATGTTAATGACCAGCAAAAAAAAAAATATTTCATTGAGAGTGAAGAAAGGAGTGAGGCCCAGTGCATTATTGGAGGTCCCCCAGCTGACTAAACCTATTAGCAGCATAACTAAGGGAGGGTTCAGAAACACATGATCCCTCCCTAATTGTAGGCTATATCAAAAAGGTAGGTTTTACCTTCCTTTTTGATATAGACTCATGCTGTACATAGAATTCATGAACTCTGTAATTACATTTTGTTGATATGGATTTAGTAGATCAATATCGAAATCTCCACAAATTACTACCATTTTCTTACTAGTAATATTATTGTACAGCTCGACTAATTTATCTCTGAATGTCTCAATGCAAGTTCCTGGTGTTCTATATATACAACTTATAATTAGATTTTTTGTTTTATCTTGGTCAATCTCAACAGTAACACATTCCAAAATCCCTGGTAGTGCAAAGGACATTCCATTTACAAGTTTACACCTATACAGGTCATCAATGTACAGTGCAACACCACCACCCTTTTTTTGAGATCTGTTAATATGAAACATCTGATATCCCTCTCTTGCCATCAGGGGAGCCTGCTCTTCATTAAGCCAGGTTTCAGAGACTGCGATAGCTGTAAATTTTCTGTCTAGCTGTTTTAAATAGTCCTGAATCTGTGGAAAGTTTTTGTTAAGACTTCTGCTGTTGAAGTGTATTATTGATAGTTTACCATCTAGTTGCACTTGACTTTTGAATTGCTTTTCAGTGTAATATTCACAATGATTATGAATATTATTGAAAAAGTGGTTATCAGGATCAATATCATTCTCCATTTCTTGTAGTTTATGTTCAGCATAATGGCATATTTTGAGTTTGAATTTCCTTACTCTGTGTCAAATGACTTCCTCCAACTGGGGATAATTGATGTCTACTCAAGTCAGTCATAAGTTTTTTTGTTTGTTTTGTTTAGTTTTTTTTTTTTTTAAAGTACATTGACATGGTACGTCAAAAGAACTATTCTTGTCGTTTGTGTGGATATGGATTATCATAGTCTCTTGATTTTCTTAATCAGTGTTCATCTATATTTATTTAAGTCAGTAAGATCAATCAATCAATCAATCAATCTTTATTTCGGATAGATTAAAAGTACAGATTAAAAGAAACAGAATAATATAACAAAGGGGGAAAGAAAATCCAACAAGGTCAAATTAGACAATAACTCCTCTGATTATACAGTTCAACATAAGTTATCCGAAATGGGTGATGGCTGAAGCCGCAGCTTATATTGCCCACCCATATTCCATCCAAGAATTCAAAAGAAAAACAAACAAGAGCGATTACAATTCAGGACAAAGCTAAGACAAAATGTGACAAAAAAAAACAACTAAGCAACAACACAATGCAGACTGGATATGACAATCCTTATGTGATTTTATATGTCATCTTGTATATATGTTTTGAGTATTTCTTCCTTTAGTTTTTGTTTAAATTGTCCAAGCGTTGTACATGATTTTAATTCAGGTCCAAAATCGTTCCATAATCTGACTCCTCGCATTGAAACACAGTGTTGCTTGGTGGTAGTTCTCACTGAAGGTTTTTGAAATATACATGTTCCTCTGAAATGATATTGTTTCTCCCTTATTTGGAACAACTTTTGGATATTTGCGGGCAGTGATAGATTCTTCACTTTAAACATTATTACTGCAGTTTTAAAGTCAACCAGATCTTTTAACTTGAGAGCTTTTAATTTAAGAAAAAGTGGGTTTGTTGGTTCCCTGTAAGCAGCTTTGTTTATTATTCTAATAGCTCTCTTCTGAAGCATAAAGACTGGATATATGTTTGTTTTATATGTATTTCCCCATACTTCAGTGCAATATGTCATGTATGGGAGTATTAATGAATGATACAAGGTATATAGTGTGGGTTGATTCAGCAGATATTTCACTCTGTGTAGTATTGCAATTGATTTGGATATTTTACCTTTAATATAATTAATATGTGACTTCCAACACAGTTTATTATCAGTTATTACACCAAGAAATTTAGTTTCGGATACCCTTTCAATCTCTACACCATTTACACTGAGTTTAGATACTAAGTTGTTGTGATGGTTGTTAAAAACTATAAATTTTGTCTTACTTAAATTGAGCGTTAATTTGTTTGAATCAAACTACAGTTTAAGCTTTCCTAATTCCTTTCCAAGTGTATCCAAAAGTTGTTCCAAATTGCTTCCACTGCATAATAAATTAGTGTCATCGGCAAACAATATTAAATCCATTTTTTCTGAAACTTTACATATATCATTTATATACATATTGAATAACAATGGCCCCAAAACTGAACCCTGTGGGACTCCACAAGTAACCTTCAGTAACTGTGAGTTTTTGTTACCAACACATACATACTGATATCTATTCTTTAAGTAACTACATAACCAGGACAGTGCTACTCCCCTAATACCACAATTTTGTAGTTTCTTTAATAATAAATTATGATCCACTGTGTGGCGGGTTGATTCAACCCCCCCACAACACACAGGACAGTCAGCTCTCTTCTCTTGGTTTTTCCCGCTGCACTACTGAGATGTAATGTGCCATACATGTATTGTGATGTAATATGCCATTCATGTATTGAGATGTAATGTGCCATGCATGTATTGTGATGTAATGTGCCATTCATGTATTGTGATGTGCCATTCATGTACAGTGGTACCTCTACTTACGAATTTAATTCGTTCCGGAAGAATTCTCGTAACGTGAAAAATTCGTAAGTAGAGGCGTGTTTTACATGTAAATGCCGTAATCCGTTCCAAGCCCCCAAAATTTGGGCATAAATTTTTTATAAATCGTAAAAACGCATCAAAACATGTAACAAATACATGTTACAATTAGATTACTGCACAATAAACATAAAATGAGAGTTTAAAATGAGAGAAAGAATAATAAAAGAGAATAATAAAAGAGAAAGAATAATAAAAATTATGTTCATTCACCCTTTAACTGCTATCGTCGTCGACGTGGTCACCTTTTGCCTTCTTTGGTTCATGTTCTGATCCAAGGACGTTTGCTTTTGTCGGCTTGTAAGTGCTTCGTTTTGTTTTAATACCGTGCTGATCGTTGATGTATTACAGCCATATTCTTTGGCGAGATCAACCAAACGCATAAAGTTTTGGAAAAAAAAAAAACTTCGTGGCCAATGGGATACCAGGAAGATGCTAGGCGATAGCCAATGGCAGAGCAGCTACAGGTATGTTTACGTTCGGTAAACTACGGAAGCTGCGAGGAGCGCGTACTTTTTTGCCTTTCGTATCCTGAAATTTCGTTCGTAACTAGAGGCAATATTTTCCCGTTGAGGCGTCTCGTAACCTGAAAATTTCGTATGTAGAGACGTTCGTAAGTAGAGGTACCACTGTATTGTGATGTAATGTGCCATTCATGTATAGTGTTCATGTGTCCTGTCCTTACTGTGACCTAGAGGCTGAGATCAATATGTAGATGTGCCTTGTAACCTCTTTGTCCTACACCTGGAGCAGAGGCTAGCAAATCTGCCTATTGTTATGTAGGTTTTTCAAATGCAAATGTCTCATGCCTGTTCTGCAGTCCCTTTGATCGTACCAACTGCTGTGAATCTGCTTTGATGTATTGTCTGAGTTGGGTATAAATACTGCACAGGTTCTGTAACTCGCTCTCTCAATCTCACTTCTGCAACTGCTGCTGCTGGACACAGTCATTGTGTCCTACTTCTCTGAGAGCCGCTTGGGCTCGCTCCCGGCACGCATGCACGGCACCGGGAGCGGAGCTTGTGACAGCGGTATGATTTAATAAACCTACTTAAAACCACAGCATCGCTGCTTATATTTTTTCTTGCCGCCGCACTGGTGACCCCGAAGACGCACATGCTTTGTGCGACGCAACCTTCTGGTCTGGACATCCACGCTGAACCAGCCGAGGGACACAAGACGTCTCCTCCCTCTCGCCGCCCCAACGCACCATGACCTGAAGGCAGAAAAGAACACGCTGCCAGTGAACGCTTCACTGGCGACCCCGAACATGCACACGTTTTGTGCAAAGCAACCTTCTGATCTGGACAGCTGCACTGGTGACCCGTTCTTCATGATTAGATCTGCACGTCTGAGATCTGCTCATCCACGCTGGACCGGACGCGCTCGCAGCTCCTCCACACGGGAGCACGGGCACCTCGTCCCCTCTCCACGACGGCATCATCCATGGCCGGCGGAGAACGCAACGCGTGGACCTGAACGCACCACGGCCGAGCGGTGCCAAAGATCGTCTATTCCCTCCCACCGCTCCAACGCATCTGCACGAGCCTGAGGGACAAAAGATCGTCTATTTCCTCCCACCGCTCCAACGCACCATGGCCAAGCTGCAGCCACAGCTCAAACCTGGATTTTATCGGCGCCGTCTGCGCCAATCTCCACCAAGATTCTGCACCCTGGTTCTCCTCTCCAGCTGGCCCACCCACGCACGGAACGCACCGGGGAGTTACGAGGACGGCGCACCACGCACGGGGCAATAAAGGCTACAGAGACCGCCATCGTCCTCCGCTGCTGCACATGCCCGAGAAAAATGGCCGATCGCCACCCTCGGAACCTTCAGGGCTGCTCGTTCACCTGAAGCAAGCACGCAGCTCGCCACTGGATTTTCTAATGGTCTCAGCCACGGCACATAAGGGAATTCAGCCGTCAGCTTTTCCCGAGGACTTTAGGGCTGCGCCCGCACCTAAAGCCAACAAACCAAGTACCTCTGCTTCTTTTTTTTTCTTACAGCCGCTCCTGCTTTTCTTCATGGCCACGAGAGGAGTCAGAGACTAATTTTTCTTCTTGCGGACCTCCGCATGCGCAACGGGACAGCCCCTCGACATCGCGGAGCAGCAAGCAATTTTTGCGCGGCTCGGACAATTTCACCGTCCTCTGCCGGCCCCCCTCCTCCCTCCCCCTCCGCCTGCAGCGAGCTTCTCCCACAGCTCGCTCCCATAGATGGATTATCGAGGTCTCGGCCCCCTGCCGTGCCCTCTGGGGGGGGAGCGTGTGGCGGGTTGATTCAACCCCCCCACAACACACAGAACAGTCAGCTCTCTTCTCTTGGTTTTTCCCGCTGCACTACTGAGATGTAATGTGCCATACATGTATTGTGATGTAATGTGCCATTCATGTATTGAGATGTAATGTGCCATTCATGTATTGTGATGTAATGTGCCATTCATGTATAGTGTTCATGCGTCCTGTCCTTACTGTGATCTAGAGGCTGAGATCAATATGTAGATGTGCCTTGTAACCTCTTTGTCCTACACCTGGAGCAGAGGCTAGCAAATCTGCCTATTGTTATGTAGATCTTTCAAATGCAAATGTCTCATGCCTGTTCTGCAGTCCCTTTGATCGTACCAACTGCTGTGAATCTGCTTTGATGTATTGTCTGAGTTGGGTATAAATACTGCACAGGTTCTGTAACTCTCTCAATCTGACTTCTGCAACTGCTGCTGCTGGACACAGTCATTGTGTCCTCCTTCTTTGAGAGCCGCTTGGGCTCACTCCCGGCGCGCATGCACGGCGCCGGGAGCGGAGCTCGTGACGGCAGTATGATTTAATAAACCTACTTAAAACCACAGCATCGCTGCTTATATTTTTTCATGATGCCGCACACTGTATCAAATGCTTTTTTAAGATCTAGGAATACCCCAACTGAATACTCTTTATTTTCAAGGGCAGTTGATATTTTTTCTGTAAATTCCATTAGAGCAAATGCAGTTGTCCTCTTGTGTCTGAACCCATATTGCTGCTCGCACAATAACTTATTCTTCAGTATGAAGTTGTCAATTCTCGAATTATTATACTCTTTGCTTCCTCAGGTGTTCCATTTAGTTTGATCCAAACTCTACAATATCCAATATAGATACAATATCCAACAGAAGGTTTGGCAGGAGATGTGGGAGAAGGATCAGGAAGGCAGGGTCTATTTTACAATTCAAAAGTCTGTTTCAACAAAGAACTAGAAAGAAAGAACTAGAAGGGAGGAGGTCATCATGACAAGACTTTGAGTGGATCACACAAACTTAAATGGTTCATTATTTGCTATAGGAAAAAGGGCAAATGATAACTGTGCACACTGTGGCTGTAAAGAAAATATCAGTCATGTTCTTTTTACTGCTCATTGCATTCAGCTGAATGAGAAGCACTACAGGAGAGGATACTTGAGGCAGGACGGGACTGGAATTTAGTGGGGGTTCTGGGATCAGATGGAGAGGGAGTAAGAGCAATCAGGAAGGCTCTATTTAGCTTTATAAATGATACTGGGCTTATAAGAAGAATATAGCTTTCTTAAGAACTAGGATAACGTGACGTGGTGCTGCACACTCTTGTACAGTAGGTAGCGGTATGCACCTGTAAGCGGTTTGCAATCCGCCAGTAAACTGAGAGAAGAAGAAGGGTATCACGTGATTGTGTAGCCTCTCGCGGAAAGCCGGATACAGGGGTAATCGAGTTTGGTCGTACCATTACTGAAACTACGAAAACAAACAGAAACACTGGGTTTCTACGTAAATGTAAGTAAAATAAACTGCGTTTGGTTGAACGCATGCACTAATATTTACGGTATCCACCTACATGTTCTGCTAATTTATCTTTGACAAATATCGCAGCCCATGACGCTGCTCAGAACGGTGTCAGCGCGGTAAAATTCGGACATCAAGGTACGTGTCATCTGGTTCCGTCGTTTTTCCGCTTCCCATTCATTGTGTATTGGAAGCGCAGCGGAAAACATCTGGGTGCGGACCGGTGAAAACCGGACTGTGGTGTGCAGAATCTCCCGTGGGTGCCCTACAGCTCATTTGCATGAGGACGATCGGTCGTGCTGTTTTGCGTACGGCGATGGACCGGAGGCAGCGGTCTCGTCCTCAACTTTTAAACCAGCGGTTTGTGAAGTCAAATGCCGACAGTTTCGTTAACTGAACCTACTATTTCTCGCACGAAGTGATGTTAGAAACACTTTTCGGTGGTTTGTTTTAAAGATATAGAGACCAAGGACGCCATATTTTCCGGTAGCAGTGGAGGGCTGAAGACCACCCACGGACGGACCCGTCGACCAATCCAGTGATCCAGCCCGTTGGAGGAGAAGACGGGGGTGGGGGGGGGGAAGCGGATCTGTACGTTACCTGTTGTGAAAACGTGAAGGACAAATTAATAACCGCTTTTTCAGGCAACCCGACACTATATGGCAACAGCATCCAAAGGAACGAGGCATAGAGAGCAGTGGGGCATGGGCTCATCCAGCCGAAGCTCACGAAACATGCTGTCAAATTCGCCATGCATTGTGCGGGTCTGTAAGATTTGTTGAACCTAAAACCGGCGGCGAGGACGACAAAGTCGCCTTTTGTAGCACAAATATATCAGCACTATTAAAAACAGACTCATCAATTCGCTCATGGTTAATAATGACTATTCCAGTATTTCCTCCCGCATTGCTCCACTCCGCCTACCCGCTACACGCCCCTTTTCCGCACTTCACACGTTCCGGTATCCGATTCCTTTCCGAAAAATCCTGACCAATGGACACGCAGCATAGGGCTGGGCGATACCAGGGATGGGCGATTCCTTTCGATACGATACTATTAATTTATGGGACTTTTTCTTCGTTACCGATACTTTTTGCCCCGAATCACGTGATTGCAGTTTCATTAACAGCTTTATTGCAAGGACAATATGAAATATGAATAAAACTCGTGAACATAAACACTTGAAAGAGATGGTTATAAAATGATAATAAAATAGAACAATGAGCAAAGTAAATAATTTTTTTTTCAGTTATAATAAAAATAATTAAGACTTAACGCAAAATTAATTCAATTTCTTAATTTAATGAAGATTCTCAACTGGATTCAAATATTCTGAAATGTTTCACCATTCATATATTTGTATTTTTTTTTTCACAGTGCAACGTTTTTTATTTTGTTATTTATTCATTTTATTTTTACACTATTATTTTACAAACTTAAATAGTGCTTATTTTGTTTATTTTTAAATTTTATGCTGCTTGGTATCACCATAGAATTTGGATGAATGGTGAGACATTTCTGCCACCCCAAACGCTGCTGAGCTCACTCTGCATGGGAGTGAGTGCTTGGCTGCGCAGTGCGTCTTCGTCTCTGGCATCTGATAGGCTGCCATGATCATGTGACATGGCAGACCAGCTCCAAAATATGCTTGGGCTGGATTTTCACCAGTTTTCACACATAAATTTAATGCCTAAAACTCTAAGAAGTGAAAACAGATTGCACGTTTTGTATTAACATAGTGGTATCACAATATTTCAAAGTATTAACTTCAAAGTATCGACCAGCTGGTATCGAAGTATCGATACGCCCATCCCAAATGTAGCATGATTCAAAGCATATTGACCAGTTGGATTCACTAATATCATAACACTGTTTTCACCTCATTGGCTGCTTGCATAACGCTTTTATGTTTTGGTTTGTTTTTTTTTACAGAAAACAGTTTACTTCTAAACCCCCCTCCCCCCACACACACACACACATTAGTCCACACATGGTTTCTTCCTTCTGTCCCCATCAGCACGTGTATTGTGCTGAGAAATACAGGACAAGCAGACCTCTAAACAAGTGAGCACCCCAAGTGGACCCCAGGATCCAATCTGTACATGTACAAGTACATTTTCAATCCAGTGATTTATAAACAGACTCCGAATTTCCTACGGTCTCATTCAGAACATTATAGTCCCACATACCTATTATGTGACTTTTCATCTAGGGGCAGCTAGCAGTGATGAGCAGCCACGAAGAGAAGAAAAGCCTTTTGGAAAGCAGAAACGGAGGCAAAACCTTTACTGTTGCAGTGTTGGCTATGACTGCCCCCTACTTGGCTAGAGAATGGTTACACTCCCACCCATTGATCTAAATAACTATATAAGATAAGATAAGCCTTTATTCAAACAGTAATACTAAATAAATAAATAATTTGTTGGTGACCAAGGTTTTTTTTCCCTCAGTACACACAAATTACTATTCTTGTTGTCCTACCTGGGCACCACAGTTTAATTTAGTTAAAAAAAGAAAGTACATAAAACTAAAACTGTTTTAAAGCAAGGCAAAATTACATGCATATAATTTAAAAATTTTTGCTTCATCAGTATGTAATAAAACATGCATTCAAACACACGGGAGTAATTAACAGAATATAGTGAACAGAATATGATGGGTGGGAGTGTAACCGTTCTCCAGCCAGGTTGGCAGCAGTAGTCCGACCCTGCAACAGTGAAGGAGCGGCTGTAAATGCGAAGAAGGAGAACAAGAATTTGTGTAAAACTGTTAAAAAAAAAAGACTTTACCCCATCACCGAGTGTAAAAAATATATGTAAGATGACAACTAAGCTGACCTGGAGAAGGTTTTGGCTCTGTTTCGGCTTGCCAAAGACTTTTCTTCAGTACCGCTGCTGCTCGTCACAGCTGGCTGCCCCAGATGAGAATCCGCAGAATAGGTATGTGGGACTATAATGTTCTGAATGAGGCTTAAGGAAATTATGAAACTGTTTGTAAATCACTGGATTGAAAATGTACTTGTACATGCACAGATTGGATTCTGGAGTCCACTTGGGGTGCTCACTTGGTCAGGGGTCCACTTGACCTGTTCTCGCGCTGGGCTGTATGCACATGGTACTTCATGTGGACGTGTCCAGTGTTGCACGTTTGAGACAGTGCCGCTGAATACGTTTTGTTACTTGTTAGTGATGAGCAAATGATCCCGAGACTTTGGAGCTTGTATCACTCTTCCTGAAATGGAGTGATTCATTCATCATGTGTCGGAGCTTGTATCGCTACCATAGACTGTATAGAGAGCCTAAGTCACGCCCCCCCCCCTTCTTCCTCATTTGGGACCTTAAATCGGAAAAAATCTCCAGTGGAATGGATGGCAAGAATGAAATTATCTTTTGATCCAATCAAATTTTGCCATGACTTAGGCTGCATTCACACCAGGATAGTCCGGGGGTCTTGGTTCGACTTGGCGGGGGATGGCAAGAATTTTCACACCTTCATTTGGTTCGGTTTGCATTCACACAGCACTTTACTCAAGCGGATCAAACTGCTTGGACAACGTCACGCAGTTACAACAGCTGCTCGTTTGTGGTACTGTAGCCGAAGCCACCACTGACCAGGAAGAAAAAAATCTCGGCGAAGAAGAGAAATCCGGCTCATCGATTGGTCAGGACCGAAAAGGGAAATCCAGTGTTGTGCCAAGAATTGCTCGCTTGCCAAGAATTGCATCCCATCCACCAACACTACAGCCAGGCTTGTAACGATTTGTGCATTTTTAGAAGTACCCATTATACATTTTTAGAAGTAAAAATTGTTATTACCTCTTGCAAATTATATTTAAATTATGTTTTTTCGACGATGGGATGCAGTTCTCGGCAAGTGAGAAATTCTCAGCATAACACTGTTCCCTTCAGCCGAGGTGTTTATCTGCCACAGAAACATAAAAATTAAAAGCTCCGCTGTCTGTATAAACCCCCGTGCCGCCATCATGTCGCTAAACATTTTAAAAACATTGGTATTCTTGTGTGTAGCCACAAGCAGCTGAGAAATCTGGGTCTAAGACCAAATATCTATCAGAGCCTGCATTTCCTCCTTACTACTCCAAGTCCAAGAGACATTTTTTTTTAAACTTTTCTCCTCAGTTTTCTCCGGTAAAAGTATTTCTTGGATTCGCGTGGTTGTCTTTATTGTTATTTTCTATCCAAAATGGAGGCACAAGAACCAACAGCTCTTCAGCTGAATCGGGGTGTTGGATTTATTTATTTACCCATGAATTCCTGCCACGGATGTGCTGCCATGGAAACACACATCAAGTTTTCAACAGGGACAACTTTTTTCAGGTGAGTGGCAACTTTGCCTGTCTGCATCTCTCCCACACGGTGAATTAATGTCTTTTCATGTATTTACATTGAGTTATAATGTAATCGTGCTGCGCAAAAAATTTGCCTGTTCGCGTTTGATGTGAAGGCACCTTTACAGTCAACGCCACTTTTACTTCTCATTGTGTGTTGCTGTGGTTACACAAATGCCGAGGGGCACATCCGCCCTTTGGTCCACTGGATACTCAGTTTGCATTCACATGGCAAGCGAAGCGCACCAGACTGCGTTTTCAAGCAAACCGAGACCCCCCGTTTTCAGGGGGACCAGACTTCGCTTGTTTGGTGCACACCAGAGTTTCAACGCACGTTCAGACGGCACAAAACGAATTGAACTATCCACGGAATACACACTTTGGTCCTTTAGTCTGGACCAAACAGTGGCCATGTGAATGCGCTCTTAGGCTGCATTCAGACCAGGATAGTCCGGGGGTCTCGATTTGACTGGGTGGGAAATGCCGAGAATTTTCACACCTTCGTTTGGTTTGGTTTGCATTCACACTGCAGTGGACCAAACTGCCTGGACAACGTCACACAGTTACAACTGCTTGTTTGGGGCGCTGTAGCTGAAACCAACACTGACCAGGAAGAAAAAATTTCAGCAAAGAAGAAAAATCAGACTCATTGATTGGCCAGGACCAAAAACGGAAATCCGTTCCCTTCAGCCGGGTTGTTTGTCCACCACAAATGAGACATTTTTTAACTTTTCTCCTCGGCTTTCTTCTAGTAAAGAGATTTCTCAGATTCACGTGGTTGTCTTTATTGTTATCTTCTACCCAAAATGTACTACGGTAAACACCACTTCCTCTTCTCAGACTATGTGTTGCTATGGTTGCACAAACACCGAGGGGCACTTCTGCCCTTTGGTCCATTGGATAGTCCATTTGGATTCACTCTGCAAGCGGAGCACACCAGACTTCATTTACAAGAGAACCAAGACCCCCGTTTTCAGGGGGACCAGACTTTGCTTGTTTGGTGCACACCAGAGTTCCAACGTGCGTTCAGACGGCACCAAACAAACCAAACTATCCGCGGAAGCCACTGTTTGGTCCTTTGGTTCAGACCAAACAGTGGCTGTCTGAATGTGCCCTTACACATGAGATGTTTGTCAATTTAAAAGATAATTTTCCAATTAATTAAAGTTGTCAGTTGTCGTATAATAGAGTAAAATTTAGTTTTTGTGAAATGGCTTGGCGGACTACATCCCCTGTCGGACTATACACGTCACCAAACATGATTACTGCAGTACCCCTCTCAATGCTCACGTCCTGTTTTCTGACCGATGAAAGAAGGATCCATAGAGGAGAAAAACAACACAAATGTATTTTGAGAGCTGGCGCTAATGCATGGGACTGTTAGTTACTTCACCCTGGGTGTGCTTTGAAAACGATGATATGAGTTATGTGAGTCTGTGTTTGAGGTCTTTTAATTTACATATTTTCACAATGGAAAATGCAAAGCAATGGAAAATGCACAAGAGAGGTGAAGAAGAGAGTGCAGGTATGGTGGAGTGGGTGGAGACGAGTGTGAGATGGAGGCAGATGATCTGCTGTGGCGACCCCTAAAGGGAGGAAGAAGAGGAAGAAGAATTTAGATATTTTCACAATCTTATACCTTAACAGTTAGACAACAGCTTACACTATTATTTATGTGGAAAATCATCTTTTCACCTATCACAGGGGCTGAGGTTGCCAAGGTGGTTAAAAATCTCCTTGGTGGCCGGGCCCCGGGGGTGGACGAGATTAGCCCTGAGTACTTCAAGGCCCTGGATGTTGTGGGGCTGTCATGGTTGACACGCCTCTGCAACATTGCGTGGAGGTCAGGGGCAGTGCCTTTGGCATGGCAAACCGGGGTGGTGGTTCCTCTCTCCAAAAAAGGGGACCGGAGGGTGTGCTCCAACTTTAGAGGGATCACACTCCTCAGCCTCCCTGGGAAGGTCCATGCCAAGGTACTGGAGAGGAGAGTCCGGCCGTTGGTCCAACCTCGGATTCAGGAGGAGCAATGTGGTTTTCGTCCTGGCCGTGGCACATCAGACCAGCTCTTTACCCTCTTGAGAATTCTCGAGGGTTCGTGGGAGTTTGCCCAACCAGTTTACATGTGTTTTGTGGACTTGGAGAAGGCATTTGACTGCGTCCCTCGTGGTTTTTTTGTCGGGGGTGCTTCGGGAGTATGGGGTATCGGGCTTGTTGTTACGAGCTATTCGGTCTCTGTACGACCGTTGTGAGAGCTTGGTTTGTATTGCCAACACTCGGTCGGACTCACTCCCAGTGAGAGTTGGACTCCGCCAGGGCTGCCCTTTGTCACCGATCCTGTTCATAATTTTTGTGGACAGGATTTCTAGGCTCAGCCAGGGAATGGAGGGTGTCATGCTTGGTGACCACAGGATCTCATCTCTGTTGTTTGCAGATGATGTTGTCCTGTTGGCTTCATCCAGCAATGATCTACAGTTGTTGCTGGGACGGTTTGCCGCTGAGTGTGAAGCAGCTGGGATGAGAATCAGCACCTCCAAGTCCGAGTCCATGGTCCTCAGCCGGAAAAAGGTGGATTGTCCTCTCCGGGTTGGGGACAGACTCCTGCCCCAAGTGGAGGAGTTTAAATATCTTGGGGTCTTATTCACGAGTGAGGGGAGAATGGAGCAAGAGATTGACAGACGGATCGAAGCAGCATCTGCAGTGATGCGGACGTTGTACCAGTCTGTTGTGGTGAAGAGGGAGCTTAGTTCTAAGGCAAAGCTGTCGATTTACCGGTCAATCTACGTTCCTACTCTCGCCTATGGTCTCGAGCTTTGGGTAATGACTGAAAGAACGAGATTGCGGATACAAGCGGCTGAAATGAGCTTTCTCCGTAGGATTGCTGGACTCACCTTCAGAGATAGGGTGAGGAGCTCAGTCATCCGGGAGAGGCTCAGAGTAGAACCACTGCTCCTCCACATTGAAAGGAATCAGTTGAGGTGGTATGGGCATCTGATTAGGATGCCTCCTGGATGCCTCCCACTTGAGGTGTTCCGGGCACGTTCCACTGGGAGGAGACCCCGGGGCAGACCCAGGACTCGCTGGAGAGACTATGTCTCCCAGCTAGTCTGGGAACGCCTTGGTATCCTCTCTGAAGAGCTGGAGCAGGTGGCTGGGGAGAGGGAAGTCTGGACTTCTCTGCTTGAACTGCTGCTTCCGTGACCCGGAACTCCGGAAAAGCAGTAGAAGATGGATGGATGGATGGATGGATGTGTAACTCTTGGCAAAATTCAATCAGGATCAAAAGATAACTTCCCTTTTGCCATTCACTTCAATGGAGATTTTTTTTTTCCCGACTTAAGGTCCCATATGTGGAAGTAGAGGGGGCACGACTTAAGCTCTCTATAAAACACCAATGTCACATGACTGATGATGTCTGAAGCTTCGAGCGTCATCACTGTTTCCCATCATCACACATCACTAAACCGTAATCGTGTTTAGTGCTGTTACTTATGCAGAATGCTTGTGTCTTTTCTTTTGGTCAGAGTTTAAACATTTAATTTTTTCAAAGGTTTTATGTTGACTGCGTTTACTATAAATTTGCTGTTGCTTATGCAGAATGCATGTATTTTCCTTTCATTAGAGTTTATAAAATTCAGTTTTTCAATGCTGACTGTGTTTACAGTCAGTTCACTGCAAACAAAAATAAATCAGTATCGCTATACTGTTATCAAGCACCCTCTCTTTTACAGTGTGATAGGTTTCCTGCTGGGCTTTTTTTGGGCTTGTTTCCATAGAGCTGGTTGCTTGTTTCTCCTGCGAGATCTGGCAACACTGGTGGACAGCCATGCTTCCTTCCAGTGTAACCCGCGGAATGAAACGCTGCTGTGAAATTTGTGTCAACCGCTACTCTGGCTGCCTGCGATGGTACGGGTCCATCCGGCGGTTTGTTGATGGAAGGTCCCCCGTGGCTCCTCCACACCTTCCTGGGACAGCGTCCCCTTTGGGCTGCACGATGTTGTTTATGGAGGTAATTTCCGCGACCCTCTGATATTATGTAAAAACAATAATTTGCTCTGTGTGTTACTGAACATTAAAAGTTCCACACACATCCATCTCCTCTCTCCCTGTGACAGAGTTACCCAGACAGACAGAGACCAGGTTAAAAAGATAAAAGCACTGACATAAAAAAAAACCTCCAAAGGAATTAATTATATTTCTGTCCCTTTTTTAGGCTTACACTTTGAAACTTTTTTAATACTGAAAATACAGTATAGAGGTGGACTTTTGTGAGATTTTGTTTTGTAAATATTAATCTTTCTAAATGCATGTAATTTATTTTGTTCTCCTGTAAAACTTTCCATTTTTAGGAATAAGTTGTAGATTTTAGAATTTCAGAGCTATTATTTGAAATTGAGCAAAGAATTTATTTGATTTTTTTTTGTATAAAAAAATGTAGCAGCTAAAACATCTGTTTAATAAAATGTCAAAAAACAAACTATATTGGCCTGCTGGAGACAGCTGTGGTCTTCTGAAAGAACTGTCCATGGAAAGATGACAGATCTTAAAAGCACGTTTTCAGATAAGTTTGTCCACGTGACTTGTCACATTTCTCTTCCATTTCTTTTATTAAAAGATGTTTGAAGTAAATTCATGGGTCACTGCAAACACTTAAAGGTACCAAGCTGTCAGACAGTGAGAGGAATAAAATCCTGAAAAAAGCAAACAAACAAAAAAAATGCATCAAGAATCGCTTTAGAATCAAACCGGAGACCCTGAATCGTAATTGAATCGTGAGGTGCCTAAAGATCCCCAATCCTAATTTGGACCTCAGCTGGGGAGGAGGACTGACTTATCAGACCTCTTGCGCTTTTAGTTGGTGGCCCCTGCCTTAGCGCTTCCCTGAGGCTTCACCTCCCCGTCACTTGTACTTGTCCACCGGATCCGTCGTTTCTCGGCTTCTTATTCCTGGTACGTGTCTGCTGGTCTGTTTTTCCTCGGAAGGCATTGTCACGGGGATGTGTTGTGGAGATGGGCGTAACCGGGAGAGTGACAGAAAATAATTGACATTATGGAAAACCAATAGTAGAAGAGCTCTGTCACCAGCGAAAAGTGTTTCGAACAACATTTCAGGCGAGAAATGGTACATGCAGTTAATGAATCCATCGTTATTTGACATCAAAAACCGCTGGTTTAAACTTTCAGGACAACATTTCTGCAGCCAACGCATGCTCAGTGCTTGGACCTCATTTGCATAAAGTTAAAAAATCAACTTTCTGCAAATAAGGGGTATGGGCAACTTGACACACTGCAGCCCAAAACAAACCTCACCGGAACCAAATGCTTTGTATTTCACATTGACCCTGAATAGGAAGCAAAGGAGTGATGGATTCAGTGGACACATACCATAATTTACATAATGTTGACATTTTCTTTACTTTATGCAAATTAGGTCCAGGTGCTGGCTTGTGTCAGAGGCAGCAATCATGTCCTCATGTCAAGTAAGGATGCAGTCATTAACAGCATCTACCATTTCTTGCCTCAGATGTTGCAAATAACACTTTTCACTGGTTTGTTTTAAAGAGCCGCCATGCTGTCCAGTAGCAGTCCAGGAGCTGAAGGCCCTCAGCTAGATCTGTTGACCAGTCAGGTGGAACCAGTGGTCAGCAGCAAGAAGAGCATCATCGTACCTGAGAGGACACATGATAATTTTCATTTTCAAGACATGGACTCAAAATTAATCACTACAGTTTCTCGCTACCCACTCCTGTATGACCAGTCAGCGCCCTTGTACAGGGACATCGTAAAGAGAAAAGAGGCATGGAAGGCTGTTTCCGCAATCGTCGGTCTTTCTGGTGGGTACAAAACTTTATTGAAAACTTTGTTTCCTTAAAGCGTACCTCTGGTGGTCGTGAAGACGCATTTAACTTGAAAACATTATGAAAAAGTATTTCTTATTTTGGTAAATAATTCTTGCCAGCCATATACCACCAGACATATATTCAAATAGGACCTTGGCCATGGGCAGCCAATGAAAACTGTGGGCGCAGCCATGACACTTGCGGATGTGACGTCACTTCGTGGATAGGAAAAGACAATAATAAGCGTTTCCCCGCGATTACGGTGCTGTTGTCCGTTGTTTTTGTTCTATTATGGCCGAATTTTCTGACTGTGCGGAAGAATTCGGGCGACATGGCTACATGTTTGAGCCAGAAAGGTCTTCTGAGGGTTAAAGTGACGAAGTGGTCCTCACACACAACGCAATTTCGTCTGAAATTATTCGTCTGTGCCCTGTTTCCGCTCCGATCTTCTGACAAGGTGAGCTGGGTTTGGGTACACAAAAAAAGTGTTTCTTTGTTTTTTTCGCTTATTATTCAGACATCCAAAGGCTTTACATTCCGCCATGTTGCGATATCCATATCGCATTGTATGTTTTTGTTTTTACAAGAGCACCGAGTGTCTGCTGCTCTGTATATAGTTTTAGAATCATCTTCCGTGTTGCGGCAGTTACGAGATCAGATGAGACAAGCCGCTGAATTTAAGCATTTATTTATTTATTTTCTACTCGTTTCAGTTCTGCATTTAATATGAACCCTGAGTTTGAAATAAACGTTTGAATTTGAATTTGAATATCCCCGAAGCCGCTGCACATCCGGGTACTCAGATCGCAGTTTTAGAATCATCGGACTTTACGAGCTCAGATCAGAAAAGACGGCTCGCTGAATTTAAACATTTATTTATGTATTTTCTACTCGTTTTAGTTCTGCATTTAATATGAATCCTGAGTTTGAAATAAACGTTTGAATTTGAATATCCCCGAAGCCGCTGCACATCCGGGTACTCAGATCGCAGTTTTAGAATCATCGGACTTTACGAGCTCAGATCAGAAAAGACGGCTCGCTGAATTTAAACATTTATTTATTTATTTTCTACTCGTTTTAGTTCTGCATTTAATATGAATCCTGAGTTTGAAATAAACGTTTGAATTTGAATATCCCCGAAGCCGCTGCACATCCGGGTACTCGAGGCTCAGCCAATACTGATCCAGATCGCGGTGTCAACGAAATTACGTCACAGGAAGCGTCCTGGAAGTCCATGTAGCCGCTAGTATGGCTGTACCCATGTTTTGCTGACATAGCTGAACCAGCACATCAGCAATGGATTTATATCAAATTGCTTTGAACGTGAATTTCAACTTAAACTTGAACTAGAACGTGAGACAGGGGCTCAATATAATATCTTTTTTTTCACGACCACCATAGGTACGCTTTAAATGACTTCCAAAACAACAATCTAGCATGTGTTCTGAGGCTAGTGGTTTTAAATAGACGGTTACTTTCATTCTTATCCTTTGTACACATCCAATTATATAAAAAATAGGAGTCATGAGGCACAACCGCCTACACATATTACAAACTAAACACAACTTAATAACAACCAGCAAAAAGTTTGATCAAACAATATGCATTTAAATCCATAACCTGTTGAAACCTGCATTATTTGATTTGTTATGTTTAAGTTTAATTTAGTTTAATTTTATAAATTAACAATTTTGACTTAGGGGTTTGAAGAAATTGGATGCTAATTAGTAGGCGATTTGTTGCTTGTTAACAATAGCCTTGTTTCCATTTACCAGGTACCAAGTACTAATGAGGGGGCCAGGAACTTCTAAAGGGCCATTCATGTATTTGGCCCATCGTGTTTCCATTTATTATGGGGGGAGGAACTATAAGGATTTGTTGGTGACATAATAGTTTGATAGTTTTGGTATGACGCAGTGCAGCAAAATAAAATACGTTGAAAACTTACAGGAATGATTATGCACAAAATAAATATAGAGTGGAATGCATGGAATAAACTTGCTGCTGTTGTTGTCTTATAATTGCTTAGAGGAACTTGTTAAGATTTGTAAAATAAATATGCCGGCTTGACTAAAGAGAGAAGAGAGTCCAGCGTTGTTTATTCCTTTACATGCCAGATGACTGCAAACTCTGCTTTAACAGAACTGATAGAGTGAACAGCATGTGGCGGTGCGGTGGAGCAGTGGTTAGCACTGCACCAGCACAGCAACTCATCTTTGGCCATGGGATCCCTGGTTCGATCCCAGCCTCTGACCAACAGTGATCTGTGTGGAGTTTGCATGTTCTCCCCGTATCTGCATGGGTTTACTCCGGGATTTCTCCAGTTTCCTCCCACAGGCCAAAAACATGCAGGTTAGGTTAATTGGAGACTCTAAAGTGGCCCTAGGTATGAATGTGTGTGTGAATGGTTAAGGGATAGCGCCGTACCGTGGCTGCTTCATCCATCCAGGTGGATGCCCTCAATTTCCCCTCTGGGGATCAATAAAGTATACAAAATCAAATCAAAAAAAATAAACAGCACGAGTAGTACCAGCGGCGATTCCACATCTGGCTGGCAGATTCAATTCAATTCAACTTTATTTATATAGCGCCATTTCACAACAACAGTCATCTCATAGCACTTTCAACTGTAGAGGGGATCCCCACAGTTGCAGAAAGACCCCAGCAATCAGGCGATCCCCTGTGAGCAAGCACTTGGCGACGGTGGAGAGGAAAAACTCCCTTTTGACAGGAAGAAACCTCCAGCAGAACCAAGGATTGTCTGGCTACAAAAACCAGTGCAAGCTCCCGGTCCTGTCAGTTGCCTCACTGCTGTATTCCTCCTACCCTGATGCATTTATGGCCAGATACATATATCTCGCCAGTCTTTTACATTTTTAGACACTGGGCTATAAGAACCATGTGAGAACGCTGGCTTAGCAAGGACTCAGTCTCCCATTGGCCGGGTCGTGTGCTGGTATCCCTGCAAAGGACAGCAGTAAGTCCAGTGTTATGTGCATACCGCTTCACTTGTAATGCTTGGTGTCCTCTACTTATACCGAACAGTCGTTTCAACTCTTCGCAGCCATGGCAAGTTAATCCCCCTTCCACAGCATGTGGGACACCATGTGGTGTATAGGGGCAGCACCTATCTCCGTTTCACTGACCCTAGGCCATACAGCTACTGTGAGTAGTGAAAGCTACAGTGAATGGTCAGTCCTCTAGTAGTTCTGTGCATTAACACAGCTATGGCAGCATTACATTAAAATTTTTAAGCATTAAATTTTCACTAATGTCTTTATTTTCCTTGGTGACATAATCGTGTGGCAGTTAAAGCCCCGACACAGTGTGGTAAAGTAATGTATGTATAAAATACCGTGAAATCATAAAGAAATGATTATATACAATTAATCTGGCTGTTTGGATCCACAATCATGGCAGTATTAAATGATATATTTTTATTAGATATTACAGCCACATGAGCACACTGGGAGGAGCACCAGCGGCCGGGACAAGTGGTCTGCTGTTATTGGGTCCCCATTGGCCTGTAACAGTAACAGCTGAAAGGATTATCCATCCATCCATCCATCTTCTACCGCTTTTCCGGAGGTCCAGGTTGTGGAGGCAGCAGTTCAAGCAGAGAAGCCCAGACTTCCCTCTCCCCAGCCACCTGCTCCAGCTCTTCAGAGAGGATACCAAGGCGTTCCCAGACCAGCTGGGAGACATAGTCTCTCCACCGAGTCCTGGGTCTGCCCCGGGGTCTCCTCCCAGTGGGACGTGCCTGAAACACCTCTCGTATGATAAGGAAAAAACAACCACGATAAGTTTTCTGGCTACGATAAGTCGCCGTTTATGTGTGTGTTTCTTTACCTTATCTGCCAGCATTTCAGCTAGGGGTGGGAATATTCGATTCAGATCACGATACTTGGGTCATGATTCGATCCTATCACAGTTCAACTATAATCACGATATTGTGATAATTAAGTATCACAATTCCATATATTTCAATTTTTTCACCTTATTCAACCTCAAATCATGTCCCAAAGCAAAACTGTTGACATCTCTTTCATATAATAAAGTATTCTCGGAGCTTCATTTTCCATGTAGATGCGTCTCTGCCCACAGGGAGGGTGGTGGACAGTGTTTGGAATAGACTCCCTTTCCAGATACATTTATCTGACTATGGAGTCTTAAGAAGCAACTGAATAAAAGGGGGGGAAAAAAAGAAGCAATTGAACACTTTTTTGTTTAATGAGGATTTCCACTGAGTTTCAACTGCTTTTTAATTGTAAGTCTGATATTTTTAAATTATTTTAATCTTGCATTTTAATTTGTTTTTGTATTTTTAAGATAATTTTTATCTTTCAACTTTCTTTTATTCCATTTTATTGTACAGCGCTTTGTGACTATATGTCCCTGAAAAGCGCATCATAAATAAACTTTACTTACTTGGTGATCAGAGAAAAAGCTCCATGCCGGTGTCTCCAGCTTAGCCATTGCTAATGCTGCTCCAAGACATGTGTGGCCCACAGTATTCTGAGTGTTTTTTATTTTTTTCGTGCAGTGCTTCTTGCAGGTTGTCTCATGCCAAGGTTTTTCCTTCCATCTTTGTTATAAAATCCAAAAAAGCCTGACATTTGAGCTAACTTTGAGCTAACTGCTTCCTAACTTTCACAGCTGGCTGCAAGTCTCTGAGATAAGCTGTGACTTCACCTGACTCGGTGCTTGCTTTGCGCCACCTAGTGGACTGACAATGCCATTGATTAACTGATAACCCAAAAATAAATGTGTGTGCATTTTTTAAAAAGTAAAAGATTGATCCATGTGTTTATGGATTGATGCATTGTTGCCAGTGCCAAGTATCACAATCCATCACTGAATCGTAGTGATGGCCAGATGAGGCTTTCTTGAAGGCTTGAAGCTTTTCTTCAGTTTGGTTCATGTTGACAAAGCCTCATGTGAAATTTCATTTGCTCTACTAGTCCATCTACTGGACAAAAAGTATACAACATGCAGATTTTTACAAGGACGTTATTGGTTTAATGTGTATTTTTTTCCATTCCAATAACTGCACTGTCTTTTAAGAAATATCAATGATAATGAGGGGAAAAAAGAAATAATAAAACTGGGGTGACTACAATGAATGTGCTTGTTATTCCTCCAACTTTGGAGAATACTCTTCTTACAGGGCACAGAGGATGCAGGTGTGCAAAGGAAGGCTACTGCAAGTTTGTACAGTGTAGGGTAGACACGTTTCTGTCTTTCCCAGTACATTCACCTCTGTCCTTATTCTTATGCAGGGCACGATAGTGCCTTAGCATCATGATGTGTTATTGTTGTATCCAAGCTCTTTGAAACACAACAGACACTTCACCTGTCAAATAAAAGTAAATCTAAAAGAAATTACAAGAATGGCATGACCCAGCTGGGACTTGAATCCTGGCCTCTCAGTTGTGGGGCAGATGCTCTACCTCTAGGCCAATGCCCCAGTTACAGAAAATGCACCAACTTAATAACTAAAAATGCCTTATTGGGAGAAATGAGATCAAAATGTTCCCAAAGGGGAGAAGTCCGTCTTTTTGGTGCTGGCTCCATCTGAAAATTGGCTGTGTCAAATCCCTTACACAGTCAAAGATCGACAACACAAAATGTGAGGGACGGGGATTTTCATTGTGTATCGCTGCTCACTTTATTTCATGTTGCCTGAAAAATTATGAATGGCTTCCTGACCCAGTTATGTGGCACGACCGGCTGGCGAGGCTAATAACGTCAATACATATGTCAGCAATACACGCCTCGAAATGCGCTCTGCCAAATATTTCCTGGAGAAGCTCGGAGCACGCTCTGAAGCTCCAGGGCCAGCCATCCCATCACTACTGAATCAACCTTTGTTCCCACTACTGAATCGACCTTTGTTCCCACACCTAATTTCAGCGCTCCTTCTATCCCTCTGCACGCTCCCCATGGAAGGCGGAGCTTATAAGATAAGATAAGATAAGCCTTTATTAGTTCCACAATGGGGAAATTCCAGGATTGCAACAGCACAGGGATAGCAACACTCAGAGCAACAATCAGAAGGCAAGAAAAAAAAACAAAAAACAAGAGCAGCTAATATACATATGTACATATTACTATAAATATATATACTGTATATACTGTATATATACACAGACACACAGTGCAGAGCATTGTAGCTGGATGGAATAAATATATAAGTATATAAACACACAGTGCAGAGCATTGTAGCTAGATGGGATAAATATGTAGATATATAAACACACGCAGTACGGAGCATTGCAGCTAGGTGGAATAAATATGTAAATATATAAACACACACAGTGCGGAGCATTGTAGCTAGATGGAATAAATATGTAAATATATAAACACACAGTGCAGAGCATTGTTGCTAGATGGGATGAAACAGCACAACCGTCTACGCTCAACCGTCTACAACCGTCTGTGCTCACCACAGGGACAGTCGAACAAGTGAACTGGCGAGCTGAAGGGTCTGCTCACAATTTAAACTTTTTCTCAACTGAGCCTAAAAGTCTGCTCCTTTTAGGTGCGTAATCGCTTCACACAGCAGATCCCTCAGTTTTTGCCCGATTGAAGAGGTCATCTTCAACTCTGGCTCAGTTCCTCATGTAACATCTACTGTATGTTTATGCTATGTTTGTATAATTGGTGCAACCATTCTTACTGATATTACCGGCTGTATTAGAGAGTGCTACTGGAAAAAGAACAACTCAAGATAGTCGGTAAGGTCCATGAAATTGAAATGTTCACAATGTAGTTCTCTACTGTGCCGTCTCTGAGATGTGCGTATTGTAAACAAATGGTGCTTACCAGTGACGTAAAGCCATGTGTCTCGGTTGTCCATGGCAACGGTGTTTATTTTATTTGTTTGGTGTTTATTTTATTTGTTTTATTTATTTTGGATATTTTAAATATTTTTTCGACATTTCTATTCCAGTGTTTAATAATGTTCATAAATAAACAAAAGAAAGAAAGAAAGAAAGACGTAACAACCTAATAGTTTTGAATGCAAAAGATGCAATAGACTTACACAATGGTCCCCTCCGGCATACAACTAGGAAAATACCGGTCGCTATGGAGGGTGAGAATATGTATGGGTACATAATCATACCATGTAGGATAACTAAGTAGACGGTTGTGCTGTTTCATCCCATCTAGCAACAATGCTCTGCACTGTGTGTGTTTATATATTTACATATTTATTCCATCTAGCTACAATGCTCCGCACTGGGTGTTTATATATCTACATATTATTCCATCTAGCTACAATGCTCCGCACTGTGTGTGTTTATATATTTACATATTTATTCCACCTAGCTGCAATGCTCCGTACTGTGGGTGTTTATATATTTACATATTTATTCCATCTAGCTACAATGCTCCGCACTGTGTGTTTATATACTCATATATTTATTCCATCCAGCTACAATGCTCTGCACTGTGTGTCTGTGTATATATATATACGTATATATTTATAGTAATATGTACATATGTATATTAGCTGCTCTTGCTTTTTTTTTCTTGCCTTCTGGTTGTTGCTCTGAGTGTTGCTATCCCTGTGCTGTTGCAATCCTGGAATTTCCCCATTGTGGGACTAATAAAGGCTTATCTTATCTTATCTTAAATAAAAGTTCAAAGTTCTTTGAGAAGTTGTACATAGACCGTTATCAATATATCACTATATCCAGGGTATAAAATGGTCTTCATGACATCTACATTAATATCGTTTATTAGGAGTGGGAAAATAGATCGATTCAGTGATGGGTCATGACACTTGGCACTGGCGACAATACATCGATCCATAAATGCACAGATCGATCTTTTATTTAAAAAAAAAAAGTGCATACATATAATTTTGGGTTATCAGTTAATCAGTGGAATTTTCAGTCCACTAGATGGCACAAAGCAAACACCCAGTCAAGTGAAGTCAGAGCTTATCTTGGCGATTTGCAGCCAGCTGTGAAAGTTAGGAAGCAGTTAGCTCAAATGTTGGGCCTTTTTGGATTTCATAACAAAGATCTAAACAAACAAAGATCATAACAAAGAAAAGACATGACACAACCCACAAGAAGCGCTGCATGAAAAAAGAAAAAAACATTCGGAATACAGTGGGCCAGCATACGTCTTGGAGCAGCATTAGCAACGGCTATGCTAAAGAGACACCGGCATGGAGCTTTTTCTCAGAGCGTCAAGTAAGTAAAGTTTATTTATGAAGCACTTTTGAGATGAGATGAGATTCAACTTTATTGTCATTACACATGTATAAATACAAGGTAACGAAACGTGACTTGGCATTTGGGCACGCTCTGCAGAGCGTATCCAAGGCCGGGGCAGCCGCTAGGCGCCAGTCATGAAGAAAGAAAAGGAAAGGGATATGACACGGTAGGCGAGAGAAAAAAACATGTTTTATCAAAATGGCGCTCAGTGAGTGAGCGAAATTTTGATTGCAGGCAAAAAAACCCTCAATGCACATTTAGCAGACTTTTAACAGATCACACAATAACAAGCAAGAGAGACCAGTGTTATGTAGTCAGCATATGATCAGTGTGTAATGCAGTGTGGAGATGTGTCAATTGCTGGTGAACAGCAGAGGGCACCCCCTGGCAATGGATAGTCATGTGTTCTACACGGCATGTCCAGAGTTTATCTCTCCTCATGCAGGTGGCAAGTTCTGTAAACACATGAGCGCTGTCCTTGAGGAGCTCAATGTGCAGAACAACAGCCATTGTTTGTCGATGTTTGGGTTAGCAGAGCCACTCTTCCGCTTATCTTCATCAGGAGGAATGTAAATACAGGGTACCAAGACAAGGTCAAATCAAATCTGCACAGTGCACTCAGAGAATAGATTTTTCCTCACCCGTGCAATTCTGTGCTTTCATAATTTCCATATGCAGGCTTAAACTTTAATCCCATGGAAAGCACAGGGCTCCAGATGTATTCCTCCACTGAATCACTGTCATTCAGTTCACCGTTTGCCGCTACTCGTGCCCTCCCCAACTGGTCGAATTTGATGAAGGAGCTTGCCGGGTCCGCTTTGATCAGCTCTCTCACCTTCCTTCATTTTCTGATACATCAGGGAACTTCACAGCCAAAAATAGAAGTCCTGAGATCATAACCAATAATGATGTTTCCACAGACGCATGAATTCCAATGTCCATGAGTCTCCTCGCAGGTTCCAATTCTTGGGCTCCCCCTTGGCCCGATTCTTGTTGAAAAATAGTGACAATAGCACATTTAAGCCGCTTCCAAATCCATAATTTCCGTTTAGATTAAGATTCTCATCTAAGATTTTCACAGACAGTCACAGAGCGCTGCACAATAAAATGGAATAAAAGGAAGTTGATGGATAAAAATAATTTTAAAAATACAAAAATAAGTTAAAACACAAGATTAAAATAATTAAAAAAAATAACAGACTTACCATTAAAAAGCAGTTGAAACTCAATGGAAATCCTTGTTAAACAAAGTTTTCAGCTGCTTTTCTTCTTCTTTTAGATTTGATTGGCAGTTGGCAACCAGCTTACAAGTGCTTTACCGCCACCTACTCTAGTCCACAGAATTAGCTAGACAAATGTGGAGTGGGAGTCAATTCCAAACACTGTCCACCACCCTCCCTGTGTGCAAAGACGCATCTCCGCAGAAAATGAAGCCCCAAGAATACTTTATTATAGGAAAGAGATGTCAACAGTTTTACTTTGGGAAATGATTTGAGGTTGAATAACGTGAAAAAATTTGAAATATATGGGATTGTGATACTTGACTATTGTGATATTGTGATTATCGTTGAACCGTGATAGGATTTAATCATGACCCAAGAATCGCAAATCGAATTGTGATTCCCACCCCTATTGTTTATTGCGATAATTTTGAGGTAAATTATCGTCCATCAAAATTTGTTATCGCTACAGGCCTAGGCTCACATCCCGGGAAAGGGCAGTGGTACCGTCCAATGTTACGCACCGTAGTGCACTGCCTGTCATGCTCGTGTCCTCCACATATGCCGACTAGTCGTTTAGGCCCTACACAATCACGGCAGCCTTATATTATAATTTTTAAGCATTAGAGCATCACTACTATCTTTTTTCTGGTGAAATTTGCTACTATTCATATCTGTGTTTTTGTTCATGAGGCTAGCCCAAGTAGTGAAGCACGCTGGCTGAGTTTTATCCAATCAGCAGTGAGTTAATCCTAAACACCAGCTAGCAGTTTTTGGGGCTACTCTGAAGTACCTACTCCAGACCAGGGCTGTCTTTTGGCTGCTCAAGGTTCCTGAAAACCCCCTGACAGAGAGGTCCCTGGTAATGGAAATTCGGAACATGGGGGAAGTTCCTGTAAATTAGTTCCTGGTAAATGGAATTGGGGATAGTGGTGGTGGTGGAGGGGTGCATTCACACAGCATGAGGTACTGAGGATTTGCAAGTGATGTCACTGGTCATATGCTGGTCATGTGGCCAGCCATATTGGTAGGCAAGTGTTGTGAATGGAACAATGACAGAAATGGTTTGTCATGGCATGTGACAACATTATTTTGTCAGAATATGCAAAATCTCACTAAAAATCATCTGAAGTGTTACAGAAAGAAAGCGGGTGATTGAGGGCAGCTCTCACTGCCTTGTTCCGCAGAGGCTTGAAGCCAGGTGGAAGCTGTGATTCAGCTGAGCAGGCTGCATGCATTTTAGGAATTGGTAATTAATAATTAAAGATTGCCAACAAAATATGTATAGAAATAGTTTGTAAATTAAATTGAGGATATTTTTCTATTGAATAGTTGAAACCACTTGACCCACACTCTGTGATGACGGGCTCCAGGGCAGACTTCGCTTTTCAGCCTCCCGGTGCTGTTCACCTTTTTATTTTTTTCACCTTCCTAAATTTATACTGTATTTAAATTGTACTGCTAGAACATTTTTTAAGTGAGCAGAGACGGTCATGGATCATATTAACACCTGCTGTCTCTGACACAGCCAGCAGTGATTAGATCAATCTCTCGGAGTAGTGTGACTGCCAAAGGTTACTGAGAACTAAACGGCTCGTCTGCCCCATTTCCCAAAAACGGCTCCATTGTTTCATCTATTCAATACGAAAATATCCTAAATTTAATGAACAGACACAAGCAGCCTCAGCCAGCGGAGGCAGCGAGCGGTCAAAAAAAATCCTGCCAACTTTTTTAGTTGATAAGTTATTTAAAATGTACGCACATAATACAGTGAATATAAAAAGAATATGCACCCCTATTCAAATACCAGGTTTTTGTGATGTAAAAAAATGAGACCAAGATAAATAATTTCAAAACTTTTTCCACCATTAATGTGACCTATAACCTGTACAACCCAATTGAAAAACAAACTGAAATCTTTTAAGGGGAAAAATAAAAAACTTAAAATAACGTGTTGGCATAAATATGCACACCCTTAAACTAATACTTTGTTGCAGTACCTTTGGCTTTTATTATAGGACTCAGTCTTTTTGGGTAGGAGTCTATCAGCGTGGCACATCTTGATGTGGCAATATTTGCCCACTCTTCATGGCAGAAATGCTCCAAATCTATCAGATTGCGAGGGCATCTCCTGTGCATCTTCAGATCACCCCACAGATGTTCAATCGGATTCAGGTCTGAGCTCTGGCTGGGCCATTCCAAAACCTTAATCTTCTTCTGGTGAAGCCATTTTTTTGTTGATTTGGATGTGTGCTTTGGGTCATCATCATGCTGAAAGATGAAGTTCCTCTTCATCTTCAGCTTTCTAGCAGAAGCCTGAAGGTTTTGTGCCAACACTGACTGGTATTTGGAAGTGTTCATAATGCCCTTCATCTTGACTAAGGCCCCAGTTCCATCTGAAGAAAAATGGCCCCAAAGCTTGATGGTGCCACCACCATGCTTCACTGTAGGTATGGTGTTCTTTTGGTGATGAGCAGTGTTGTGTTTGCACCAAATATACCTTTTGGAATTATGGCCAGAAAGTTCAACCTTGGTTTTATCGGACCATAACACATTTTCCCTCATGCATTTGGGAAATTTCAAATGTGTTTTTGCAAAATGTAGCCGGGCTTGGATGTTTTTCTTCATAAGATAAGGCTTCCATCTTCCCACCCTAGACGGGAGATTGTTGTCACATGTACTAAACAGCCAGTACTTGCCAGAAATTCCTGCAGCTCCTTCAATGTTGCTGTCGGCATCTTGGCAGCCTCCCTGACTAGTTTTCTTCTCATCTTTCCATCAGTTTTGGTGGGACGTCCAGTTCTTGGTAATGTCACTGTTGTGCCATATTTTCTCCACTTGATGATGATTGTCTTCACTGTGTTCCACAGTATATTTAATGCCTTGGAAATTCTTTTGTACCCTTCTCCTGACTGATAAGGAGATCTTTATTGTCATAAGCCATCTTTATTGTCATTCAAATCCATACAGCCAATAATGTATAGTAGAACGAAATTATGTTTCTCTTACCTACAATGTTAATCACACACACATGTATAGAATCAGAGGGGTCACTGCCATGCAAGGCGCCGCCACAAATTTCCCTTCTCTGTTCCATTATTGCTGAGCACTAAGCTGGACAGCAGGAAGTTCCGCTTTTTTATACGGGCTTTGGCATGACCCGGCCGGCATTTGAACCCCGGCCTCCCGGGTGTGGAGCGGATGCTCGACCAACTGAGCCACCACTCCAGTGGCTTCGATACCTTTGAACAGTGAGATCCCTCTGATTTTTTGGAAGCTCTCTGTGGACCATAGCTTGTGCTGTAAGATGTGACTACAAAAATGTCAGGAAAAGCCTACTAGAATATCTGAACTTTATTTGGGGTTAATCAGAGGCACTTTAAATGGTGGTAGGTGTGTGCTGACTCCCATTTAACATGAGTTTGAATGTGATTGGTTAATTCTGAACACACCCACATCTCCAATTATAAGAGGGTGTGCATATTTATGCAACCAGGTTATTGTAAGATTTATTTATTTTTTTTAATTATCCCTTTGAAAGATTTCAGTTTGGTTTTCAACTGGGTTGTACAGGTTATAGGTCACATTAATGGTGGAAAAAGTTTTGAAATGATTTATGTTGGTCTCATTTTTTTACATCACAAAAACCTGGCATTTGAACAGGTGTGTGTAGACTTTTTATATCCACTGTAGCGTTATGAAAAATATCCCGGGCCGGTCTTGGTTTTCTCTTTTGAGGTGAATCTGAATGTTTAAACAACAAGGGAACGTAGCCAGTATTATGCAGGGAAACCTATGCATAATAGAACACCAAATATAAATCTGAGACTCACATTTGTTATCCCTGGGTCATCACTTGTACATGTACTTACCCTTGATGAAATGATCACTGCAGTGGTGGTGGAAATCTGACAACCCTCCATCTGCCTGCAGTTGCTCTCCAAACTAGATCCAATGTGATTTTTATCTTGCCTGACAATTGTCTTGCATGACAATCTTCCAACATGCATGTAGTGACCATGGTAAGAGTTGAACTTTATGCCACTTTAATCCATAGATTGAATAAAAAAAAAATGGGTACAAGTGGGTAAAAGTGGCTACTCCTCTGGCTTCCTGTGGTAACGTATTGTCACTTCCTGTGTTGCTGGCTGTCTGTGGTTTGCTCTGTGGTTAGCTCTCCTCATTCTCCTGAGGATTCTGCCTTTAATTGTATTTTAATCACTTTTTTCCCTCTATCGTTAGCTTGTTAGTTCTCACTTCTGTTTATCAAGCCTCTTGCACCTGTGTGCACACTCAGTGTCATCTAATCACCCTCTTTAGCCTTCTGTTCACCTTTCATCTGTGTTTTTGTTAGCTTCGGGTTAGTCACTAGCTATGGCTACTAGCTCTCCTTCCCCTTCTCCTCTGGTGTGCTCTCTCTGTCAGATGTTTAGCTACACCTCTGCCTCTTTTAGTGATAATGGTAAATGTAATAAATGTTGTCTTTTTGAGGCGCTCGAGGCGACGTTGTCTGATTTGGAATCCCGGCTCCGCTGCATTGAAACACTGTCTGTGCCAGTTAATCTTGACGGACGTCCCTTAGCTGCAGTGGAGCTCCCTAGCATAGGGCGGCCTGCTAGTGGTCCTCTGGTCCTCCTCAGCAGCAAGGAGACTGGGTGGGTGACTGTGAGAAGGAGGCATAGCCACAAGCCCCTGGTTCACCACCAACCTGTTCATGTTTCTAATCGTTTTTCCCTGCTCAGCGACACACCCGCTGAGGAAAAAACTCTGATCATTGGCGACTCTGTAGTCAGAAACATGGACCTAGAGACTCCAGCGGCCATAGTCAAATGCATTCCTGGGGCCAGAGCAGGTGACATCGAGTCAAATTTGGAAATGCTGGCTAAAAGTAACTGTAAATACTCCACAATCGTTATCCACGCCGGCATTAATGACATCCGACTCCGGCAGTCAGAAGTCACAAAACTTAACGTGGAATCGGTGTGTGACTTTGCAAAAACAATGTCTGCCACTGTAGTATTCTCTCGGCCCCTCCCCAATCTGACCAGTGATGACATGTTGAGCCGCTTGTCATCCTTCAACTGCTGGCTGTCTGTGTGGTGTCCTGCAAACAACGTGGGCTGCATAGATAATTGGAACTCATTTTGGGGAAAACCTGGTCTTATTAGATGAGACGGCGTCCATCCCACTTTGGATGGTGCGTCTCATTTATCTAACAATCTGGCATCATTTTTATCCAAATTTCCAAAACATTTGACAACTCAGAGATGGGACTAGGAAGCAGAGTCGCAGTCTTACACGCCTCTCTTCAGCTCCTCTTCATCCGCCACCCCTCAACTTAGCCCCTGTCTTCCCCATCAGAGAATCATTGTCTGCTCCCTCCAAAGTAAATAAAAATATAATGTATAAGCATCCCAAAGTGATTAAACAAAAAGTTGGTAAAACTCAAATTAAACATGAAGACTTTAAATTGAATGATTTGGCCTCTGTTCCTCCTCATAATTTAAAAATTAAATGCGGTTTGTTAAATATTAGATTTCTAACTCCCAAGCCTCTGCTAGTCCTTGATCTGTTAATTGATCATCAGATTGATTTAATATCCCTTACAGAGACTTGGTTAGGGCAGGAGGATTATGTTGGTTTAAATGAATCAACTCCCTTTGGTTATTTAAACTGTCAAAATCCCAGAAGGTCTGGTCGTGGAGGAGGAGTAGCAACAATTTACCATTCCAAATTACTAGTTAATGTAAAGCAAAAAACACGTTATCATTCCTTTGAGGGCCTGGTCCTCAGTATTGGGCATTTTAGCAATTTTAGGCTAAACCCAATTTTATTTGGCATAGTTTATCGTCCTCCATCAGCCTACTCAGAGCTTTTATCTGAATTTGCCGAATTCTTAGCTGATTTAGTGCTGAAATCAGACTTTAATATACATGTAGATATTGATAGTAATTGCCTTAATTTGGCATTTAATTCAATATTGGACTCGATAGGGTTTTCTCAGAAAGTAGGAAATTCTAGCCATTATCTCCACCATACGTTGGACCTTGTTCTGACATATGGCATAGAAATAGAAAATCTGGCAGTGTCTCCTCATAACCCTGTACTGTCAGACCATTGTCTGTTAACCTTTGATTTTACTATTTCAGACTATTTGGCTCCTAAAGAAAAAATATTACTACAGTAGATGCCTCTGAGATGATGTTGTAACCAAATTCATGCACATTGTTTCCTCTATGCCATGTGTCAACACAATGGAAATAAGCTATGGACAGCTTGCTCCTTCTGTAATTGATAGCATGGTAGATAGTGTTACAGCTTCTCTGCATCAGACTCTAGACATGGTGGCCCCTTTAAAAAAGAAAAAGTCTAATCAGAGATTTCTAACTTTTTGGTTCAACACAGAAACTTGTAGCTTAATACAGAAGACTCATCAATTAGGAAGAAAATGGCGCTCTACTAATTTAGATGAAATCTATTTAGCTTGGAGAAATCATCTTTTAATTTATAAAAAATCTCTGAGAAAAGCTAGAACAAGTTATTATTCTGCATTAATAGAAGAGAACAAGAATAATCCCAGGTTTCTTTTCAGCACTGTAGCCAGGCTGACAAAGAGTCAGGACTCTGTCAATCCTAGCATTCCCTTAGAGCTTACAAGTCAGGACTTTATGAACTTTTTCAGTAATAAAATTTCATCTATCAGCGATAAAATCAATCAGATTCTTCCCACCGTTAAATATAGTAACTACTACAACTCCTTCAATTGATATCTGTTTGGATGAGTTTACTCCAATTGACCTTTTAGAGTTAGACAAAATAATTTCCTCATCCAAGCCTTCAACTTGTCCTTTAGACCCTATTCCTACCAGGTTATGTAAAGAAGTCTTCCCATTTATTGGAAGCTTTATTCTTCAAATAATCAATTCTTCATTAACTTTAGGCCATGTACCGCAGGCTTTTAAAACGGCTGTAATTAAACCCTTACTCAAAAAGCCAACGCTGGATCCAGGAGTTTTAGCTAACAATAGACCAATGTCTAATCTGCCTTTCATTTCAAAAATCTTAGAGTCGTTGCTACGCAATTATTTGACCACTTGCAGGGAAATGGTTTATTTGAAGAGTTTCAATCTGGATTTAGAATCCATCATAGTACTGAAACAGCCTTAGTGAAGGTCACTAATGACCTCCTTACTGCATCTGATAATGGACTTGTTTCTGTACTTGTCCTTTTAGACCTTAGAGCAGCTTTTGATATTAACGATCATAATATTCTACTTGATAGATTAGAACACTATATTGGACTTAATGGAACTTCGTTGCAGTGGTTTAGATCTTATTTATCTGATAGGTTCCAGTTTTTTCATGTCAATAATGAGTTTTCTTTCAACTCAAAGCTCAGTCACGGAGTTCCACAGGGATCTGTGCTAGGTCCTACTCTTTTTAGTTTATGTATGCTTCCGTTAGGCAACATTATTATAAAGCACTGTATACATTTTCATTGTTATGCATATGACACACAATTATACCTGTCAATGAAGCCAGATGATAGTAATCAATTAGCCAAGTTTGAAGCCTATCTTAAGGAAATCAAATCTTGGATGACTTGTAATTTCCTGCTATTAAATTCAGATAAGACTGAAGTCATTCTTGTTGGTCCAAAAAACCTTAGAAATACCTTTCCAAATCAAACTTTTAGTTTGGATGCGGTTACTCTTTCTCCTGATAGCTCTGTGATGAACCTTGGAGTTATTTTTGATCAAGATCTGTCTTTCAATTCACATATTAAATTTGTTCCTAAGACTGCCTTCTATCATTTGCGTAATATTGCCAAGATTAGGAGCATCTTGTCTCAGAGTGATGCTGAGAAACCGATCCACGCTTTTGTTAGCTCTAGATTAGATTATTGTAACTCTTTATTATCAGGTTGTCCTAAAACCTCTTTAAAAAGTCTTCAGTTGATCCAAAATGCTGCAGCAAGAGTTTTAACAGGTACTAGAAAGAGAGATCATATCTCTCCGGTTTTGGCCTCCCTTCATTGGCTTCCCATAGAGTTTAGAATTAAGTTTAAAATCCTTCTTCTTACTTACAAAGCTCTAAACAATCAGGCCCCTTTTTATTTAAAAGATCTGATACAACCTTATTATCCTAACAGAGCACTATGCTCCCAAAATGCAGGATTACTTGTAATACCTAGAATCTCCAAAAGTACAATGGGAGGCAGAGCCTTTAGTTATCAAGCTCCTCTCCTGTGGAACCAGCTGCCAATCTGGATTCGGGAGTCAGACTTGATCTCTGTTTTTAAGAATAGGGTTAAAACCTTCCTTTTTGATATAGCCTACAATTAGGGATGGATCATGTGTCTCTGAACCCTCCCTTAGTCATGCTGCTAATAGGTTTAGACAGCCGGGGGACCCCCAATAATGCACTGGGCTTCACTCCTTTCTTCACTCTCAGTGAAATTTTTTTTTTTTTTTTTGCTGGTCATTAACATCTGTTTATTCTCTCCCATAGATTGAGTCCCCATCGTGCTGTTTGCTGTCTACATGTCTGTTCTTTTCATCTTCTCTATCCCCTCACCCCCCAGCCAGTCGCAGCAGATGACTGCCCCTCCCTGAGCCTGGTTCTGCTGGAGGTTTCATCCTGTTAAAAGGGAGTTTTTCCTCTCCACCGTCGCCATGCGCTTGCTCACACCGGATCGCCTGATTGCTGGGGTTTTTCCTGCAACTGTGGGGGTTTCCCCTACAGTTGAAAGTGCTATGAGATGACTGTTGTTGTGAAATGGCGCTATATAAATAAAGTTGAATTGAAGTATTAAAAATGCTCCAATCTAGCACAAATGCATTGGTGGCAATGTGCTGCTTGCCTACCATCAAGGGGTGCAGACAGATCATCACATGATTTAGTGACGTTGCTGCAAATCCTCAACAGCTCCCCCCCCCCCCCCCCCCAAAAAAAGAAAGCACCTGTTGACACTAAAAAAACAAAAGTTTATAGAAACACAACTGAATGTAATGGTGGTGTTTTTGTATTTAAATCCTTTTCAGAGGAGATCTGCCGGACAAGGTGGAGAAACCTGAGAGACCAATTTAAAAAAGAAAAAAATAAAGAAAATGATAGACGGCGCAGTCGGTCAGGTACATCTTCTCATCGTACCTGGAGGTATCTGGCTATAATGCAGTTCCTGACGCCACACATTTCTAGCAGGCCGAGTACATCCAGCGCTACCAAGCGTGTCCCTGCAGCCACTGACACCACCAGCATCTCCCAAACTCCTGCCTCTATGACCACCGCAGAGGAGAAAGATGCAATTCTAATCCCATCTCCCAGGCCATCACAGTATCACAACTACTCAACAGATGACCCTGTTGATGAGGAGCCATGTACCTCCACCCACGTATCCACATCGAACAGCCCTACAACTCCTTTAGAAGTAACAGGCACCTCCACCCATCCAAGCTCATCCAGCCACCCCTCAACACCTGTTGAGATGCCAGGTGTCCCCACCCACCCACCACCATCCAACTGCCTTTCCATACCAGTTGAGATGCCAGCTGCCTCCACCCACCCACCAGTATCTAGCCACCCCTCAACACCAGTTGAGATGCCAGCTGCCTCCACCCACCCACCAGTAGCTAGCTACCCCTCAACACCAGTTGAGATGCCAGGTGCCTCCACCCACCCACCAGCATGCAACTGCCCTTCCACACCCGCTGAAATGCCAGGTGCCTCCACCCACCCACCAGCATCCTCGCATGCCCAACGCCCCCAGAAGCGCCGATCCAAAACAGATGCACCTGGGCTCAGCATCTTCGAAAAAAGACTGCTCATTGCTTTAGAAGAAGACAGAACCTCATTAACTACTCCTCCACCTCAACCAGCAGCCCCTGATGCAGATGAACTGTTCTTCCAAAGCCTGTTGCCATCCCTAAAAAGACTGACAGAAAGAAAAAAAGAAGAAGTAAAGCTAAAGATTCACCAGCTCTTGTTTGAGGCTGGAGCTGATCAATAGCATAATAATATAAATATTGTTGTTGGGTATTGTACAAATCTAAATTGTTTGTTTAGAGCAGCGTTTTCAACCTTTTTTGAGCCAAGGAACCCTTTTTACATTGAAAAAAATCTCTGGGAACCCCACCAACGAGAAATGTTATAAAATGACACATTGTAGCCTGTTACAGCATATGTAACGACAATTTAGTCTTATAATTAGCTCATACTTACGCATTGTGAAACTTGGGTCTGTGTAAATGGACACAAAACTTCTCCATCAGTTCAGACACTTGTGCAGTTTTCCCACTGAAGTCCTCCTTATGGAAGATACTCTGTGACCCAGAAAGTTTGCTCTCCTGTTGTTTTTTATGGTAATTCTTTGCAAAATAGGAAATTTTCTCTGATGGCATCTCCATCCATAAAATGCACATTGGCCAAGAGTTTCACATGTCTGCTTATGTCCGGAGATTCATCATGTTGCAGTGCAGATTTCCCACTGGTGTCTTTTTTCCAGAACAATCATCAGTATCTGCAGACATGTCATCAATAGAGGGTATGCATATGATGTCACCAAACAGAACTCTTGGCAGTTAAAAAAAACACTTAAGTGGCAAAAATGAGTGGTAGCATCAGGGTGTATGGAGTACAACACAAAAAAATACACACAGTATTCAGTCACAGCAGTACACAGAGTACATGCTTTCATTGTGGAGTGTTAATCTTATCATTCCATCTTGGATTAATTGGCAAAACATTAAATACATAATTAAAGGCTCTGAATCAGTTCTTCACTTACCATGTGAAGTTGTCTTTACTCACACATCACTACAGTCAAGTAAATTGTGTGGTATTAACATCTAAAGTTAAAAAAGGTACTCTGTGCGCTGCTGTGACTAAATATTTTGTGTGATTTTTATCGAGTCCTTTGGGTGAAGACTAAAGGGGGTTTATGTTGTGGGTCAGTCCATCCGTCTCTCGCACTTTTGTGAAATCAACTCCTCCATCAGTTTTGGTCTGACTGTTTTGAAACTTGGTAGCCATGGTTTGATATACAGTACTCCAAGGATGCACATATTGCAATGTGGTTCTGATCAGATGATTTTTGCGGGAATTGTAGCCCCTGACCTATGACCTCCTGTTTCACTTCATTTCATAGACAGTAACTGTCTTGTGAAATCAACTCCTCTTACACTTTTGTCCTGATTTTTTGAAACTTTGTACCATAGTTTGATATACTCTGATGATGCGCGTATTGCATTTTCAACTCTCATTGGATGACCTTGAGGTCAGAGATCAGATTTTTCCCTAAATCTTCTAAACACAATAACTACTTCTAAACACAATAACTACTGAAAGAAATGATGTAGACTTTTCAAATCAATACAGTAGTTGTATCTAATATACATCTTGGATGACTTACACCCTCACCTAACTATGGGTTTGGGGTCAAGGGGTCAAAGTTCAAAGTTAACATTGCAGTTGCACTATGGTAAAGGCTACATTTACTATTACTATAAAACAAGTAAAGCTAGGACCACCAAACCTGGTATACAAGTTCACCTTGGGAACCTGACCTCTGACTATGGGTTTGGGGTCAGAAGGTCAAGGTTGACACTCCCTATGATCTCTTACTTAAGAGATCTTAAAGCTCTCTAGGGTCACCATATTTGCTACACGGGTTCATCTTGGGGTCCTGACCTACAACTATGGGTTGTATACTATTATGTCTATAAAACGTGGACCAATGATGAGGCAGATGGTGAACTACACAGGACTTTATTATAGACTCACTGTAGATACAGAGATGCTCCCGTTAGGCTGAGAGGTGGTTGAAGAGACCGCCCCTCTACCGCACAGCCCTCTTATACTCCGGGTAACGTCACCACCCGTGTTACACCATAATGAGTCCTAAGAACAACACTACATTTCCCCCCTTTCAAAAAGCTCCAAAACACACATACAATCAAGACCCTCCCCAATTTAGAACCCGAATCACGCACTAACAGTAAACAGAAATATATCAGGGCCTATAACATTTGCACAAAACAACTAAGGCTAGGGGGAAACAGGTGGACTACTGTTCCACCCCCACACGACCAGACGGCTTATTCAGCCACCTCTGTTAAAATATAGTCCATCCATCCATCCATCTTCTTCCGCTTAATCCTTCTGGGGTCGCGGGGGGGCTGGAGCCTATCCCAGCATCTTAGGGCGAGAGGCAGGGTAACATTCACTCTCACAGTCATACCTAAGGACAATTTAGAATCCCCAGTTTTGATACCAATTAACCTAAAATATAGTCCATTAAACATAAAATTGCCATGCTCCTAGAATAAATAATCCAAACAATCCCCTTTTCAGAACATATATATAAACAGGTCATACAACTATTTATCAACTCAATAAACAGCATGAATAATACTCATTTCAACACCATGCATAACCTGGACAATTTCCACCAACAACATATATTAAACACATTGTCCCCCATTACCAGTCAGTCACAGTGGAGAACCCACCCCCCAGAGACCTGTCAGGCGGGTCCTGACCAGAGCATCTTCTCTTGGTGCCCGGAGACGACCCACATCGGTGCCGAGACACCTCTCGCTCATCATAAACACGCCGCAGCTCACTGGGGTGTCTCCATGTACCATCAGACAACTGAAGGTAGCTGTCCTCCCGAGCATCTGCCCTTGGTCCGCCAGCAGTTTCCGCTTCTTGCGAACTCCTCTCGACCGGGCCTCCTCCCTGGGCCGGACCACATCAGCGACCCCCAGAGGAGCCCGACTCGGCTTTCAGTATTCCTGTGTGGCACCTCGTTTCACCGTGCCAGCTGGTCCTGCCCCGCTCGCTTTCATTTGAGACGCTGGCGAAGCTGTTGTGACTCCCTGTTTCTCAGTACCTCCCAGCCGAACTCCGGAAACGGGATGGGCCAGCCACTCTGCTCCACCCGCCATCACGGGCATCCCACTGCGCCGCCCAGTTCCCTCAGCTAGGGTAACTTGGGCCCTGGCGCAGGAACCCTCCCGCGATGGCCCTGGGTGGGGTTAGTCCTGCTCAACTCCCAGAATACTAGGCCAAGATTCGTCCCGTACCGCATCGTCCACCACTTGCGTCACCAGTCGGTCCCACAAGCCACGGCCCGACCACTCCTCTCTGACTCCACTGGTGATGGTGAACCCCGGTCCATAAAAGAGGTCACAGCCCATTACATTCTCGCCTCTGGCAGTCACTATAAACTTCAGGTTGGCGACCACCACCGACTTGTATCGAGCCGTTAGCTCCACCGAACCCACAATGGACAGCCTTTTTCCCTCCATAACCACTTAATGGCACTGAATGACCTCTCATTCGATAGTACGGGAAGAAACTCCTCACGGTGACCCAACTCAACACAGACCTCACTGCGCCCGTGTCAATCAGTAACAGCACTTCCACTCCATCTAATTTCACCATACAATACGTACAGTCGTCGGTGTCTGGAGAGATGGTTTGAATAACTGTGGGAGTTGGAGCAGGGGTGTCCGCTTTGTTTTTCCGCTCCTCCCGCTCGAATCTGTTACAGGCCCTGGCAAAGTGATACAGGAGTCCGCACTTGCCACAGTGTTTACCTCTTGCCGGACACTCTCTAGCCTTATACCGGTGCTTGATGGACCCACAACCCGAACATCTGGGCGATCCCGGGGTGGATCTCATCTTCACAGCTGTAGCGCATTCCTCTAGTTCGCTATCTTCACTGTCTGGGTCCACAGCCTGCGCCATTGAATGTGAGTCAGAGTGGTGTAGCATAGCTCTTTCACCAAGGTCGCGTGATAATTTGTCTGCTGCTTCACACTGTTGAGTTATCTCCATAGCCGTGGCTAATGTCAGTTCACCGGAGTGCGTGAGGAGCCTTGACCATGCTGACGAGCAAAGTGTATCCTCTGCCAACTGGTCGCGGACCGTCTCATCTTCCAATTCACCAAACTGGCAGTCTCTAGCCAGCTGCCGCAGGTCCGCAACATAATGTTGTACTGACTCACCGGTCTGCTGGTGGTGCTGCCGAAACTGGATCCTCCTGATGATGACATTTGCAGGCGCGCGAAAATGTCACGCTATTTGCTTAACCACGTTGTTGAAGCTGTTGCTAGCACCCAAGGTAGCAAGGATATGCTGCCCTTCCATACCTAAATTGTGGACCAAAATTGGCCGTACCTTCTTCAGTTTACCGAGGTTTAGTGCTGCAAAGTAATTTTGAAATGCGGCAAACCATCTCGCCCAAAGAACCGGAGGCTCTCCCGGAGACTACAAAAATGGCCAAATTGAAGACACGCCAGCATCCATAACTTTCTCCTCGTCGCCAAATGTTATGTCTATAAAATGTGGAACAATGATGAGGCAGATGGTGAACTACACAGGACTTTATTATAGACTCATTGTAGATACAGAGAGGCTCCCGTTAGGCTGAGAGGTGGTCGAAGAGACCGCCCCTCTACCGCACAGCCCTCTTATACTCTGGGTGACGTCACCACCCGTGTTACACCATGAGTCCTAAGAACAACACTACATATACTTTGTTGTATATTCGTGGTTGATGGGCTTATCATAATTTGGTTCTGCGACAGTAATTATATTGAAAAGTTGAAAACTGCTGTCTGTCAGTAAGTATTTGGATCTTAAAAGAAAATGGAGGTGGGGGATATTGCACTCACCTTAGAGTGCTCTTGTTTTGTTTTGCTGCATACAAAATAAAGGTGTCAAATGTGATTGCCACTCAGTGCTGTGTTGCTAAGGTAACGGTCCTATAACTGCCAAGAATTCTGTTCCAATATATCCCCTCTATACGTCTGGCCACTGTGGTATGTGAGACAGGGACTTTAGCTACTTGAACTGCATCAGGACTGATTAGCTCATTCACAATAGCTTTGCAGGCAGGGAGGTGTGTGGCTTCTTACCCTTCAGCCTCTAAAGGCTGAAGGGGTATTCTCTTATATATTTGTATTGTTTATTTGTACAGTAACTTTTAAAATGGTTTGTTAATCTTTTTATTGTTTGATAATAAATGTCTAATATTTCAAAGTCTTACACTTTTTCATCAAAATCAGTTATTTTCAGGTTAAATTATGAGGAAACAATGAAATAACGATAATTTCACTGTGTGAAATGGGTTTAAACAATAGAATTTTATTTTTCATGTCATCTATTATTTAGAATTGGCAAACCTTTCCTAAGTGTAAACATCAAATAAAAACAATTACAATAGTATAAAGCAACAGGACAAATTATTTACAATTGCTGAATCCACAAATAGCAATGTTTATTTAATCCTCCACCAGTCAAAGCCCAAAGGGGGATTATATTATAGGTCCGTCCATCCATCCGTCCCACTTTTGTGAAATCAACTCCTCCTACAGTTTAGTTCCAATTGTTTTGAAACTTGGTACCATGGTTTGATATGTATTGATAATGTGCACTTTGCAATTAGGTTCTGATCGGATGATTTTTGCAGAAATTGTAGCCCCTGACCTATGACCTCCTGTTTCACCTCACTTCATACAGTGGGGCAAAAAAGTATTTAGTCAGCCACCAATTGTGCAAGTTCTCCCACTTTAAAAGATGAGAGAGATCTCCAATTTTCATCATAGGTATACCTCAACTATGAGAGACAAAATGAGAAAAAAAATCCAGAAAATCACACTGAAGGATTTTTAATGAATTAATTGGTGAATTCCTCGGTAAAATAAGTATTTGGTCACCTAGAAACAAGCAAGATTTCTGGCTCTCACAGACCTGGAACTTCTTCTTTAAGAGGCTCCTCTGTCTCGTTACCTGTATTAATGGCACCTGTTTGAACTGGTTATCAGTATAAAAGACACCTGTCCACAACCTCAAACAGTCAGACTCCAAACTCCACTATGGCCAAGACTAAAGAGCTGTCAAAGGACACCAGAAACAAAATTGTAGACCTGCACCAGGCTGGGAAGACAATCTGCAATAGGTAAGCAGCTTGGTGTGAAGAAATCAACTGTGGGAGCAATTATTAGAAAATGGAAGACATACAAGACCACTGATAATCTCCCTCGATCTGGGGCTCCACGCAAGATCTCACCTCGTGAGGTCAAAATGATCACGAGAACGGTGAGCAAAAATCCCAGAACCACACGGGGGGACCTAGTGGATGACCTGCAGAGAGCTGGGGACCAAAGTAACAAAGGCTACCATCAGTAACACACTACGCCGCCATGGACTCAAATCCTACATTGCCAGACGTGTCCCCCTGCTTAAGCCAGCATATGTACAATACATGTACAAAGTATTAAGATGAACTTTTGCTATTGACCAAATACTTATTTTACCAAAGAATTTACCAATTAATTCATTAAAAAATCCTTCAATGTGATTTTCTGGATTTTTTTTTCTCATTTTGTCTCTCATAGTTGAGGTATACCTATGATGAAAATTGGAGACCTCTCTCATATTTTAAGTGGGAGAACTTGCACAATTGGTGGCTGACTAAATACTTTTTTGCCCCACTGTAAACAGTAACTGTCTCGTGAAATCAACTCCTCCTACACTTTTGTTCCAAATGTTTGGAAACTTGGTGACATAGTTTGCCATACTCTGATGATGCGCATATTGCAATTTCACTCTCATGAGATGACCTTGAGGTCAGAGATCAGATTTTCCCAAATCTTCTAAACACAATAACTAAAAGAAATTATGGTAGGCTTTTCAAATTGATACAGTAATTGTATCTAATACACATCTTGGATGACTTGCACCCTGACCTGACTATGGGTTTGGGGTCAAGGGGTCAAAATTAACATTCCTTATGCCTTATTACTGCACAACAAGAAAGCCAGGGCCACCAAACCTGGTACACAGGTTCACCTTGGGATCCTGACCTCGAACTATGGGTTGTATACTTGGTTGTATGCTTGTGGATGATGGGTTTATTATAATTTTGTTCTGCCACAGTAATTGTATTGAAAAGTTAAAAACGACTCTCCATCAGTAAGTACTGGCTCTTCAAAGAAAAGGGAGGTGGGGGGTATTGCACTCGCCTCAGAGTGTTTTTGTTTCCAAAGAGAAAACATATACACTGCATTGTAGTTATGATTGTACTCTAACATTTTTTCCAGTACACTAGTAAAAAAAAAGAATACTGAATAAGGTCCAGTAAATTACCAACAAAAAAATCTCAATATATACAAGTGCAGCTGGAAAAAGGTTTCAATTAAAAAAGGTAGCCTGTGGAGAGTGGGAAATGAGGATGCAGGTTTACGAACAGACGAAGTTTATTACACTCTCACATCAGTCATACACAGAAAAAGCGTGATACAGCCAAGCACGGTTTCTCCTTTAAACCCAACAGCTCATCTCACATCTGCATGACATTTCACATCACACTGCATGACATTTAACATCACAATACATTCACCCTTAACCCCTGACTCCTTCTTCCTGCCAACTCCCCATGATCTCCCTGACTATTGTCCACCTCTGTTTACTCTGCATCCTGACTGAGAAGCTGTCTGCTGACTCACCCAAGCCTCTATAAGCCTTTTAAATACACTTCATTGATCATATCCGATAATAATCATATATTCCTGTATCTATAGGAATGCATGATATACAGGTGCATCTCAAAAAAATTGAATGAAAAGTTGATTTCTTTCAGTAATTCAATTAAAAATAGATTATGGGATTCAGCTCATGAAAACTCCAAATTCAGTTTCTCAAAAAATTAGAATATTGTGAAAAAGTTCAGTATTGTAGACACATGGTGTCACATTCTAATCAGTTAATTAACTCCAGTACCTGCAAAGGTTTCCTGAGCCTTTAAAGGGTCTCAATTTGGTTCAGTAGTCTACACAATCATGAGGAAGACTGCTGGCTTGACAGTTGTCCAGAAGACCGTCATTGACACCCTCCACAATGAGAATAAGCCACAAAAGGTCATTGTTAAAGAAGCTGGCTGTTCATCGTGTGCTGTATCCAAGCATATTAATGGAAATTTGAGTGGAAGAAAAACAGTGGCAGAAAAAGGTGCACAAGTAGCAGGAATAACTGCAGCCTTGAGAGGGTTGTGAAGCAAAGCCCATTCAAGAATTTGAGGGAGAGTCACAAGGAGTGGACTGGGGCTGGAGTGAGTGCTTCAAGAGACACCATGCACAGATGGATCCAGGACATGGGCTACAACTGTCACATTCCTTGTGTCAAGCCACTCTTGAACCAGAGACGGCATCAGACGTGTCTTACCTGGGCTAAGGAGAGAACAGACTGGACTGTTGCTCAGTGGCCCAAAGTCCTTTTTTCAGGTGAGAGTAAATTTTGGATTTCTTATAGAAATAAAGGTCCCAGAGTCTGGAGGAAGACTGGAGGGAGGTCCAGTGTGAAGTTTCCACAGCCACTGAGGATTTGGGCCATGCCATCTGCTGGTGTTGGTCCACTGTGTTTTGTCATTTTATTTTACCCATCAAGGAATGCAAGCACGGAAGAAGGCACCCTGTTTGCCCACTGCATGAGGCCAGCATCCCCTTGTGGTGGAACTCTTTAACCTGCTAGGGACCCTAAAACATCTAATGAGCACTACTGAATCCTATGCAGTAGAGCTGAGGAAAAAAAATGCAAAAGAAGAGCAAGGGCTGAAAGGGTTCACCACCATCAGTAATGGTGGAGACCATAGTTTAACCCATAAAATAAAGGACAATAATCAATGGATATTGATTATATTACATCATTTTTTTGGACAAATCTAGCCGAGTCTAATTAATAAATATACAGTGGAAACTTCAACTGAAGTTCTTTAGCTTTTTTCTATACATGATTACCTAAAACCCTTTTTAGTTCACATGAAACACATTGAGAAAAAAAACATTAGAAATTAAATAAACACATATCAAACAACCACTACAGATAAGTAACTGACACATCATATATATAGTGAAAAAGTATTTGCCCCCTTCCTGATTTCTTATATTTTTGCATATTTGTTATACTGTGGAAATGTGAAAATGACGAGGCAGAGTTTATCTCACGAGTCAGGTTTATTCACATTCTCCAACATCAGCAAAAAACAAAGAGGAAGTAAACACAGACATTCGTCCTTTATATACTCAGGACCTTCAAAGCTCACAGTCATATTGCATTTTATCACAAGCAACAATACATCTTTCCTTAAATCCAATAACATCCTGCTCAAAGCTCACAGTCATATTGCATTTAATCACAGGCAACAATACATCTTTCCTTAAATCCTATAACATCCTGCTCATAGTCTCTGGGAGACCAGGAAATCCCCCAAGGTCGTCTCTTGCATACCACAGACTAAATTTTCACATCCTCCTGTTATCTCACAGGAGACCCAGTTCTTTGTTCTCTCTGAGATGTGAAGCTTAAAGTGATACACATGTGGTCCTACAATACAAATGTTTTCGATCATGGATCTTCAAATGTTTTTGCCAGGGATCAGAGGCCCAGATCAGTGCTAACATGGTGCATGAGCAAATATTTAATTTTGATGTTGGGAGGGACAATAAACAGAACATTTTCTCCAGAGTAATACACGGCATCACGACCATGCTGATTGGATAACACACGGCATTACGACCAGTCAGTCACCACAGCTTCAATAAACAAAACAAGGAAGTGAAAAACGACACATCTGACTGGAAAAAGATACTGAAGATTTAATGCTTAAAAAAATTATACCATTAAGTTACTGTGATTGCGTAGATCTAAAGGATAATTTGGCATATGTGAAGAACATGAGGTGCGTGAGCAGACTGGGAGGATCGTCAGCGGGGACCCTGGTCTGACAAAGAACACCGGTGTATCCAACACAGAACATGCTGGGAGAAACAGCGGCCAGATCCGGATCTTGGATCTCATGATCCAAGATGGCGCCCACAGCGGTCGACATGGTGCTTCGCTGCGCTCTTTGTTTGTTTTTGTTTGTCAATTGTGTGTCTGCTTGCACTTATACCCGTGAAGAACTTTTAAATATCAGGACTTTCACCCCCACGGACCTCCTCCCAGTTTTTCTAGCCCCTGCCGCCGATCTGGTTTATTGTTTGGCTCGGAAAGTGAGACAGCGGAAGAGAGGAAGACGAGCGGGCGCTCTCGTGCGACTTCGCAGGAGAGGCTCGCGAACGGCGCTGCCTGGCATATTTCTGTCCAATACCAACTCTCTCTCTAACAAGGTGGATGAACTGAGACTGCTGATGCGTTTTAAGGACCTCGCCTCCTCAGCTGTCCTCTGCTTTACTGAGACCTGGCTCCGGGAAAATATACCGGACAGCGCGCTGCGCCTCGACGGCTTCCAGCTCTTCCGTGCTGATCGTGACACAGAGCTTTCCGGCAAGACCACAGGAGGCGGAGTCTGCTTCTACATCAACTGCATCTGGTGCTCTGATGTAACGGTAATTTCCAAACACTGTTCTCCTGCCTTGGAATTTCTTGTTATCAATTGCAAGCCCTTCTATTCCCCGCGGGAGTTTGCTTCTTTTATAATGATCGCTGTGTACGCCCCTCCCGACGCGGACACGCGCGAAGCTCAGCGCGTGCTCGCGGATCACATTCAACACACAGAGCGGAGTTTTCCAGACTCGCTGATTATTGTGGCTGGCGACTTTAATCAGTGCAATCTGAGCCACGATCTCCCCCGCTACAAACAGTTTATTAAATGCCCCACCAGAGGATTAAACACACTGGATCACTGTTACACCACAGTGAAAGACGCATATCGCGCTGTCCCTCGAGCTGCGCTGGGATTATCTGATCACGTGATGGTTCACCTCATTCCCACATACAGACAGAGATTGAAGCTCACTAAACCTGTTGTGAGCACTACGAAGATACGGACCAGTGATGCTGAGGAGAAGCTGGAAACGTGCATGGAAATATCTGACTGGGGCATGCTTAAAGGAGCCACGCATGATCTGGATGAGTACACGGACACTGTGAACTCATATATCCACTTTTGTGAAGAGAACATTCTTCCATCACGCACCAGGGTGAGGTACTCTAATGACAAACCCTGGTTCACAGCTAAGCTCAGACAGATCAGGAAGGAGAAGGAAGCAGCGCTGAAAAGTGGAGACAGGGACTGCTACAGGGAGGTTAAATACCGGTTTAACAGAGAGCTGAAGAGGGCTAAATCTGTGTACTCAGAGAGACTCCAGCAGCAGTTCACTGCTAATGATTCGGCTTCCGTGTGGAGAGGACTGAGGCAGATCACCAACTATCGGCCTCAGGCTCCTAAAGGTCAGGATGACAAAGCCCTTTGTCAGAGACTGTCCCAACACTATGCCCGTTTTGACACCTCGTCATCTGTGTCCAACTCCCCCCCTCCCTCCAGCTCCACAGCCTCCACATTCCCTACTTCATTTAAGGCACCCCCCCCCCTCCTCCCCCCCTCCCCTTATCATCAGTGAGCAGGATGTGCTCAAACAGTTCTCCAGACTGAACCCGCGCAAGGCCCCCGGCCCAGACGGCGTGTCTCCCTCCACCCTGAGACTCTGTGCGAAACAGCTGGCTCCTGTATTCACAGACATTTTTAACACCTCCCTTAAGTTATGCCACGTGCCATCCTGCCTCAAATCCTCCACCATCATCCCTGTCCCCAAGAAGCCACGGATCACTGGACTTAATGACTACAGACCTGTAGCGCTCACCTCTGTAGTCATGAAGTCCTTTGAGCGCCTGGTCCTGTCCCACCTCAAGTCCATCACCACCCCTCTCCTGGACCCGCTGCAGTTTGCCTACCGAGCCAACAGGTCTGTAGACGATGCAGTCAACCTGGCCCTCCACTCCATCCTGCAGCACCTGGACTCCCCGGGAACCTACGCCAGGATCCTGTTTGTGGACTTCAGCTCCGCATTCAACACCATCCGCCCCGCTCTGCTCCGGGACAAGCTGTCCCTGCTCAACGTGCCTGACTCCCTCTGCAGGTGGATCATCGACTTCCTGACGGACCGGAGGCAGCATGTGCGGCTGGGAAAGACTGTCTCAGACTATACTAGCATCAGCACCGGATCACCCCAGGGCTGTGTACTTTCCCCCCTACTCTTCTCCCTTTACACCAACTCCTGCACCTCCAGCCACCAGTCTGTCAAGTTGATCAAGTTTGCGGACGACACCACCCTCATCGGGCTCATCTCCAACGGCGACGAGTCCGCCTACAGGAGAGAGGTGGCCCAGCTGGCGTCCTGGTGCAGCAATAACAACCTGCAGCTGAACGCTCTGAAGACAGTGGAGATGATTGTAGACTTCAGGAAAGTCACTACTCCTCTGCCCCCCCTCACCCTCTCAGGCTCTCCCATCACCACTGCTGATTCCTTCCGCTTCCTAGGCACTACCATCACCAGGGACCTCAAATGGGAGCTGACCATCAGCTCACTCATCAAAAAAGCCCAGCAGAGGATGTTCTTCCTGCGGCAGCTGAGGAAGCTCAAGCTACCCACCAAGATGTTAGTGCAGTTCTACACAGCCATCATCGAGTCCATCCTCACCACCTCCATAACCGTGTGGTACGCAGGAGCCACTGCCAGGGACAGACTAAGGCTGCAGCGCGTCGTGCGCACTGCTGAGAAGGTGATCGGCTGCAAGCTCCCATCTCTCCAGGATCTGTACATCTCCAGGACCCGGAGGCGTGCTGGCCGGATCATAGCCGATCCCTCACACCCTGGTCACGTACTGTTTGCCCCCCTCCCCTCTGGTAGAAGACTTCGGTCCATCCAGACTAAAACCTCCCGTCACATGAACAGCTTCTTCCCCTCTGCCATTAGACTGCTGAACACTAAGTGACTCTCGTGCACCATGTACAGCAGCTCAACCAGACTCATGTCAATCATCACTGTTTTCTTCCTGCATTACCGACTGCACTATATAGTTCTCCACAGTATCTGCTGCTGGCTAATATATATTTTAACTGTTGACCAGTATCACTTAATCTTATCCTACACTTTATTACATGTATAGTTTATTTCTCTTATCTTATCATGTTTAATGTTGCAGCATTGTACCGAGACAAATTCCTAGTTTGTGTACTACATGAACAATGGCAATAAACCTGATTCTGATTCTGATTCTGATTCTGATTCAGATACGACCTGGCTCAAAGGCACACTAACTGATGGTGATAAAAAAAGTTTATTTTCAAAAAAGTGAAAAAAAAAAACAAGAAAATGCATGGAATGTGCTTTTGCCGGGAGGCACAGCCAACAGCAAAGTTTAATTTATCATGGAAAACAGTTAAGCTCTGTGACCAGCTGACTGGATCCACCTCCGATGTTCTGACATTTTGGTATATCCATCAGAACAGCACTGGACAGCTGATGGGACAGACTGCAGTCAAAGGTAAAAAAAAAAACAAAAAAAAGAAAAACATGGGGGGAGGGCTAAACAGTGATTTGGATCTTTATCCTGTAGCTTGAAAGTGCTCAGACACATCCCCGACAAGTCCCGTTATACAAGCAAGTACATGTGTTAAGCTCTCTGTGTGCGTGCGCTGCAGGCAGCAGCTGAGCAGAGCCCTGTATGGGTTTTTCCTGTGAACCAAAGCTGCAAATATGGTATTACAGGGTAGCTCCAAGTTAGAAACCCGTTCAATAAATTACACATACAGTGGTGTGAAAAAGTGCTTGCCCCTTCCTGATTTCTCATTTTTTTGTATGTTTGTCACATTTAAATGTTTCAGATCATCAAATAAATTTAAATTTTAGACAAATCTTTGGACACATCTTTGGAAAGCTGAGTTCAGTTTCTCTAGCCATACCCAGGCCTGATTACTGCCACATCTGTTCTCAACCAAGAATTCACTTAAATAGGACCTGCCTGACAAAGTGAAGTAGACCAAAAGATCCTCAAAAGCTAAACATCATGCTGCGATCCAAAGAAATTTAGGAACAAATGAGAAACAAAGTAGTTGAGATCTGTCAGTCTGGAAAATGTTATAAAACCATTTCTAAAGCTTTGGGACTCCAGTGAATCACAGTGAGAGCCATTATCCACAAATGGCAAAAACATGGAACAGTGGTGAACCTTCCCAAGAGTGGCTGGTTGACCAAAATTACCCCAACAGCGCAGCGACAATTCATCCAAGAGGTCACAAAAGACCCCACAACAACATGCAGGCCTCACTTGCCTCAGTTAAGGTCAGTGTTCATGACTCCACCATAAGAAAGTGTCATGTCTGAGCGCCGATTTCGTCCACGCTCGGGTCATGCAGTATTTTCCTCCCGTTTTGTAGCAGTTTTCCTTATGGCCTTCCCGGGCTCTTATTTTGACAGCGTCTCGGTGGGGCTTCCGGCTGTCAGAGCAGAGTTCCTCAGTAACAGCTGTTTGCCATTTCAGCTGATGACATCCTCATCAGCTGATTATTCCTCTTCCCTATTTAAGGGAGCAGCTTAGGTTACTCCGAGCTGTGACCTCGCCTTTTCCAGACTGGTTTCCCTACGACCGAAGCCAGTTCCTTTCAGCGTTAGGTTCCGCCCTCACTATCCATATGTAAGTGTTGTATCCTTGTCTCCCGTCAGTCTCCCTAGTTCTCTGTTTATCATTGGTGTGTTCTAGTCACGGTCTTTATTTGTGTTTTGCCCCACTTGGCTCATTATTTTGTACCTTGTTCCTTCCTTTAATAAATACGCAAATTCACTGGTTGCCTATAGTGTCTCATTAGTGGTCCGCCAGGACCGCACCATGACAGAAAGAGACTTGGCAAAAATGGCCTGCATGGCAGAGTTCTAAGACGAAAGCCACTGCTGAGCAAAAAGAACATTGTGGAGTGTGTAAATGAAGAGACAGACTCATGACAGACGATTTATTACACACTCACATCTCACAAGCACAGAATGGACTGACTGGTTACAGCAAGCTCTCCTCTCTATATCCCAAGTCACACTTCACAAGTTTCCTGGCACTTCACCTCACACAGCATGATATTTACACTACGCTGCATTCAACCCCCTCTGTCCTTCCTGGGCATTGTTCTCCCATGCTTATTCCCTGTCTCTGTCTGAGGTGCTAAATAACCTGACTTCCCCAAGGTCCCAACCCCCCACCCCCCCCCCACCCCCAGCATCTAAGACAGACATTAGTCCACACTTGCTTTTGGCTTCAGTCTCCTCCCATATCTGCTGTAACTGGGGTTTACCGCCTCCGTGGCGCTGCTGTGCCGGTGGGGGGCTGCTGGGAGCGTGTCTGACTGCGGGTGAGCCGTGGTGAGGGGGGAGGGACTTCGTTCTGCCTGTGTGGCTGCTCTGGTGAATCGTTTCCCTGAGGAGTTCTCCGTGGGGGTCTTCCACGCCGAGGGGCCCCAGCCAACAGCACTTGCTCGTCCGCCACTACAAAGGCAGGTTTGATTCTGTCTATGCCAATTTTCTCCCGTCTACCCCTCAAGTCTAGCACAAAATGCTTATCCCCTGTTTCCAACACTTTGAACGGTCCATCATAGGGTGGGCGCAATGGGGGGCGGTGGGCTTCGTGTCTGACAAACACGAACTGCGCGTTCTTCAAAGTTTTAGGCACGAAGGCACGCGGAAAACTGTGGTGGGCAGGGCCCGGCAGCGTGGCTGTGTTTGTGCTATGCTGCAAAAGCTGAGACGGGCAGCTGCCCGGCGCGGGATTATCTGGTAGAAATTCCCCGGACAGCCGTAGGGGCTGCGCAAAAATGAACTCTGCCGGGGAAGCTTCCAAATCCTCTTTTGGTACGGAGCGCAACCCCAATAAAACCCATGGCAACCTGTCTACCCAATTTGCATCCGTCAGTGAAGCCCTGAGTGCTGCTTTCAGTGATCTATGAAAACGCTTGCATAACCCATTGGCTTGTGGGTTGTACGCGGTTGTGCGATGAATTGTAACACCCAGGCTGCGGGCCATCCCGGACCAGAGTTCGGAAACAAATAAGGGCCCCTGTCGGACGTAATGTCCGACGGGACTCCAAAACGCGCCACCCATGCTGTTCTAAAAGCGCGTGCTACGTCCGCAGACGTGGTTGCCGCCAGTGGGACTGCTTCTGGCCAGCGTGTGGTGCGGTCCACCACTGTCAGGAGGTGCGTGCACCCCTGTGATGGCGGGAGGGGGCCCACGAGGTCCACGTGCACATGGTTGAACCTTTTAGCCGGTACCGGAAACGGCTCCAAAGGAGCCTTCGTGTGCCTGTGTACCTTGGCTCATTGGCATGCCACGCAGGCTGCAGCCCACTCTTTTACTTGTTTGCGTAGGCTTGACCACACAAACTTCTCTCCCACCATTCTGACTGATGCGCACACTCCTGGGTGCGCCAGAGTGTGAACTGACTCAAACACGCGGTGGCGCCATGCGGCCGGGACGTCCCGTGGAGACATCACAGATTGGGGGGGGCGCCATCTTGCAGCACCCTGCTCTCCAGCCTTAACCCTGTTGGTCCAGACTGGAGCGCGCGCACGTCTGCATCGCTAGTCTGCTCCGCAGCCATGGCTGCGTAATCTATCCCCACATAGACTGGGGCCACCATGGCGCGTGAGAGGCAGTCCGCCACCACATTCAGTTTACCTGACACATGCTGAATATCGGTAGTAAACTCTGAGATCGCGGCCAGCTGTCTCTGCTGCCGGCCCAACCATGGTTCTGAAACCTTGGCCATCGCGAACGTTAGTGGCTTGTGGTCTACGAACGAGGTGAAGCTGCGCCCTTCCAGCCAGAACTGGAAGTGGCGTATGGCCAGGTGGAGAGCCAGCAACTCTCTGTTGAACGCGCTGTATTTACGTTCGCTGTTGCGCAAAGTTCTGTTGAAAAAGGCGAGCGGCTGCCAAGCCCCGGCGACCTGCTGCTCCACGACAGCCCCTATGGCCACGTCTGAAGCGTCGGTGGTGAGTGCTATCCGGGCCGTCGGGTCCGGATGCGCCAGCAGTGCGGCGTTTGCCAGGGCTGCTTTAACCTCCAAGAAAGCCCGCTCTCGCTCCGGGGTCCATTCGACTCCATCCGCGGGTTTCTGTCTCTTGAGCGCAGCGTTCAATGGTTGCATGAGCCGCGCCGCGCGAGGAAGGAAACGGTTATAAAAGTTCACCATCCCCAAAAATTCCTGCAGTGCCCTGACCGTCTGAGGCCGGGGAAAATCTGCCACGGCGCGCACTTTGTCGGGCAACGGGATCGCTCCTTCCGGAGAGACGCGGTGCCCCAAAAAATCAATCTGCGTCACGCCAAACTGGCATTTCGCTGGGTTGATTATCAACCCGTGCTCCTCCAACCTCCGGAAAACCGTCCTGAGGTGGGTTTCGTGTTCGTCTTTGGACGTACTGGCTACCAGGATATCGTCCAGGTAGACGAACATGAACGGGAGATCACACAGCACTGCATCCATCATGCGCTGGAACGTCTGTGATGCGCCTTTTAATCCGAATGGCATGCGCAGGAACTCGAATAAATCGAACGGAGTTATTACCGCTGTTTTGGGTATGTCCTCCGCGCGCACTGGGACTTGGTGGTAACCGCGGACCAGGTCTATTTTGGAAAAAATGCGTGCTCCAGCGAGGTGAACGGAAAAATCCTGTATGTGGGGAATCGGGTAGTGGTCGTGCGCTGTGGCGCTCAATCTGCGGAAATCACCGCACGGTCGCCACGATCCCTCAGCCTAAGGGACCATGTGTAGCGGGGATGCCCATGGGCTGTTCGAACGCCTGATGATGCCCAACCTTTCCAGGTTGGCGAACTCCTCGCACGCTATGGCCAGTTTAGCTGCGTCCAAGCGCCGAAGTCTTGCGAAAACGGGCGGCCCGGTGGTGGTGATAAAGTGCTCCACCCCATGTTTAGCGATGGCCGCGGAAAACGTCGGGACCGTGAATGCTGGGAACTGAATGAGCAGTGCGTGGAACTTACCGCCTGGAGCTGTGACTATGGCTTGTGCTGTTGGCTGGGTCGCTCGAGCTATACAGGGGAGAGAGTCAAAGGACAGTGCATTAACCAGGCTCCTGTTAGCAACATCAACCAGTAAACCATATGCACACAGAAAATCAGCCCCCAGGATATGGTAATTCAGTGTTGCTATGACAAAAGTCCACTCGTATGTACGGCCGTGTAGAGGTAAGATCAGTGTTCTCTCACCAAAGGTCTTAATTTCCGAGCCGTTTGCTGCCAACATCCCGGGGCCGCTAGGTCCTGCCAGCTGGTTAGCGTAGGTCGGCAGGATGATGCTCCTCTGGGCTCCGGTGTCCACGAGGAAACGCCTCCCCGAGCGCGCGTCCGTCATGTAGAGCAGCTTGTTCTCTTCACCGAGGGTCGCAGCTGCTGCCGACTGCCGGCCTTGGCGTTTTCCCGAGCGCTGGAATTGGCACGGTGGCGCACATCTGCATGCATTCTCTCTGAAGCGGCGGTGGTAGAAACAGAGCGTGTCTCTCTGGCGCTCCTTGGCCCCCGCTGCTGCTACCGTCGGTGGCTCCTCGCCTCCTCTGGTTGTCTCGCTGGGCTCCGCCGCCGCGTTGACTGTGATCGCTCTGGTGGTGAGGATGATCCTCTCTGCCTCCTGGGCTAGCGCACGGTAGTCACACGCGGCCAGCAACGGCGAATTGGCCAGAACGGCTCTCGCCTCTGTTGGAAGGTTCCGGAGAAAAAGGTGGGCAAACAGAAAGTGCCCGTCGTCCGTGCCCATTAACGCCAACATCTTCTGTATAAGGTCGACGGCTGACCCATCTCCTAACTTGGTCCGCGCCAGGAGCCTCTCCGCTCTCTCACATTCCGAGAGCGTGTAACGCCGGGTGAGCGCAGCCTTGAGCGCCTCGTATTTGTTGTGGGCTGATGGCTGATCGAGCAGGCTCGCTACCTGCTGGGCTGTGTGGGAGTCCAGCGCTGCTACCACATGGTAGAACTTGGTGTCGTCTGCCATTACTCCCCAGAGGGCGAACTGGGCCTCGGTGTGGTAGAACCAAGAGCGCGGGTTGTGCTGCCAGAAATCCGGTAGCTTGACCGAAACCGCACACGCGTTGCTGGGGGTTCCAGTCCGGGCTGTCTGTGGAATGGCTGCTGCGTCGCTGGGGCTTCCCGACCGGGCCGGCTCCGGGGTTCTTGCCTCGTGTTCCATAATACGTCTTGGGTCACCAGTGTGGAGTGTGTAAATGAAGAGGCAGATTCATGACAGACGATTTATTACACACTCACATCTCACAAGCACAGAATGGACTGACTGGTTACAGCAAGCTCTCCTCTCTATATCCCAAGTCACACTTCACAAGTTTCCTGGCACTTCACCTCACACAGTATGAGATTTACACGACACTGCATTCAACCCCCTCTGTCCTTCCTGGGCATTGTTCTCCCATGCTTATTCCCTGTCTCTGTCTGAGGTGCTAAATAACCTGACTTCCCCAAGGTCCCAAAACATACTGTAAAGGCTCGTCTCAGTTTTGCCAGAAAACACCTTGATGATCCCCAAGACTTTTGGGAAAATACTCTGTGAACTGACGAGACAAAAGTTGAACTTTTTGGAAGGTGTGTGTCCCATTACATGCGGCGTAAAAGTAACACAGCATTTCAGAAAAGGAACATCATACCAACAGTAAAATATGGTGGTGGTAGTGTGATGGTCTGGGGCTGTTTTGCTGCTTCAGGACCTGGAAGAACTGCTGTGGTAAATGGAAGCATTAATTCTGCTGTCCACCAAAAAATCCTGGAGAATGTCCGGCCATCTGTTTGTGACCTCAAGCTGAAGCGCACTTGGGTTCTGCAGCAGGACACTGATCCAAAACACACCAGCCAGTCCACCTCTGAATGGCTTTAGAAAAAGAAAATGAAGACTTTGGAGTGGCCTAGCTAAAGTCCTGACCTGAATCTGACTGAGATGCTGTGGCATGACTTTAAAAAGGCAGTTCATGCTTGAAAACCCTCCAATGTAGTTGAATTCTGCAAATTCAACAACTTCTGCAATTCTGCAAAGATGAGTGGGCCAAAACTCCTCCACAGTGCTGTAAAAGACTCATTGCCAGTTATCACAAATGCTTGATTGCAGTTGTTGCTGCTAAGGGTGGCCCAACCAGTTATTAGGTTTAGGGGGCAATCACTTTTTCACACAGGGCCATGTAGTTTTTTTTTTGTTTATTTTTTTGTTAATAATAATGGATGGATGGATGGATGGATGGATAAACACCTTCATTTAAAAACTGCATTTTGTGTTTACTTGTGTTATCTGTGGCTAATATTAAAATTTGTTTGATGATCTGAAACATTTAAGTGTGAAAAACATACAAAAAATGAGAAATCAGGAAGGGGGCAAACACTTCTTCACACCACTGTAGGTTCAAAGAGAATTACTCATATGTTAGAAATAATTTTTGGGTACGCTAGATATTAATCTCAACGTATTTCAACTTTTGAGTAACTATGAGTTGCTGACAAATAATGTGTGTAAATGAACACATAACTTCCCTACTGTGGAGAGTGTGAAATGAAGAGGCAAGGTTACGAGCAGACGAAGTTTATTACACTCTCCCATCAGTCATACACAAAAAGCATAAACAGCTAAGCACAGCTTCTCCTTTTATATCCACAGCTCCTCTCACATCTCCACGACACTTCACATCACAAGGCATGACATTTCACATCACAATACATTCACCCTTGACCCCCCACAGCTCCTTCTTCCTGCCAAACTCCCCATGATCTCCTTGCTACTGTCCACCTCTCTTTATTCTCTGTATCCTGACTGGGACGCTGTCTGCCGACTCACTCAAGTTCCTACACCCCCCCCCCCCCCCACCAGACAGAGTTTCAGTCCACATGCCTTTTGGGCTTCAGTCTCCTCCCATATTTGCTGTAACCGGGGTTTCTGTGCCGGCGGGGGGCTGCTGGAGGTGTGTCTGACTGCGGGTGGGCCGTGGCGAGGGGGGGGGAACTCCGCTTTGCCCGTGTGGCTGTCCTGGTGAATCGTTTGCCTGGGGAGCTCTCCGTGGGGAGTCTTCCACGCCGAGGGGCCCGAGCCAGCAGCACTTGCTCGTCCGCCACCACAAAGGCGGGCTTAAGTCTGTCTATGCATATTTTCTCCTGACGCCCCCCAAAATCTAACAAAAAATGCTTGTCCCCTGTTTCCAGCACTCTGAACGGGCCATCATAGAGTGGGCGCAATGGAGATCGATGGACATCGTGCCTGACGAACACGAACCCCGCGTTCTTCAAAGTTTTCGGCACGAAAGCGCATGGAAAACAGTGATGGGCCGGGCCGGGCAGCGTGCCTGTGTCTGTACTCTGCTGTAAACGCTGAGACAGGCAGTTGTCTGGCGCGGGATTATCTGGCAAAAATTCCCTGGGCAGGCGCAGTGGCTGAGAAAAAACAAGCTCTGCCGGAGAAGCCTCCAAATCCTCTTTTGGTGCGGAACGCAAGCCCAATAAAACCCACGGCAACCGGTCTACCCAATTTGCATCCGTAAGCGAAGCCCTGAGCGCCGCTTTCAGTGACCTATGAAAACGCTCGCATAACCCATTGGCTTGTGGGTTGTATGCGGTTGTGCGATGAATTGCGACACCCAGGCTGCGGGCCATCGCGGACCACAGGTCGGAGTTTTAATATGACCCTTCTCTCTTACCTCTGGTTTCTCCCTCATCTCTTTGTCTTTTTATACCCTGATTGATGGAGCCTTGAGTATTTTTATCATGTTTATAGTCAGCTTCATGTGTGCCTGTGTTTGTGTCTATGTTGAATGTAATTAGTGGCTTGTAAATATGGATGTCACCAGACTGCAAAACAAATCTACCTACAGGTACAAATAAAGTAACCTGAACCTGAACCTGAACCTGAACAAACTGAGGGCCCCTATCGGACGTGATGTCCGACGGGATTCCAAAACGCGCCACCCATGTTGTCAAAAAAGCACGCGCCACGTCCGTGGACGTGGTTGCTGCCAGCGGGACTGCTTCTGGCCAGCGTGTGGTGCGGTCCACCACTGTCAGGAGGTGTGTGCACCCCTGCAATGGCGGGAGGGGGCCTACGAGGTCCACGTGAACGTGGTCAAATCTTTTAGCCGGTATACTAAACAGCTCCAAAGGAGCCTTCGTGTGTCTGTGTACTTTGGCTCGTTGGCACGCTACGCAGGCTGCCGCCCACTCTTTTACTTGTTTGCGCAGGCCTGGCCACACGAATTTCGCTCCCACCATTCTGACTGACGCGCGCACCCCTGGGTGCGCCAGAGTGTGAACAGGCTCGAACGCGCGGCGGCGCCACGCAACCAGGACCACCAGGCGCGGGCGTCCCGTGGAGACGTCGCAGATTAGGGGGGGACTGCCATCTTGCAGTACTCTGCTCTCCAGCCTTAACCCTGTTAGTCCAGACTGGAGCGTGCACAGGTCTGTATCGCCAACCTGCTCTGCGGCCATGGCTGTATAATCTATCCCTACACAGACCGGGACCACCACCGCGCGCAAGAGGCAGTCCGCCACCACATTCAGTTTACCCGACACATGCTGAATATCGGTCGTAAACTCCAAGATCGCGGCCAGCTGTCTCTACTGCCGGCCCGACCAAGGTTCCGAAACCTTGGCCATCGCGAACGTCAGCGGCTTGTGGTCCACAAACGCGGTGAAGCTGCATCCTTCCAGCCAGAACTGGAAGTGGCGTATGGCCAGGTGGAGAGCCAGTAACTCTCTGTCGAACGCGCTGTATTTACGCTCACTGTCGCGCAAAGCCCTGCTGAAAAAAGCGAGCGGCTGCCAAGAACTGGCAACACGTTGCTCCACGACGGCCCCTATGGCCACGTCCGAGGCGTCGGTGGTGAGCGCTATCCGGGCCGCCGGGTCTGGGTGCGCCAACAGTGCGGCGTTTGCCAGGACTGCTTTAACCTTAGAGAACGCTTGCTCTCGCTCCGGAGTCCATTCGACTCTATCCACGGGTTTCCGTCTCTTGAGCGCGGCGTACAATGACTGCATGAGTTGAGCTGTGCAGGGGAGGAAACGGTTATAAAAGTTAACCATCCCCAAAAATTGTTGCAGCGCCCTGACCGTCTGAGGCCAGGAAAATTCACTACAGCGCGCACCTTATCGGGCAAGGGTATCGCTCCCTCCGGTGAGACACGGTGCCCCAGAAAATCAATCTCCGTCACGCCGAACTGGCACTTCGCCAGGTTGATTATTAACCCGTGCTCCTCCAACCTCTGGAAAACCGTCCTGAGGTGGGTTACGTGTTCGTCCTCAGATGTACTGGCTACCAGGATATCATCCAGGTAGACGAACACAAACAGGAGATCGCGCAGCACCACGTCCATCATGCGCTGGAACGTCTGTTTCACTCCTTTTAATCCGAATGGCATGCGCAGGAACTCGAACAAGCCGAACGGAGTTATTACCACTGTTTTGGGTATGTCCTCCACGCGCACTGGAACCTGGTGGTAACCGCGGACCAGGTCTATTTTAGAAAAAATGCGTGCTCCGGCGAGGTGAACGGAAAAATCCTGAATGTGGGGAATCGGGTAGCGGTCGTGTGCTGTGGCGTTACTCAACCTGCGGAAATCCCTGCACGGTCGCCACGACCCCTCAGCCTTAGGGACCATGTGTAGCGGGGATGCCCATGGGCTGTTCAATCGCCTGATGATGCCCAACCTTTCCAGGTTGGCAAACTCCTCGCGCTTTATGGCCAGTTTAGCTGCATCCAAGAGCTGAGGTCTTGCAAAATCGGGCGGCCCGGTGGTGGTTATAAAGTGCTCCACCCCGTGTTTAGCGATGGCCGCCAAAAACGTCGGGACCGTGAGTTCTGGAAACTGAGTGAGCAGTGTGTGGAACTTACCGCCTGGAGCTGTGACGTTAGCTTGTGTTACTGGCCCGGCCCCTCGAGCTATACTGGGGAGAGAGTCAAAGGACAGTGCATTAACCAGGTGCCTGTTAGCAACATCAACCAGTAAACCATGTGCACAAAGAAAATCAGCCCCCAGGATATGGTAATTCAGTGTTGCTATGACAAAAGTCCACTCGTATGTACGGCCGTGTAGAGATAAGATCAGTGTTCTCTCACCAAAGGTCTTAATTTCCGAGCCGTTTGCTGCCAACAGCCCGGTGCCGCTAGGTCCTGCCAGCTGGTCGGCGTAGGTTGGCAGGATGATGCTCTTCTGAGCTCCGGTGTCCACGAGGAAACGCCTTCCTGAGCGCGCGTCCGTCATGTAGAGCAGCTTGTTCTCTTCACCGGCAGTCGCAGCTGCTACCGACTGCCGGCCTTGGCGTTTCCCAAGCGTTTGAACTGGCACGGTGGCGCACATCTGCGTGCGTTCTCTCCGAAGCGGCGGTGGTAGAAACAGAGCGTGTCTCTCTGGTGCCCCTTGGCCCCCGCTGCCGCTACCGTCGGTGGCTCCTCGCCTCCTCTGGTCGTCTCGCTGGGGTCCGACGCAGCCGCGTTGACTGTGAGGGCTCTAGTAGTGAGGATGATCCGGTCTGCCTCCTGGGCTAGCGCACGGTAGTCACGCACGGCCAGCAACGGCGAATTAGCCAGAACCGCTCTCGCCTCTGTTGGGAGATTCCGGAGGAAAAGGTGGGCAAACAGGAAATGCCCATTGTCCGTGCCCATTAACGCCAACATCTTCTCCATCAGATCGACAGCCGAACCATATCCCAACTCGGAACGCCTCAGGAGACTCTCTGCTCTCTCGCAGTCCGAGAGTGTGTAGCATTGGGTCAGCGCAGTCTTGAGAGCCTCATATCTGTTGTGGGCTGGGGGCTGGTCGAGCAGGCTCGCTACCTGTTGGGCTGTGCGAGCGTCCAGCGCTGCAACCACGTAGTAAAACTTGGTTTCATCTGCCATTATTCCCCGGAGGGCGAACTGAGCCTCGGTGTGGTGGAACCAAGAGCGTGGGTTGTGCTGCCAAAAGTCCGGTAACTTGACTGGAACAGTGCACGCGTTGCTGGGGGTTCCTGTCCGGGCCGACTCCAGGGTTCCTGCCTCGTGTTCCATCATACGTTCAGGGTCACCAGTGTGGAAAGTGTGAAATGAGGAGGCAAGGTTACGAGCAGACGAAGTTTATTACACTCTCCCATCAGTCATACACAAAAAGCATAAACAGCTAAGCACAGCTTCTCCTTTTATATCCCCAGCTCCTCTCACATCTCCACGACACTTCACATCACAAAGCATGACATTTCACATCACAATACATTCACCCTTGACCCCCCACAGCTCCTTCTTCCTGTCAAACTCCCCATGATCTCCTTGCTATCGTCCACCATTCTTTATTCTCTGCATCCTGACTGGGACGCTGTCTGCCAACTCACCCAAGCCCCTACACTACAACTTTTGGTCCACGAATGCGGGACGTATTAACCACTTGCACTCCGGGCAATTTTCCTAAAAATGCCAAAAAATAACATGCCCAAAGTAAATCGAAAGCTGTTATTCAACCCTTTGCAGCATCTTCATGGGGTTGGTCTCATTTAAAAGAAAACACTTTGAATTTTTTGGCAAAAAAAACATAATCTCTCTACATGCTCCGGCCACTGAGTTACAGTCATCTAAACATACTGAACTTGAAGAAAATAAATTTGGACACAGTGTTTTTTTGGATACAAATGCTTACAAATAACACACAGCTGTCCGATCCGGCTGGAAAATGCAACAGAAATGTAGAACCAAGTGTTATCAAGCTGAGATCCAAATTTGGTAACAATACCACAGAAAATGAATATTTTACACAGCTTTGTTCTCAGGTAGTTCCCAGGCGTTTTGGAACTGTGCCAAATTGTGCCAAATGGCACAGTTTGGAAAAACATCTGTAACTTTTGAATAATTCAATGTAGAATCTTCATTTTGGGCTCTAATGAAAGGTCACACTCAGGGCTGTGTCTGTGTGTGTGTGTGTGGGGGGGGGGTTGTCCCCCCCCGCTAAAAAAGACGGGAGTTCGGCCCTCGCCACATGATGGATTACACTCCTTGCATGTTTTCACAGCGCCCCCCCCCTCGCTACTGTGTGTGTGTGTGGGGGGGGGGGCGCAGAAGACGGCCATCGCTACATGAAGGAATAGACTCATATGCTTCCCCCTGCGGACCGGGGGCGTTCGGACCGTGAACGCCCCCCCCGCTCCTCTTCTGCAGCGGGGGGGGGGGGGCGTTCACGGTCCGAAAACGGCAAATGAACCGTTTATCGCGGCGCACGCACTTCGTACTTCGTGCGCAGTACAGTTGTAATTTACCGATCGGTCAAAAGTCATTTTTGGATTACAGTTTTCAGGGAGAAATAATAATTTAGCTTATAACACCTTACCTCTTCACAGCAGCAGAGTCGTGGCGAACTTCTCTTCCCCATTGTAAGACGAACGCGACGCTGCTCGGCTCGTGGATCCCGATCAAAACATAATTCCATTATTGCGGTTTTGGTGAATGATTTACGACCTTTGTCGTCGGCCGCCGTCGGTCTATGATGACGGAAGAGAATCCTAAACGTCTATTCTGCTGGAATGAGTGCAGGTCCCACTTGTGGGTGGTCTCCATGCTGCGGGGTCTGTAGTAGATTTGTCCAGCCTCCTTTGTTTTCATCTGCTGCAGCAGTAAATCTCTCTTCACCCAGCCTGAATTTCTGTGCTTCAATTGGCTCCTGCGTTCACAGTAGGCGGGTCCTCCTTCCTAGATTTTCATTCATTGGCTCTTCAAGGTTTCAGAAACCCAATTCAAGGCTCTTATTAGTCGAATGAGAGGTCAATCAGATGAACTAATCTGTTCGCGGCTGTCTCTGCAGTTTTTTTTTTTAGTGGCGCTTGGACGCCACTACATCACCATCACCACCATCATGCGTCATGCGTCCAAGTGCGCACGAGGGCGCTCTCGTGCGCCCTCGTGCGCCCTAGAACGCAGATACTTGCCCGCCCGCGGAACAACGGAGTGCAAGTGGTTAATCATATGCTGGATACGTTGGAAAATTTTCAGCATGCTGAAAATTTTCAGAGGAGCTTAGCAATCTACAAATCTACAAATTAAATCTACATCGTATTCCAGCATGTTTCAGGGTGCTTCAGCGTTCTTCAGCGTGCTCTTAACTTATAAAAAACTTATCCATAACTGATTCGACGTACGCCAGCAAAAATAGTAACTAGTTACTAGTTACTTCTTTTCAAAAGTAACTGAGTTACTTTTGAGTTACTGCATGATTAAAGTAACTAGTTGCTTGGAAAAGTAACTTTCACGTAACTTTTAAATGCATACTTTAATCATCTTGCATACATAGCAAGATCAAGGGCCCCTTGTTCTCATCAGAAAAAAGAAGAAAAATAAAATTGATGAGAAAAAAGTCTCAGATTTACACAAACTATTGTAATCAGTAGAAAGTCAGAAATTTACTTGAAATAAAGCAGTGAATTCACAGAGAAATTTTTGGACCCGCTGGTGGTCTGTTTTTGGCCCACGAGCCCTACGTTTGACACCCCTGGACCAGCCCATTAAAAACACATATTAGAGGATTTACTTCCATGAAATAGTTGCAGATCACAGCAGCATGTCAATGAATGAGATAAAATAAAACAGAAAACACAGATAAATGAAAGTTCACCACTTACAAGAAGCTGTTCTTTACTGCAACAAACCGAGTCACTTTTTCTCTGTTTCTCTGTGCGTAAGAAAATCTAGAATTACTTACACAACTTAAATATTTACACAACTGCGGACAAATGCGAGCTTCTTGCTCAGAAAATACTCATGTTTAACCACAGAGGTAAGAAGCTGTTAGGGGTCTCCTCACGGCCACAACAGGTGATCAGGGCTCCATATGAGAAGTCGCCACAACATTTCTTCCCACTGTGGGACGGGAAACCAACCGACGGGGGAGACTGACGGCTGCGCCTGCTGTGGTAGGGTCAGTTCATCTGCGCTAAAATATCTATCCATATTAATAAAGCGAGTAACGCATCTGATCAAATTTCAGTAACTGTAATGCATTACTGAATTTTTTAACAGTAATTTAGTTACAGAGCATGTTACTGCAAAAGTAGTGGCGTTACAGTAACGTTGTAGCGGTTTGATTCAACCCCCACAACACAGAGACAGAACACAGAGACAGTCAGCTCGCACTCCTGGGTTTTTTCCGCTGCATACTGCGTTTACAGCTGTGAGGTTAAAGTGTCATCCATGCATTGTGTTCATGCATCCTGTCTGTACCTCTGATATGCAAATGCCCAGATTGACTGCTGTGAATGTCTTTGATGTATTGTCTGAGTTGAGTATATATGCTGCACTGTGCTGTAAATCTGCCTCTCATTCTGATTCTGCAACTGGTAGACACACACACGTGTCTCCCCTCTTTGAGAGCTGGAGGAACGAAGATGCAGCCTGCTCAAGCCATGGGCTGCAGCTGAGTTCTGATGAAGGCGGATGATAATAAAGCTATTTAAAAATCCAACGCTGCCTTTATTCCATCATCCTCTTCACTGGTGACCCCAAGGACGCACACGTTTTGTGCAAATGCAACCTTCTGATCTGAACAGCCACGCTGGCAACCCGAGACTGAAGAAAACGAGCGGCCAGCGAACGCAGCACCCGGGCATGAATGCTCCGTCGCAGCGGCCTGACTGGTCTGCCCGCCCTGCTGCCTCAGGGAGGCCTCGACGCAGAGCCCACGGCGGGCGAACTGCTCTCAGGACATCAACCAAGACCGGGTAAGCGGCAGAGAACGTCATGGCGCGCCCTCGCCGAGATCGGCACATCCACGCGGGACCGGCCGCACAGCTCCTCCACATCAGAGCACATGCGGGCGACTCCCATGGCCAACGGAGCACACGTGGACCTGAACGCACCATGACTAATCTGTAGCCACGGCTCGTCAGAGATGTTTTTCGGCGCAGACTGCGCCGATCTCCACCAAGTTTCCGACCCTGATTTCCTCTCCAGCGGGCCCACCCACGCACGGAGCCCCGGCACGTGCACCGGGGGTGACGAGGACGGCGCACCACGCACGGGACAAATACGGCTTTTCCAACCGCCTTCCTTCTGCTGCACACTGGCCCTTCAGGCTTGCTGGTACACCTGAGGCCCGCAGCTTGCTCACTGGATTTTATGGTCTTAGCCACGGCACACAAGGGGAATTCAGCTGTCTGCGGTTCCCGAGGCTTTAGGGTTGCGCCTGCCCTGAAGTCAACACGCCAGTCCCTCTGCTTTTCTTTTTTTCTTGCCACCGCTCCTGCTTTTCTTCATGGCCACGAGAGGCGTCAGAGACTAATTTTTTTCTTCTTCTGATCTCCGCATGTTCAGACGGGACATCGCGGAGCAGCAAACACTTTTGGCGCGACTCGAACGATTTTCCCGCGCCCGGTCAGCATTTGCTACCCCCTCCCCCTCCTCCTGCACAGAGCTTTTCCCTGCTCGCTGCCCAAACTGCAACATCGAGGTCACGGTCCCCTACCATGCCCTCTGGGGGGGAGCAGTGTAGCGGTTTGATTCAACCCCCACAACACAGAGACAGAACACAGAGACAGTCAGCTCGCACTCCTGGGTTTTTTCCGCTGCATGCTGCGTTTACAGCTGTGAGGTTAAAGTGTCATCCATGCATTGTGTTCATGCATCCTGTCTGTACCTCTGATATGCAAATGCCCAGATTGACTGCTGTGAATGTCTTTGATGTATTGTCTGAGTTGAGTATATATGCTGCACTGTGCTGTAAATCTGCCTCTCATTCTGATTCTGCAACTGGTAGACACACACACGTGTCTCCCCTCTTTGAGAGCTGGAGGAATGAAGTTGCAGCCTGCTCAAGCCATGGGCTGCATGGCTTGCATGGCTGCATGAGTTCTGATGAAGGCGGATGATAATAAAGCTATTTAAAAATCCAACGCTGCCTTTATTTCATCATCCTCTTCAACGTGTTACTTTGTAACGTGTTACTGCCAACACTGGCCAGCGTATTCTCCAAATTTTTCATTCGTTTTGCAAACACTGCCTAAATCATCTAGGTGTGACAGGGCCTAAACGCAGGATACAAAAATGGCCAAATAATAAAATAAATCACTTTGTTAAATATTTACTGACAAATGGGCAACACTGATGTAACGGTTGCAGTCAAATGGGCCCTTCTGCTGTGTACAATAATGTTGGGTGTTTTGTAGTTAGTTTGGTTGATTACAGTTTTAAAAAAACCTTTCAATAACAAAATATTGCTAAAGTATAAACTGATGCACTACAGTGGGTCTCAAATATTTGTAAACGTGTCCTGTACTGCATGAGTTAGTGACGATACACAGAAGAAATTCACTGTTACACTGAACTCTATCACTGAACAGTGATATAAACTAGAATAATTATAATGATGACTGAACAACTCCCATTCGCCAAAGTGCAGGATACACTATTATCTTGAAAAAAGTGATAAAAGATCAGACAAATTAGTGATCTGACAAAGAAATAAACAAGGGATCTGAAGCAGTCACTAATATTGGATGTCCCATTCATTTTCATTGTTTAGGTATTCTGTAATTAATTTTCACACAGTCAAATAAATCTTAGCACCATTTACTCCCTTTAATATTTGTCAAAGTCTAACATGTGATTGCTGACATATGTATAGGCAACACCTCTGTATTCCACTTTCAAACACAGCCTACATTTGGGCTTGTAAAGCCTAATTGGGATACCTGTTTCAGACAGGAATACTTGCGTTCTACGGGCAATGCACTAATGTAGAGAGATTAAACAGATTTTAAGGGTATGTTCAACCAGGCGTCACACCCATACCAAATAGCAGACGAGAACACAGCCTTAAAAACCTTTAGTTTAACACAAAATGAGGCATCATGGTGGATAAGAAGATAATTAACTTATTTAAATGCTCTGTCTTCTCTTTTGCATATAAAGTAAGCATTTGAGCATTTCCATCGGCAGTAAAGATGGCTCCAAGATATATATTGGGGGGGTGGGCTGAAAAGTTCATAGTGGTCAAATTTGACCAAATGTGGTTTATTTTTCAACTGCAGGGATCCAAGTGCTACAACACTGATGGAAAAAGCCCCCCCACCCCCCACCCCCATAACTATCACAGTGGCCCAATGCAAATGAAACAAGTTGGATAGGCTGCCTGTCTTGTTCAGATCCCCTAATCACCATCAACTTTGTTTTATCTTCAGTAACAACCATACCATATTCATTACAATATTCTTCCAAATATTTAAGTTTTTCATTTAAGGCTTCTCTTGATGTTGCCAGTATTGTCCATCAACATTAAAACATGAAGCCATTTCAAGAATCCATCATCTGCACACTGTTGTCTAATTTTCCTTATAAACATATCAACAAACATGACAAATAAAAAGCAGGAGCACACCGATGGAAGATGTTCTGGTGGTGGAACCAAGGATGCTTCTTGTGACGCTATACGCTGACATCATAGTATTAAGGTTTTGAACATTTTTTTCTCGTGGGATTCTGTCATAGGCTTTGGAAAAGTCTACAAAAGCAACATGCAACTCAACTTTTTGTTTTAAATCAGAATCAGAATCAGAATCAGATTTATTGCCATTGTTCATGTAGTACACAAACTAGGAATTTGTCTCGGTGCAATGCTGCAACATTAAACATGATAAAATAAAAGAAATAAAAAACTATACATGCAATAAAGTGTAGAATAAGAATGAGTAATACTAGTCAAAGCAGTTTTTAAATATATTAGCGAGCAGCAGATATTGTGGAGTACCACATAGTGCAGTCGATAATGCAACAGAAAAACAGTGATGAATGACATGAGTCTGGTTGAGCTGCTGTACATAGTGCACGAGAGTCAATAAGTCACTTAGTGTTCAGCAGTCTGATGGCAGAGGGGAAGAAGCTGTTCATGTGACGGGAGGTTTTAGTCTGAATGGACCGAAGTCTTCTACCTGAGGGGAGGGGGGCAAACAGTACGTGACCAGGGTGTGAAGGATCGGCTATGATCCGGCCAGCACGCCTCCGGGTCCTGGAGATGTACAGATCCTGGAGAGATTGGAGCTTGCAGCCGATCACCTTCTCAGCAGTGCGCACGACGCGCTGCAGCCTTAGTCTGTCCCTGGCAGTGGCTCCTGCATACCACACGGTTATGGAGGTGGTGAGGATGGACTCGATGATGGCTGTGTAGAACTGCACTAACATCTTGGTGGGTAGCTTGAGCTTCCTCAGCTGCCGCAGGAAGAATATCCTCTGCTGGGCCTTTTTGATGAGGGAGCTGATGGTCGGCTCCCACTTGAGGTCCCTGGTGATGGTGGTGCCTAGGAAGCGGAAGGAATCTGCAGAGGTGATGGGAGAGCCTGTGAGGGTGAGGGGGGGGCAGAGGGGTTGTGACAATAGTCTATTAAAAAGTCTGAGTGTCATAATATGTTCAGTACAGCCTCTTTTGTACTGGGCTCCCGCCTGCTTCTGAAAGGGCTTATACCAGGCCATTAATCTGTTATTTAACACATAATCATGCAATTTTTCTGCACTATTTATTACACTTATCCCTCGATAATTATTACCCCCACTAAGGAGGTTATGTTTTTGCCGGTGTTGGTTTGTTTGTGCCCGCCCACTGCTCTATTATTGGCCCGCCTAGCTGTCTGTCATGTAGATGGAAAAGGTAGCCTATTAACCCCCCAGCTAACACTGGTACCAGGAGCCTTGTTGTCAGTGCGGCTTATTACCTCTGCCAAGGAGGTTGTTTTTGCCGGCATTGATTTGTTGGTTTGTCTTCCTGTTAGCAACATAACTCAAACTAGAAAAGCACTCGGAGAGCGCAGACCTCCGCCAAGCGCCACAGTTCCCCCCATACAGTGTTTGTGTGTAGGTTTTCAGATTCCTTGACCATGAAAACATATGACTAGCAATTGGATTGACAATGATAGGATTAGTGGTTCAGTAGTTATTCACGAAAATGACATTTTCCGTAATGGCGGCCACAGTTCTGCCCATACAGTGTTTGTGTGTACATTTTCAGATTCCTTGACCACAAAAACATATGTCTAGCAATTGGATTGACAATGATAGGATTAGTGGTTCAGTAGTTATTCACGAAAATGTCATTTTCCGTAATGGCGGCCACAGTTTCCCCCATACAGTGTTTGTGTGTACGTTTTCAGATTCCTTGACCGTGAAAACATATGACTAGCAATTGGATTGACAATGATAGGATTAGTGGTTCAGTGGTTATTCACGAAAATGGCATTTTCCGTAATGGCGGCCACAGTTCCCCCCATACAGTGTTTGTGTGTACGTTTTCAGATTCCTTGACCATGAAAACATATGACTAGCAATTGGATTGACAATGATAGGATTAGTGGTTCAGTAGTTACTCACGAAAATGGCATTTTCCGTAACGGCGGTTTTCTTCTGGACGGTGATCCGGATGATCCCCAAAATTTAATCAGTTCTTCCTTGTACCATTTCCAACAATGCCTGAAAGTTTCATTGAAATCTGTCCAAAACTTTTTGAGTTATCTTGCTAACCAACAGACAAACAGACAGACAGACAAACCCCGGCAAAAACATAACCTCCTGGCGGAGGTAAAAATTACAAACAGATTTTGATGAACTTTTCAGGAAAGGTGTGTAATGGCACGGGGAACAGATGATTAAAGTTTGGTGATGCTCTTAGAGTGCATACCTCCACCAAGGGCTTTGTTTGTATTTGTGTAGCAGGATTACACAAAAACTACTTGATGGATTTGGATGAAATTTTCACAGGTGGTGGTCCTTGGGCTACAGAGAAACCCATTACATTTTGGTGATGATCCGAGAATGCATTCCTCCGCCAAGGCTCTTATCTTCTCACAGTGTGTTAGCAACAATACTCCAAAACTAATGGACAGACTTTGATGCAATTTTCACCAGAAGTGGCTCTAGGCCTACACACAAACCTGTTACATTTTAGAGGTGATCCATGAGGGACAGAAGGCACCTTGGCGGAGGCATGCGCTCTCTGAGTGCTTTTCTTGTTACAATCTGTAGTTGCCTTTCTTAAATAACATGATCAATCAAGCAGTGGCCCAACTGTTTGGATAACCATTCATAAAAATGACATTTATCAATAAACATAAAAATATTAACCATTTAGTTACCAAAAGTTTAAAACCCCCTGGGCTTACTCCATCAGGGCCTGCTCTTTTTCTCGGCTTTAGCTGGTGGTTAACTGCATATTGAATTTCTTCTGTTGTTACAGGGTCATCTGATAATAGCACAGTAAAACTATAGCCTTCCATGTACAAATGTTTTTCTATCTCACCAGCAGAAGGGTTCAACAAACTCTCCATATACTGTTGAAAATCAGCTTCATACATGAATATCAGACTTATATCTCCAGTCGGAACCGTTTTTCTTTCCTCTTCCGCGTGGGGTGCACGGTGTGGTTTCTCGCGCTTGCCTGCCTCCACTGAGCAATTTGCCCTGGTTTGACAGAGCCTCGTCAAAGGCCTCACTCCATCCAGGGCTGTCTTTACGTCATAAACTGTTTGGCTGGCAGCCATTGCAGCATTTGAGTTCCATTTTTTTTCCCATTTTGTCAAAACGAAACAGGCATCCCCCCCCCAAAAAAAGAAAAAAATTCTATCAAAAGGCTTCGGGGTCCAAACAGAAGACCCTCGTGGACCAGGATCTGCCATTTGTGGAGCCCCCAAAGATAACCCAAGTACAGTGGGGAAAAAAGTATTTAGTCAGCCACCAATTGTGCCAGTTCTCCCACTTAAAAGATGAGAGAGGTCTCCAATTTTCATCATAGTTATACCTCAACCATGAGAGACAAAATGAGAAAAAAAAATCCAGAAAATCACATTGAAGGATTTTTAATGAATTAATTGGTAAATTCCTCATTAAAATAAGTATTTGGTCACCTACAAACAAGCAAGATTTCTGGCTCTCACAGACCTGTAACTTCTTCTTTAAGAGGCTCCTCTGTCCTCCACTCGTTACCTGTATTAATGGCACCTGTTTGAACTCTTTATCAGTATAAAAGACACCTGTCCACAACCTCAAACAGTCAGACTCCAAACTCCTCTATGGCCAAGACCAAAGAGCTGTCAAAGGACACCAGAAACAAAATTGTAGACCTGCACCAGGGTGGGAAGACTGAATCTGCAATAGGTAAGCAGCTTGGCGTGAAGAAATCAACTGTAGGAGCAATTATTAGAAAAAAGAAGACATACAAGACCACTGATAATCTCCCTCGATCTGGGGATCCACACAAGATCTCTTCCCGTGGAGTCAGAATGATCACGAGAATGGCAAGCAAAAATCCCAGAACCACACGGGGGGGACCTAGTGAATGACCTGCAGAGAGCTGGGACCAAAGTAACAAAGGCTACCATCAGTAACACACTACGCCGCCAGGGACTCAAATCCTGCAGTGCCAGACGTGTCCCCCTGCTTAAGCCAGTACATGTCCAGGCCCGTCTGAAGTTTGCTAGAGAGCATTTGGATGATCCAGAAGAGGATTGGGAGAATGTCATATGGTCAGATGAAACCAAAATAGAACTTTATTGTAAAAACTCAACTTGTCATGTTTGGAGGAGAAAGAACATCATACCTACTGTGAAGCATGGGGGTGGAAACATCATGCTTTGGGGCTGTTTTTCTGCAAAGGGACCAGGACGACTGATCCGTGTAAAGAAAAGAATGAATGGGGCCATGTATCGTGAGATTTTGAGTGAAAACCTCCTTCCATCAGCAAGGGCACTGAAGATGAAACGTGGCTGGGTCTTTCAGCATGACAATGATCCCAAACACACCGCCCGGGCAACGAAGGAGTGGCTTTGTAAGAAGCATTTCAAGGTCCTGGAGTGGCCTAGCCAGTCTCCAGATCTCAACCCCATAGAAAATCTTTGGAGGGAGTTGAAAGTCCATGTTGCCCAGCGACACCCCCAAAACATCACTGCTCTAGAGGAGATCTGCATGGAGGAATGGGCCAAAATACCAGCAACAGTGTGTGAAAACCTTGTGAAGACTTACAGAAAACATTTGACCTCTGTCATTGCCAACAAAGGGTATATAACAAAGTATTGAGATGAACTTTTGTTATTGACCAAATACTTATTTTACCGAGGTACTTACCAATTAATTCATTAAAAATCCTTCAATGTGATTTTCTGGATTTTTTTTTTCTCATTTTGTCTCTCATAGTTGAGGTATACCTATGATGAAAATTGGAGACCTCTCTCATCTTTTAAGTGGGAGAACTTGCACAATTGGTGGCTGACTAAATACTTTTTTGCCCCACTGTAGATACAAAATGCAGTTTTTAAATGATTTTCCTTTATTATGGTTTAAAAAAAACAATCCAAACCTACCTGGCCCTATGAGGAAAAAATAATTACTCCCTAAACCTAATAACTTTTTGTGCCACCCTTGGCGGCACCAACTGTAATCAACCATTTGTGATAACTGGCAGTGAGTCTTTTACACTACTGTAGAGGAATTTTGGCCCACTATTATTATGCCTCAGTGCAACGGGGGCATACGGTAATCACTCAGCGTGTCTGTGTGTGGTTGTTTGTGTGCGTCTGTCTGTTACCAGCCTTTCAGCTTGCCCGGTCAAAATCAAGTGGAACTAAAGACTTGTATCGTTATATTGCCATATTTTCTTGACTTTTAATTTACCAGAATTTCGAGATAAGCTTTTGTTTTCAAAATAAACAAATTTAACTCACCATTATACCCTCAATGGACCTGCAAAAAAAAAAAAAGGTATCGTAATAACAAGGCTGGGCCAGTAGAGGTCGCACCAAGGCAGTTGCACCTTGGTGTTTTCATTTGCAGAATTGTTTTAATATATACACATTGGAGGGCTTGATCTTGAGGTCATGAACCGCACTAGGATTAGGATTTTTTGGTAGAGAGCAGAATTCATGGTTCCATCAATTATGGCAAGTTGTCCAGATCTTGAAGCAGCAAAACAGCCCCAGATCATCACACTACCACCACCATATTTGACTGTTGGTATGATGTTCATTTATGAAATGCTGTGTTAGTTTTACACTAGATATATTGGGACACACGGCTTTCAAAAAGTTCAACTTTTGCCTCGTCAGTCCACAGAATATTTTCCAAAAATTCTTGGGGATCATCAAGATGTTTTTGGCAAATGTAAGATGAGTCTTTGTGTTCTTTTTGGTCAGAAGAGGTTTTGACCTTGGAACTTTCCCATGGATGCAGTTTTTGTCCAGTCTCTTTCTTATTGTTGAATCATGGACCACCTAAGGCAAGTGAGGCCTGCAGTTCTTTAAATGTTGTTCAGGATTTTTGTTTCTCATCTGTTCTTGAATTTCTTTAGATTGTGGCATGATGTGTCTCCTTTTGAGATCTTTTAGCCTACTTCACTTTGTCAGACAGGTTCTATTGAAGTGATTTCTTGATTCAACATGTCTGGCAGTAATTAGGCTTGGGTGTGGCTTGTGAAATTGAACTCAGCTTTCCAAAAAGTGTGGTTAATCACAGTTAACCCCTTAGCATTCCAGCCAATTTCCCTGAAAGTGCCTAAAGATAGCATACGCAAAGTAAATCAAATTCTTTCTTCACTGAGTGGCAGTAGAAAATTTGAAACGTCTCATGGGCGGAACAGAATTTTAAAAAGTTAATTCATGATGTAAAATTGCCTAGTTACAAAAATTGTGAGGTGCACAACCAGCCAAAAAGGGCACCAAAGTGCATTACCTCCCAGTTTTTGTAATTTGTAGTTTTTTGTGTGATCCTGCAATGGACTGGCATCCATGGTGTACCCTGCCATAGTGTACCCTGCCTCTCGCCCAAAAAGATGCTGGGCCCTATTTTTGTAATGGGGAAGAGTTCAAACCCTTTAAAACAAAAACTTGATAAAAACAAACTTGAATCATTGTCTAGATGAAGAGAGAATATTTAAGGCATTACATAGAATAAAAACTTAACCAGCATTGATATGAAAGAAAAAAAGTCACAAATTTACAACAAAAAAGCTGCAGATTTATAATGAAAAAAGTAGTGAATTTATGAGAAAAAATATCAAATTCATGAAGAAAAAAGTTACATGTTTACAATAAAAAAAGACAAATTTATGAGAAAAAAGTTGCAGGGCAATTCTTTATTTTTTCCAGCTTGAAGGTGGAGGGGATACGTCCCCCTGTCCCTCCCTGGATTCACACCCGTGCCACCATCTAGTAACAAAGGTCTTCTTCAGGCACAATGTATGGGTTTATGTTTGGTTCATCATTCATCACCCCACTGACACAGTGGCAGTCACAGATAATGCTGTTTGTCTCTGCTGACATAATGTCTGGGATGTGCAGTGGTCCAGTGCCAGATGTTCCCCTCTCGTCCGAACATGAAATGTAAACAAGATGTTCCAGCTGAGATACAGACTGGATCAAACACATTATGAAAAATTGCTAAACTAATTTGCAAGTAAAGAAAATATGAATTAAGTGTGATAGAGTAAAAAGAGATGCATGAGTTAGCACAGATCAATTTAAACATGTAATTGGTGGTGAAAGTCACTTAAATTTTAAAAAATCTGTCTTTTTAGATTATGAGTAAATTGTGATTAATCACTTTTTTTTTCTACATATTGTACCCTAAGTTGGTCATTTTCAAGTTTTTCGTACTCTTTTTTTACATGGGAGTATTGCTTTCTGCAACTGCAGGTTGATTATTCTTTCAACATGCCAACATAATGACAAATATTACCCAGAATTTCTCTATTCTCCACAAAAAAACATCACAAGCACTGTTTGTGCAAAACAAAAAGTCTTTAGGCATCGCAAAAAGTTTCAAATTTAAGATGCAAAAAGTAGTTTATTTACAGTAACAAAAAGGTGCTACATTTACACTTAAATCTTGTAAATTAATGAAAAAAGTTAAACATTTATGAGAAAAGCTGCAAATTTTCAAGAAAAAAATACATTTATTCTTAACATTGAGGCTTCAAATGCATTTTTTCAGTTATGTACCATGACAATTCTCTCTTTTTTCAAGGTTGAGGGATTCCACTTCAAAAACCAACATCAAATGTGCTGTATCAGCATATTTGTAGTAACGCAGACTTCAGAGTTCCCTGAATTTTAACAAATAGTAGACTTCTAATGAACATCCTCCTGTTATGTGCAACACGTTACATAGCCCTTCAGTCAAAAATATGCAGAATTTCTAACATATAAATATTAGCCTTCTAATTTGTGAGGGACCGAGTTGGTTAGACATAAGGACACAGTAGTAGTTTTGGAAAAACGGGTGGGTGTTTTTCCTCATAGGAGGCATACCCCACCCCTGAGTTATTGTGTATTGTGGACTCTTTATTATTATGATCATTATTCTAGTTTCAGGTTTTTGTTAAGAGTATCTCCTGTGTCTAGTTTATTTTTCCTTGATCTGACTTAGTTTAGTTGTAGTGTCTTCTATGTTATTCTTGTTTTAGTTAAGATTCTCCTATTCTTAGTTATTCTGAAAGTATTTTTCGTATTATCTTGTCTGGTTAATTTCCTAGGTCTTAGATTTATTTTGCAACACTCCCTGTTTTGGTTAGTCTTAGGTAAAGTGCTGGAGAGAGAGAAAGTTGCATCACTAGATACCCAGAATGCTTTATGGTCACATGGTTCATGTAACCCTCAAATAGTTCCCGGAACTGCTTGGCGGGCTATTTACATACATAGAAACTGAGGGAAAAAAACAACAATTTTTGTAAATTAGATGTCAATAAATGTATCAGTCTATAAGATTTATGCTGTTACATGTGTCTTGTTTGATCACTACATATGTAGTTATATACAGTTGCAATCAAAATTATTCAACCCCTACTGCAAATTAGGTTCATTGGCAAACTATACAAACTAGTAGCTATGGTTTCTCCAAATTCTACACAAAATGCCACTTTTTAAATGACTGCAGTCTCAAAATCATTCAATCCCTTCATGATAAGCATCTGTAGTACTTAGTAGAGCACCCTTTTACTGTTATGACCTGCTGCAAATGTGATGCATAGCCAGACACCAGCTTCTGGCAGTGTTCTGAGGAATCTTAGCCCATTCCCCATGGGCAAAGACCTCCAGTTCACTAATATTTTTTGATTTGTGTTCTGGAACCACCTTTTTCAAATCTCACCAGAGATTTTCAATGGGGTTCAAGTCAGGTGACTGTGATGGCCACTCTAGTATCTTCCACTTCTGAAACCAAGCCTTGGTGGACTTTGAGGTATGCTTTGGATTACTGTCCTATTGTAAGGTCCAATGACATCCCAGCTTTAGCTTCCTCACAGATGACCTCACAGATGACATTTTCTCCCAGGATTTCCTGACACTTGATTGAATCCATCTTGCCCTCCACACGCTGCAGGTTTCCAGTGCCAGAGGAAGCAAAGCAGCCCCAGAGCATCAGTGAGCCACCACCATGCTTCACTGTATACAGGGTGTTCTTTTCAGCATATGCTTCATTCTTCCTCCTCCAGATGTACCTCTGATCCATAAATCTGAAAAGTTCATTTTTTTTCATTGCTCCACAGAGCAGAATCCCAAAACTTCTTTGGCTTATTTATGCAGTTTTTAGCAACTTTTCTTGTGCTTTTGAGTCAGTAGTGATGTACATCTTGGATTTAAAGAAGGTTTATCTTATCTTGATCTTCACACCGTCATTGATGGTCTACTTCAGTAGATACTTTTCTACTCTTACTCAAATAACTTTTTGGTGACAACTCACTTATACTTGAGTAATTAATATCATAAAGTAACAATTGCTGCTAAAAGAGAAACTGGTACGTGGTTCATATTTTTTTTTTACATCTCAGTAGAATACCAGTTGAAACTTTTCACAGAACTCTTCTGAATGCTGTAACACACTCCCACTATCACCCATTCAATGAGAACAAACATTTTATTGAGTGGAATGCATCAGTACACACATAGCTCACATGTGCTCCTTTGTGCTTAACAACACAATTACAGCTTGCTTTGCAGGAAAACACTTTAAAAATTACTGCATTTTGAAATATAAGAAAAAATATATATAAATGTGAATGATAGGAAACATTTTATCTTAAGCTGATTATTGAATATACACATCATATAAAAATAAAATTGAGGATGACTCACTCTATGATGAGACGGTTTAAATGCCTCTGCTATGACAGCATAAACCGATTCATTCATTAGCAAATGGGCACAAGTGGCTTATTGGAGGCACTTCCATAAAACAGTAATCTTTTACTTTCATCAACACCTAAAAATCTAAATCCAAAAAAGGTGTTTTCATTCAAGGACTGAGAATCAGCTTTAAACATTTTTTTAAAAACCCTCAAATCCTAAAACATCAAAATCAACTTTGCACCACGGTATAAAATCACTTAAATCTCTGTAGAGCTGTGCTGTTCCATCAGAGCAGGAGCCTGTATGCGCTGCCTTATCAGGTCTCTCAAGGAACGGGAGGGAGGTCATCTTCTTGGACACTGAACTGAAATGTTCTTTGCCTTTGTCACTGCATTCTTGCGAGTGTAATGTTCCAGGAGACGCTTCCATGTCTTATTGCACCTGAGCAACTTCTGGTTCCCTTTGGAGAGAAAAAAAAAGTAAAAAGAAAATAAATTATGCATGTTGCTTACACTGTGAGAGCAACAAAAAGAGCCCCTTGGTGGAGAAAACCATGACGAAGTCCAATATCATGTGGTGCTGACGATATTTGTTTAGTGCTGTCCAAATGTACAGTGAGTGTAAGAAACCCTACATATTACGCTCATGGCATCACAAAATAGATCTTAAAAAGTACTGTACGACCAGTGATCACAATATTGCCATGTATCCCAAAATGCAATGTGCAGAAAATGGACAAGAGAAAATGCATCACAACATAAACCACCTCAAAATATTTCTATTCATTAATATGGGTCAATTAACGAGGGCGCCACAGATGGAGGGAGCAGTGTGCCCCAGAGTACGTCTTTTAAGGTATGTCTGTGTTGCATGCTGAGACCCCATTAATAGGCTGTCAGCAGCAGTAACTGTAGAGTAGATTGCTTTTAAACAACAATAAATGCTACAGCTCCTCACCGAGGAGTATTTACAGTAACAAGTTTCAAACTGAAAGGCAAATTTATGAAAGAATCGGCAAATTTACGACAGCAAAACTCACTAATTTAGAAAAAAAAAACAGCACAACTAAAAGGTTACAAATTTTTAAATAAAATGATGCAAATTTATCAGCAGAAGCTTGCACATCTAATACCAAAATAAAACACAGATTTGCAAAAAAAAAAAAAGAGGCTGATTTAAACAAGAAATGCAGCATATTTATCAGTAAAACTATTTTTTACTTTGATCATATTCTTCTAATATTTTAAAAACATTTTTATTCATTGTCATATTTCCTTTTGGATTTTTTGTTAATTACCGTACAGAATTTGTCTTTGCTCATCATTTTGATGGAGAGAGTTTTAAAAACTAGGTCATGATATAATTTTATGAGTAATTTTGATTCTAATATGATAAAACACTGAGTAGCTTTTATTTTCACTTGCATTTTCACCCCCCCCCCCCCACAGAAGGTTTAAAATCAAAATTAAATTAAATCACCCTTTATTGTCATTCAACTGTACAACCAATCATGTACAGTAGAATGAGATTGTGTTTTACCTATCTACAGTGTTAATCCACACACACCCTAAGTATAGAATCAGAGGGCCGCTGCCATGCGAGGCACCGCCACAAATTTCCCTCCTCCATTCCATTATTGCTGAGCACCAAGCTGGACGGCAGGAAGTTCCACTTTTATATGGTCTTTGGCATGACCCGGCCAGGATTTGAACCCCTGACTCCCAGGTGTGGGGCGGATGCTCTACCAACTGAGCCACTACTCCGGTTTAGATGTAAATCTGGCCCTTGGGAAGTGAGGAAAAAAAAAATGTGGCCCTCAATATGACCAGAGTTGCCCATCCCTGATCTAGATGAACAAAGAAAATTTAATCAATTATACAGAATAAAAAAAATAAACCAAAATCCAAATGAATGTTGCAGATTTAGAAGAAAAAGGTTACAAATTTACAAGAAAAAATTGCAGATTTATGACAAAAAAGCTGTGAAATTATGAAGAAAAATAGCAAAATCATGAAGGAAAAATTTGCTGACTGAAAAGAAAAAACTACAAATTCACAAGAAAAAATTATAAATTTGTCAGAAAAATTCCAGATTTACAATAAAAACTGCAAATTTTATGAAAAAGGTTTTATATTTAAGAAAAAAGTTGCAAATTTACAAGAAAAAAAGTTGCAGATTTACTGCAAAACAGTTGCAGATTTAAAAGTAAAAAGCTGCGAATTTATGTGGGAAAAGCTGAAAATTTACAATGAAAAAAGCTGCAGATTTATGAGAAAAAAGTTGGAAATTTACAAGAAAAACTGCAAATTTATAAGAAAAAAGTTGTGGAATTAAAGGGAAAAAGTTGCAAATGTATGAGAAAAAAAATGCAGATTAACAAAAACAGCAAATTTATGAAAATTTTTTAGATGTATGAGGAAAAAAATTGCAAATTTACAAAAAAAAGTTAAAGAATTAAAAGAAAAAAACTGCAAATTTGAGAAAAGTTGCAAATTTACGATAAAAAAGCTGCAGATTTCTGAGAAATTTTAAATTTATGAGAAAAAAGTTGCAAATTTACAATAAAAAAGCTGAAAATTTCTGAATTTTTTTTAAAAGTACGAGAAAAAAGTTGCAGATTTACAAGAAAAAGAAGCAAATTTACAAGATAATAGTTGTAGGCTTCAAAGAAAAAAGTTGCAGATTTAAAATTGGTGCTTAAATGCATTTTGTTCGGTTATGTAACAATATTCAATGAGAAAGTTTCAAAGACTTTATTATCATGTGCACAGTAAAGAAGTGCTACATTTCCTGAGCAATGAAATTCTTACTTTGCTTTCTGAACGAATGCCAAGGTAATAGATACAGAAACAACAATTCTAATAAGGTCATGACACACTAACACAGTAACTCAATCCTAATACTAATGAATGCTAATAACACACACACCAACACACAGTTAGGTAGTTAGGACTCCGTAGCACACCTTGATACTAAATACTAAAACTAATGAGTACTAATAACACTATGTACAGTGTGCAAATGAACAGTGTGCAACCAGCAGTGTCCATCCATCTTCTTCCGCTTAATCCTTTTCGGGTCGTGGGGGGGTTGGAGCCTATCCCAGCATCTTTGGGTGAGAGGCAGGGTACACCCTGGACAGATCACCAGTCTATTTCAGGGCTAACACAGAGAGACAGACAACCATTCACTCTCACAGTCATACCTAAGGACAATTTAGAATCCCCAGTTTGATGCCAATTAACCTAACCTGCATGTTTTTGGAATGTGGGAGGAAACCGGAGAAATCCTGGAGTAAACCCACGCAGACAAGGGGAGAACATGCAAACTCAACACAGATCACTGCTGGTCGGGGGCTGAACCCAGGATCCCCAGGCCAAGGGTGAGTTGCTGTGCTGCCACAGTGCTAACCACTCCGCCACCGTGCTGCCCAGTATAATTACAAATTACAAATTAGTACCTGGTGCTAATTTCTGTACCGGTAGTACCAGTAGACTGTGCATGATAATTAGCAGCAGAGATGATATGGACATCGGATGGGTGAGACTATATCTACTGTACAGGTGAGCAGTGTGCAAATTTAGCAGCCAGTGTGTGAGTTCCTACATGCAAAGGTGTGTTAAGGAGTTTTGGGAGTTGTTATCTGTTCAGGAGTCTGATGGCAGTGGGGAAGAAGAAGTTCTTCAGTCTGGTTGTCCTGCATTTCACACTTCTGTACCTATGGCCTGAGGGCAGAAGTGTGAACAGTCTGTGCTATGGGTGGGTGGGGTCCCAGAGGATGGCGTCAGCTCTCCTTTGGACTCTGCGGTGGATGATGCTCTGCAGAGAGGAGAGTGGATGAACAGTGGCCGATGGGGTCTCCTCCTCCCTTTCCTCATGGCCACTATCATCTCCTTTGTCTTGTCCGTGTTGAGGTTGAGGTTGTTGTCCAGAGTACAGCACTTAATGTGCTTAACAACATGGTTAGTAAGCAAATGAGCCCCGTGAATGTGTCGAATCTTTATGGCCAATTGCTTCGCCAAAAGGCTGATTACACAAAGCCCAATTTAACAGCTCATTTGGGAGTACTGACATCTGCTGGTCATTTGATGTACAACAGTCCTACTGTTATATTACATGTGGGCTACGTATCAGTGGATCTGTAAACATAATGATGCAATTGCATCATTATTTGATAATAATAATAATAATAATAATACTTAAGCATTATGTCAGCATCTCCATATGAGGTATTGCATGCCAGATGAAATTAATTTATCTTGAACACGGGATATCAAAGTACCAATATATCACAATATATCAGTCATGGTGCGGCGGCATAAAATAAAGCGGCGTTGTTGGAGGTTTTGAGTAGAGTTTTATTAATCATACCGCCGTCACGAGCTCCGCTCCCGGCGCCGTGCATGAGCGCCGGTGAGCGAGCCCACGGCTCTCAGAGAAGGAGAGGAGACACGTGTGTGTCTACCCGTTGCAGGATCAGAGTGAAAGAGATTGCGTTACAGAGTTGCAGCTTATATACTTGACCATAACAATACATCAAAGGAACACTTATATACTTGACCATAACAATACATCAAAGGAACATATCCCAGCAGTTAGTACGATCAAAGAGATAACAGAACAGGCATAAGACATTTGCATTTGAGAGACATATTGCTCTCAGTCCCTAGGTCACAGTGAGGACAGGACGCATGAGTACAATGGATGAAAGGCAATCATTAACATCACAGAGGTGCGCCAGACGAAATGCGTCTGCCTGTAGACATTAATACACATTACACTGTTCTGCTATTTGCTAAAAGCACAGTAAGGACAAGACGCATGAACACTATACAGAATGGCGCATTACATCACAATACATGCATGTTTGCATCACAAATACATGAATGGCACATTGCATCTCAGTAGTGCAGCGGAAAAACAGAGACAAGAGGGCTGAGTGTCCTTATCTGTTGTGGGGGTAAATCGAACCGCTACACGCTCCCCCCCAGAGGGCGCGGCAGGGGGCCGAGACCTCGATAATCCATCTGTGTGAGTGAGCTGTGGGAGAAGCTCGCTGCAGGCGGAGGGGGAGGGAGGGGAGGGGTAGTAAGTGCCGGCAGGCGCTGTAAAATCGTCCTGAGCCGCGCAAAAATTGCTTGCTGCTCCGCGACGTCGAGGGGCTGTCCCGTTGCGCGTGCGGAGATCACAAGAAGAAAAATTAGTCTCTGACTCCTCTCGTGGCCATGAAGAAAAGCAGGAGCGGCTGTAAGAAAAAATTAGACAAAAGCAGAGGGACTGGCGTGTTGGTTTTAGGTGCAGAAGCAACCCCAAAACCCCCCGGGAACAGCTGATGGCTGAAATCCCTTTGTGCCGTGGCTGAGACCGTTAAAAAAAAATCCAGTGGCGAGCTGCGTGCTTGCTTCAGGTGAACAAGCAGCCCTGAAGGTCCTGTGAGCAGCGGCGGAGGACGATGGCGGTCTCTGGAGCCGTTACTTGTCCCGTGCGTGATGCGCCATCCTCGTAACTCCCCGATGCGTGCGCGGGGGTTCAGTGCGTGGGTGAGCCGCTGGAGTGGCGAGTCACGGTGCAGAAACTTGGTGGAGATCGGCGCAGACGGCGCCGATAAACTCCAGGTTGAGCTGTGGCTGTAGATTGGCCATGGTGCGTTGGAGCGGTGAGAGGAAATAGACGATCTTTTGTCCCTCGGCTCGTGCAGATGCGTTGGAGCGGTGGGAGGGAATAGACGATCTTGGGCACCGCTCGGCCGTGGTGCGTTCAGGTCCGCGTGTTGCGTTCTCCGCTGGCCCTGGAGGACGCCGTCGTGGAGAAGGGACGAGGTGCTCGCGCTCTCTTGTGAAGGAACTGCGGGCGCGGCCGGTCCAGCGTGGATGAGCAGATCTCAGACGTGCAGATCTCATCCTGAAGAACGGGTCACCAGTGCAGCTCAGAAGGTTGCTTTCGCACAAAACGTGTGCGTGTTCAAGGGGTCACCAGTGCGGCGGCATAGAAAAATAAGCAGCGATGCTGTGGTTTTAAGCAGGTTTTGAGTAGAGTTTTATTAATCATACCGCCGTCACGAGCTCCGCTCCCGGCGCCGTGCATGAGCGCCGGTGAGCGAGCCCACGGCTCTCAGAGAAGGAGAGGAGACACGTGTGTGTCTACCCGTTGCAGGATCAGAGTGAAAGAGATTGCGTTACAGAGTTGCAGCTTATATACTTGACCATAACAATACATCAAAGGAACACTTATATACTTGACCATAACAATACATCAAAGGAACATACCCCAGCAGTTAGTACGATCAAAGAGATAACAGAACAGGCATAAGACATTCGCATTTGAGAGACATATTGCTCTCAGTCCCTAGGTCACAGTGAGGACAGGACGCATGAGTACAATGGATGAAAGGCAATCATTAACATCACAGAGGTGCGCCAGACGAAATGCGTCTGCCTGTAGACATTAATACACATTACACTGTTCTGCTATTTGCTAAAAGCACAGTAAGGACAAGACGCATGAACACTATACAGAATGGCGCATTACATCACAATACATGCATGTTTGCATCACAAATACATGAATGGCACATTGCATCTCAGTAGTGCAGCGGAAAAACAGAGACAAGAGGGCTGAGTGTCCTTATCTGTTGTGGGGGTAAATCGAACCGCCACAATGGTATATTAACAAAGTATATCAATATGTTTGTGTTATGGGACATTGTGGTGACACAAAGGAGATGACACTCTATCCAGTACTTTGGGGTGTATTTTATATAATTTTTCCGCAATGGCTGCCGACCAAACCGGGGACGCAGACATTTGCACGCTCCAATCCAATGCTAACGGTTTGTGCGAGCACTTTCACAGGTCGCTTAAAGCAGCACTCAGAGCCTCGTGAACGGATGCAAATTGGGTCGACCACCTGCCTTGGGTCCTATTGGGGTTGCGCTCCGCACCTAAGGAAGATTTGGCAGCTTCCCCGGCAGAACTCGTTTTTTTCTCAGCCGTTGTGGATCCCAGGGGAATTTTTGCCAGAGAGCACTGTGCCTGGTACTGATCCACCCGTGCACCTTTTTTCCAGTACAGGAGCTGCCAGTGTTCCGGGCCCGGCGCACCATTGTTTTCCCTGCACTTTTGTTCCAAAGCGCTTAGAGAACGGCAAATTCGTTTTCATCAGGCACGACGCCCACAGAACCCTGCTGTGTCCACCGTACGATGGCCCGTTCAGAATGTTGGAAACTGGGGAGAAACATTTTGTGTTAGACTGGGGGGAGGCATAAGGAAACCGTCTGCATAGACAGGCTGAAGCCCGCTTATGTGTTGGCAGACAAGCAGGTGGTGTTGGCTCAAGCTCCCCGGTGCGGGCACCCACCTACAGTGGGTCCGCAGGTTAGTGTTCCCCATACAGAGGACTGTTTTCAAGAAACTAACTTTTTCCCCTCCCCACCCTTTCCCCTGCCAGAGACCAAGTTTTTCTCCTACCCGCCTCGACAGGAAGGTGCTTCGACTGGCCCACGTTACAGCTGCTACGGGCACTTGCTCAAACCCAAAGGTCCAGAGGGGTAGGACCCTTTCTGGGTGTTCCAGGGGGAGGGAGGGCTTTGTGGTGACACAAAGGAGATGACACTCCATCCAGTACTTTGGGGTGTTGGGGGTGCCAGCCAAGGGTGCCAGAGCACTGGGGGGTATGAAGTAAATAAAGATGTGCTTTTCACCCCCGCTGTGCCAGGCTCACACCTGAGGATGCAGGGGCGCAAATGTATTGTACTAAGCCTTGCTCTGTGACGTGTATGTTAATGTGTATGTTGATGTGTGTTCACGCTTTGTAACTGGTATGTTAATGTGTTTACCCTGAGTGCCAGTGGCCTCAAGAAAATGTATAAAGCAGATTGCTTTGGCACTCAGTCAGTCTTTTCTGTGTTGGAGGAGAAAAACTTCTGTGTTGTCAGCTTGTGTCTCGTCTGCTTTCATCGTCCACAACATAATTGAAATTGGCATGACAAAAATTCACATCTTGTGAACACACACACTATATATACTGGATATTGACATGGTTTTATGACCCAGTGACCACACACAGACTCAAGAATAGATTCAATTGGATTTATTAGTGCTAATGTGTGTGTGGATGCGTGTGTGCAAGCGTGTAGAGGAACAGCAGGGGACAGAGCAGGACACCATTCAGCCTGGCAACCCTGGAGACACACAGACGCATGACAGTTAGCGGGGAAGACAATTGATGATGAGTAATTAGTCAGAGGCTTACTGAGTGTGAAGATGGTGGGAGGCCCAGGTTCTGCTCGAATGCTGCGGCCAGGGAGACAGTGTCCGCTGTCGGGTGTTGCAGCTCCTGCTGGTGTGTAGACGTGGCAGTGTGGTGAGCTGAGGGAGAGGACAGAAGTCCACCACCACAGAGGAGGGAAGGATCCGCCGCCAAGGAGCTCCACCTGTGCACAGGGGACTGGAAGACAAGGTGAGTTGAGGAATAGTTGCTTACGTGAGCTGTGGAAGATGTTCTGCTGGCGTTGGGACAACAGGCTTGGGTAGCGAAGGACTGTAGACTTTGGCAAGGACAAGAGGATTGGCAGATGAAGCTCTCCTGGAGCGCAGTGAGACATCGCTGCCCAGAACCCTGGGCAGAGCCGTCTAAATAGGCCCAGGCCTGATGGGATGCAGGTGTGTGCCCAGCTGCTGGCAATCAATCACAGAGCAGACCATGACAGCACTCCCCCCTCATGGAACGCCTTTTGGTGGTCGTTCCAGCCTACCTGGATGCGTCCGGTGAAAGTCCCTGATGGGGTCCTTATCCAGGATGAAGGAAGGATGCACCCAGGACCTCCATTCTGGCCCATAACCCTCCCAGTCCACCAGGTACTGCAGGCTGTGACCCCGGTGACGGACGTCCAGGATGGTGGTGACTTTCCACGCCAGGTTGCCATCGATCACCATCGAGACCTGGGAGGACGACACAGAGGGCTGGAACAGAAAGGTTTAATCTGAGAGACATGAAAAGTAGGACAGATGTGGAGGGAAGGGGGGAGAGCCAGGCGCACAGATACTGGGTTGACAATACGGGAGATGGCAAAAGGTTGAATAAAGCGCTGTGCCATCTTCCTGGGTTCAGCCTTCAAATTGATGTTCTTGGTTGACAACCAAACCTGCTGACCCACCTGATAAGAAGGTGCCGGAGTCCTATGGCGGTTGGCAACCGAGGAGTTCTGTTCCGCCATGCGTCGAAGCACGGCTCGGGTCGCCCTCCACAGCCGACGACAGTGCTTAAGGTGAGCCCTGACGGATGGTACGGCGATCTCAGCCTCCTCCTCAGGGATCAACGGAGGAGTAAAATCCAGAGATGCCTGGAAAGGGGTCATACCAGTGGCTGAAGATACAGTTGAATTGTGGGCATACTCAATCCAGGGCAGGTGCAAACTCCATGATGCAGGATTGGTGGTGGCCACACACCGCAGAGCCGCCTCCATCTCCTGATTGGCTCTCTCACACTGACCGTTGGACTGGAGGTGATAACCAGATGACAGGCTTACCGTAGCCCCAAGGGCACTGCAAAACGTCTTCCATACCTGGGATGCAAACTGGGGCCCCCGGTCTGAGACGATGTCCAGGGGAATCCCGTGTAGTCTCACCACATGCTGTACAAGCAGGTCCACTGTCTCCTTAGCCGCAGGCAATCCCTGCAGAGGAACAAAATGAGCATCTTTGGAGAACCTGTGGACTACGGTGAGCACTACGGTGTGACGGTTAGAGGGAGGAAGACCAGTCACGAAGTCCAATGCCACATGGGACCAGGGCCTGCCGGGAGTGGGGAGAGGATGGAGAAGTCCAGCTGGGGAAGAAGAGGATGATTTGCCGGCGGCACACTGAGGGCAGGCTTGAACGTATTCCCCAACGTCCTTCTGGACCGCGGGCCACCAAAACGTATGTCTCAGAATCAGAATCAGAATCAGAATCAGGTTTATTGCCATTGTTCATGTAGTACACAAACTAGGAATTTGTCTCGGTACAATGCTGCAACATTAAACATGATAAGATAAGAGAAATAAACTATACATGTAATAAAGTGTAGGATAAGATTAAGTGATACTGGTCAACAGTTAAAATATATATTAGCCAGCAGCAGATACTGTGGAGAACTATATAGTGCAGTCGGTAATGCAGGAAGAAAACAGTGATGATTGACATGAGTCTGGTTGAGCTGCTGTACATGGTGCACGAGAGTCACTTAGTGTTCAGCAGTCTAATGGCAGAGGGGAAGAAGCTGTTCATGTGACGGGAGGTTTTAGTCTGGATGGACCGAAGTCTTCTACCAGAGGGGAGGGGGGCAAGTACATGACCAGGGTGTGAGGGATCGGCTATGATCCGGCCAGCACGCCTCCGGGTCCTGGAGGCGTGCGTCCTCAGAAGCTCTTCAGTGCGTTTTCTCCCTGGATGACAGGCCAACCTGAAGGCATGCATACAATGAATGACCTCCCCCCGGACGGCCACAGGCACAAACAGCTTACCCATTGGTCCTCCACCCGGGTCCGCTTCAGACTCCTAAGCCCTCAGGACCTTTTCCTTGATGCCCCAGGAGAGGGCGCCCATGACACAGGAAGGAGGAAGGATGAGGTGGTCTTCAGGATCCAAGACATCAGTGGCGCAAACTGCCTGGATAGGGTGTCCGGCTTAGTGTTCTTGGACCCGGGGCGGTACATGATGGTAAAGTCAAAACACCCAAAGAACAAGGACCAGCGGGCCTGATGAGCATTCAGGCACTTAGCCATCTGAAAGTACTCCAGATTCCTGTGGTCCGTCCAGACCACGAAAGGCTGAGAGGCCCCCTCCAGCCAATGGTGCTACTCCTCCAGCGCAAGTTTGACTGCCAGGAGTTCCCTGTCACCGATACTGTAGTGACGTCCCGCCGGCAACAGCCGCTTGGAGAAGAAGGCGCAGGGTTGGACCTTGCCAACCGCCGGGGAGCACTGGGACAGGACAGCCCCTACTCCTGAGTCCGAGGCATCCACCTTCATCAAACACTGCAGGGCCAGATCCACCTGAACCAGGATGGGGGAATCGGCGAACCTCTCCTTGAGAGCTGAAAAAGCCGTAGCCGCCTCCTCCAACCACAGGAAGGGCACCTTGGACGAGGTAAGGCATGTCAAGGGGAGTGCCATAGTGCTGTACCCTTTAATGAAGCGGCAGTAGAAATTTGCAAACCCAAGGAACTGCTGGAGTTGCTTCCGGCATGAGGGAGTCAGCCACTCCACTACCACCTTAATCTTGCCAGGATCTGGGATTATTTCCTTGTGGGAGATGATAAACCCCAGAAAGGATGTCTTGGGGGCATGGAACTTGCACTTCTTGGCTTTAACATACAGCTTATTCTCCAACAACCACTGTAGGACTCGCCGCACATGCACCCGGTGTTCCTCCAAGGACTGAGAGAAGATCAGAATATCATCAAGATATACAAATACAAACACACCCAGGAAATCCATTAACACATCATTGATCAGGCACTGGAATACCACAGGGGCATTGGTTAGACCAAAGGGCATTACCAGATATTCAAAGTGGCCGCTGGGGGTCCAGAGCCCCGTTTTCCACTCATCGCCTTCTTTGATCTGCACCAGGTGGTAAGCATTGCGGAGATCCAGCTTGATAAACCAGGATGCCCCCCGGAGGGAGTCAAGGGCCATGTTGAGCAAGGGAAGGGTGTATTTATCCTTAATAGTGATGTTATTCAACTCCCTAAAGTCAATACATTGCCTCAGAGACCCGTCCTTTTTGCCGACAAAGAAAAATCCCGCCCCCACTGCTGAAGAAGACGGCCGAATTATGCCAGAGCTCAAGGATTCCTTAATATAGGCCTCCATGGCCTCCCGCTCCAGAGGTAACAGGCTGTACAGATGGCTAGACTGTAGCGGGGCTCCAGGACGGAGATTTATGGCACAATCATACGGGCGATGGGGGGGGGGGGGACAGGGCCTGGGTCTTACTGAAGGCGGCTCCAAGGTCATGGTACTCAGGAGGGACTTTAGAGAGATTGGGAGATGAGGCGATGGGCACTTCTAAGGGCATGGACGGTGAGCACGCGGCTGATTGGAGGCAGGCACAGAGACAACACAAACTCCAAGACAAGATACTTCCCGTGCGCCAATCAATAGATGGGTTGTGGAGGCGCAACCAGGGAAACCCAAGGATGACTGAGGACGAAGATACCGGTAGGACGAGGAATTGCAACTCCTCCCGGTGATTACCAGAAATGATAATGGGGACAGGAGCTGTCCGCTGGGAAACCACGGCCATAGAAGCTTTGGATAAGGCCATAAGCCGCAAAGGGGGCTTGAGTGGATGGCAGGGTAAGTCCAACTGGGTTGCCAGGTCCCGAGAAATAAAACTCTGCTCTGCCCCTGAGTCAACCAAAGCCTGTGTGAGAATCTCCTTGTGTCTGTGTATAAAGCGGATGGGGAGAAGAAAGCTTGATAGGGGATTCGACTGAGGGAAGTCCGTGAGTCCCCCTACAGTGACACACGGACTCCCCCTTTTGGCCTATGACATAAAGCTACCTCGTGCTCCTTGCTCCCGCAATACATACACAACCCCAACTCTCGGCAGCGCTGTTTCTCCGCCGGAGACCACCTGGATTGCCCTATTACCATTGGTTCCGGGGTCTCGGGAGAGCTAGAGGGAGGAAGGGCCAATAGGGAGGACTGAGGGGCGTGGCGATACTGGGCACCCAAGCAACCGGAGGAACTACGTTCTGCTGCCCTCTCCCTTAACCTATCGTCCAAACTGACGGCTAGGGAAATTAGCTTGGGTAGTCTACTGGGCTTCTCTAGAGGTGCTAGCTCATCCTGTAGCTTAGAGCTGAGGCCCCTAATGAAAATGCTACGCAAAGAAGCGTCCTCCCACCCAACTTCAGCGGCCAGCACCCGGAAGTCGATGGCGTAATCGGCCACAGCCTGGGACCCCTGCCTTAGATTCAGCAGGTGAGAGGTAAGCACACTGTCACGATCAGAGTGATCGAACACCTCATTAAATTCAGCGATAAACTGACTAAGAGTCAAGCTGGCATAATTAGTCCTAGCCATAACCGCATAGGCCCGCACTAGCACTCGCCCCTCCAGTAAATTAATCATGTACCCAATCTTACTGTGGTCTGACTTGAAGTCCTCGGGCATCCACTGGAAAACCACCTTGCACTGCATAACAAAAGGCCTAGCCTCCCCTAGCTTACCACTAAAACGGTTGGGCGTAGGAACGGGGGTTAGACGAGCAGGCGGGCCCTGTTTGAGCTGTCTGTAACATGGGCTAGTTGGGCCAATATGGACTGTTGCTGATAAACCAATTGATCTATTCGAGTCTCCGCTAGATGTAATCGGCGCACCAAAGTGCTGTCAGCTGGGTTGTTCTGGCGGAGATGTACTGACATGGTTTTATGACCCAGTGACCACACACAGACTCAAGAATAGATTCAATTGGATTTATTAGTGTTAATGTGGATGTGGATGCGTGTGTGTAAGCGTGTACGGGAACAGCAGGGGACAGAGCAGGACACCGTTCAGCCTGGCAACCCTGGAGACACACAGAAGCGTGACAGTTAGCGGGGAAGACAATTGATGATGAGTAATTAGTCAGAGGCTTACTGAGTGCGAAGATGGTGGGAGGCTCAGGTTCAGCTTGAATGCTGCAGCCAGGGAGACAGTGTCCGCTGTCGGGTGTTGCAGCTCCTGCTGGTGTGTAGACGTGGCAGTGTGGTGAGCTGAGGGAGAGGACAGAAGTCCACCACCACAGAGGAGGGAAGGATCCGCCGCCAAGGAGCTCCACCTGTGCACAGGGGACTGGAAGACAAGGTGAGTTGAGGAATAGTTGCTTACGTGAGCTGTAGAAGATGTTCTGCTGGCGTTGGGACAACAGGCTTAGGTAGCGAAGGACTGTAGACTTTGGCAAGGACGAGAAGATTGGCAGATGAAGCTCTCCTGGAGCGCAGTGAGACATCTCTGCCCAGAACCCTGGGCAGAGCCATCTAAATAGGCCCAGGCCTGATGGGAAGCAGGTGTGCGCCCAGCTGCTGGCAATCAATCACATAGCAGACCATGACAGATATATAAACTATCCTCCAAGTGAGTGATTTCAGTAGATGCACGTTAGTTTTCCTTATTTGGAGATATCAAGTCAAAATGCTCCAAATCAGCAGATGTTCTTCACCTTTTTGGTGGCTCCTGAAATACTGTCAGTCTTCTGCACGCAATGATCCTCAGTATCACCTATCAAGCAGAACACTTCCTGTGTTTCCTGAGTCTTTTTCAGCAAGTGAATCACACAATGAGGCAGTCACGTGATTTCTAGAGAAATGGGGCCTCGTTCGTCTTGGGTGACGTGATCTTCTGAAACGTGATACGGGCCTCGACACAGGTTTCATTTGACCACACCCCCTTTGCTCGACACAGGCTTCGGGACTTCAGTGTGAGAAGTAACATCACTATCTGAATGCTGTCGTGCCCTCCTCCAATGCAAGATCATCATAAGCCTTATCCTTTCTAATCTTCTCCTCTACCCTAAACAGTCTGACAGGACCTATCCTCCTCCTTGGTGGAGTGGACTCTTTCCCTGGTGGAACTGGAACCCATACAGCTAATTGTAGGTGTACTTGCAATATCAAATCTAACTTTGAGGCTGCATTCAGACCAGGATAGTCCGAGGGTCTCGGTTCGACTGGGCGGGGAATGCCGAGAATTTTCACACCTTCCTTTGGTTTGGTTTGCATTCACACTGCAGCACACCAAACTGCCTGGACAACGTCACGCATTTACAACAACTGCTCATTTGGGGCGCTGTAGCCAAAACCACCACTGACCAGGAAGAAAAAAATCTCAGCAAAGAAGAAAAATCAGGCTCATCAATTGGCCAGGGCTGAAAACAGAAATCCGTTTCCTTCAGCCAGGTTGTTTTGTCCACCACAAACGAGACATTTTTTAACTTTTCTCCTCGGCTTTTTACGGTAAAAGGATTTCTCGGATTCGCACGCAATTGTCTTTATTGTTATTTTCTATCCAATATGTACTATGATACTACGTGTTGCTATGGTTACACAAATGCAGAGGGTCACTTCTACCATTTGGTCCGCTGAATAGTCCGTTTGGATTCACACTGCAAGTGAAGCACACCAGACTTCGTTTGCAAATTAACCGAGACCCCCGTTTTCACGGGGTCCAGACTTCACTTGTTTGGTGCGCACCAGAGTTCCAACGTGCGTTCAGACTGCCCCAAATGAATCAAACTATCTGCGGAAGCCACTGTTTGGTCCTTTGGTCCGGACCAAACAGCAGCCGTCTGAATGCGCCCTTAAAGTCCCCGGCGCTGGGGAGTTCCTCTCACCGCCTGCAGGAAGATTTACCTCACCTTTTTCACTGCACTGGAGCGCTACCAATCTGAAGACAACTGGCAGCCATCATTGTATATACTTACCGCTCCTCACACCATCACCTGTAAGAGCAACAGTCATTTGCAATATTCCTGCCAAACCTTATTACAAGCTAATCATCATTTCTCTTCCCTTTCCGTAGGGGTTGCCAGACCTTGATGCACTCACACATTCTAAATAAACTTCACTTTTTGCACTTGAACGTGTCTGATTTGTGTCTGCTTTTGAGTCAGTCTAGATCAAAATATATCACTCCCTCCCTTCCTTGATTTACGCCTATCATAGAGAGTCTAAGGGTGTGTCCCAATTCACCCCTTCACCCTACCCCTCCGTTTTGCACACAGTGAATATGCGAAGGGGTGAATTGGGATATACCCTAAATCATGCCCCCTCGACTTCCACATATGGAACCTTAAATCAGCAAATTCCATTGAAGTGAATGGCAGGACAGAAATTCTTTTGATCCTGGTCGAATTTTGCCATGAGTTAAACATACGTCTGTTAATTTAAAAGATTTTTTTCCATGAAAATAATGGTGTAGGTTTAACTGTTAAGGTATAAGGTTGTGAAAATGTGTACATTGAAAGACTGCAAACACAGATTTACATAAGTTACATCATTGTTTTCAGAGTGTTCAGGGAGAAGTAAGTAACAGTCCTCTGGATCAGCTGCAGCTTTCAAAATAGAACACAATACATTTGTGTTGTTTTTCTCCTCTTTGGATTCTTCTTTCATTGGTCAGAAAATGGGAGGTATGCTTTGAGAGGGAAACTGTTACAACCCGAGTGCCGGTTCCGTCTGCACTCGGATCTTATATCATCATTTCCAGGCTTTGACAGCAGTGGGTTCCTTCTAGCTCCCTGGGCTCTTATTGTGACAGCGCCCGGTGGAGCTCCCTGCTGTCAAAGTCAACAGCTGTGCTGCATTCGGGGTCATTAGTGACCGGTGTTAAAAGCGGGCGCTAAATGCACCCCGATGCAGCAGTCTCTGTTGAGATACCTCCTGTTATGATACCTTCTGTTATAATACGGTCTGTTTTGATACCGTCTGTTATTCTTCGTCTGTGATTCTACCGTCACGTCGTCTGACGCACCGGGCGTTCCCCGGCTCAGACGCTGTTCATTCATCATATATTGTAAGTTATCCTGTGATTGTGCTACCCGCACTGTCGTGTGTGTTATTCTCTGTTCCTGCACTTCCTAATTTTATTTTATTTTTTTATTTTATTTGTTTATTTGTCAGGGACAGTGCAATAAACATAGACAAAAAAGAAAATCTGATGTGTTGCACAGAGAGTGTATAGCATTAAGCTAGTTTGCAACTCTTGTCCCTGGATGGGCTTTAGAGAAAAGAAACAGATAAAAAGAGAAAAAGATGAAGAAAAAATAAAATGAAAACAGTATAAACATTATCCACATACATCAATGCAAACAAAATTATAAATACACAATATAAAAACCTGATTCACATTTGCCTGTTACAGTAAAATGCCTGTTATACATTTGCCTTCCCTTCTTCATTCACACCCTGCACACAATCATTTCATACATGGGTACATTCTTGTTTACTTTTCAGCCAGTTTTTAACCTTTGTAGTAAATGTTTTAAAATCTGTTCTTATTTTGATTTCATTTGGCATTGTGTTCCAGATGTGACTGCCCTTTATAGAAAAAGCTGTTTGTCCAAATGTGGTTCTGCGGTGGGATATTTTACAGTTATTGTTAACAGAACTCCTGGTGGCTCTGCTGCTGTCCTGTCTTTGGATGAAACCAACAAGTGGCTCTGGCACTGATTTATGGAAACATTTAAAAATTAATTTCAGAAAACAAAGGTCAATGAAACTCTCAAAACTCAGTAGATTATATTTTTTTTAGAATATAACAATGATGCCACCTAATGGGCTTTTTATCTAGAATTTTTAGAGTTTGATTATATAATGAACCTATATGTTTTATTGTAGAAGGAGCTGCTTGAGCCCAAACTGTCAGACAGTATGATATATGCGAAAAAACCATAGAATGCATATACAGTACGGCTGCTTGGTGTGGTATGTAATGTCTAATTAATTTAACCTGTTGCACTCCTGTGTACCGCAGGCGGGCAGGTCTCTGCGTCCTAGAGTGCACAAGGGCGCTCTCGTGCGCTCTAGGACGCACGAGGGCGCTGCGTCCAAGCGCGCACTGAAAAAAAAATCTGCATTTCCGTTCTTCCACTACAGACACAGCCGCAAACAGATTAGATCATCTGATTGACCTCTCATTCGACTAATAAGAGCCTTGAATTGGGTTTCTGAAACCTTGAAGAACCAATGACTGAAAACCTAGCAAGAAGGACCCGCCTACCAACGCTGTGAATGCAGCGAGCCAATTGAAGCACAGAAGTTTGCAAGCTGTTTTGTGTAAGGCTGGGTGAAGACAGACTGCTGCAGCAGATGAAAAAAGGACCCGCAGGAAGAACCGTCACAGACCCAGCAGCACGGAGACCACCCACAAGTGCGACCTGTGTGACAGGGACTGCCATTCGCGCATCGGCCTGTTCAACCACAGGCGGTGCTTTTTTAAAATTTATTCCAGCAGAACAGACGTTTAGGATTCTCTTCCACGGTCATCATAGACCGACGGAGGCCAACGACGAAGGTCGTAAATCATTCGCCAAAACCGCAATCATGGAAGCACAAAACCGCAATAATGGAATTATAATATAATGGAACCGGGTCGGGAGACCAGAACCACGAGTTCGTAACAAGGGACCAGCATCGCGTTTGTCTGACAATGAGAAAGAGAAGTTCTCCAGGACACTGCTGCTGTGAAGAGGTAAGTGTTATAAGCTAAATTAATCTTTATCCCTGAAAATTGTAATCAAAAAATGACTTTTGACCGATCGGTAAATTGCAACTGTGCGGCGCACGAAGTCCGAAGTCCGTGCGCCGCGGTACACGGTTCGTGCGCCGCGTCCGGACCGTGAACGCCCCCCCGCTACTCTTCTGTAGCAAGGGGGGGGAAGCCGCGGTGACTGCGCCGCGGTCACCACATCGCCACATGAGTCTATTCCGTCATGTAGCAATGGCCGATGTCCGTCCTCTGTAGCGGGGAGGGGGGACAACCCCCCCCCACACACACACAGCCCTGAGTGTCACCTTTCATTAGAGCCCAAGATGAAGCTTCTATATTGAATCATTCAAAAGTTACAGACGTTTTTCCAAACTGTGCCATTTGGCACAATTTGGCACAGTTTAAAAACGCCTGGGAACTATCTGAGGAAAAAGCTGTGTAATATATTCATTTTTTGTGGTATTGTTACAAAATTTTGACCTCAGCTGGATAACACTTGGTTTGTGGCGGTTCGTTTTAACCCCACAACAGACTAAGGACACTCAGCCCTCTTTTCTCTGTTTTTCTGCTGCATTACTGAGAAGCAATGTGCCATTCATGTATTTGTGATGCAAACATGCATGTGTTGTGATGTAATGCGCCATTCTGTATAGTGTGCATATGGCTTGTCCTTACTGTGCTTTTTCTGAGCATCTTAGATGTGCTTTGGTGTATTAATGTCTACAGGTAGACGAGTTTCTTCTGTCTCACCTATGTGATGTTAATCGATGCCTTTCATCCTTTGTACTCATGCGTCCTGTCCTTACTGTGACCTAGAGACTCAGATCAATATGTAGATGTGCTTGTTAGCCTCTTTGTCTTGCACTTAGAGCGAGGTCTAGCTAATCTGCCCATTGTGATGTATGGCTTACAAATGCAAATACCTCCTGCCTGTTCTGTTGTCCCTTTGATCATTCTAGACTGTGGGGTATGTCTTTTTGATGTATTGTTATGATCAAGTATTTAAGGTGCAACTCTGTAACGCAATCTCTCTCTTACTCTCTCTCAATCTGACTTCAACCTCTGCTGCAGGACACAGATTTTGTGTCCCCTCTTCACTGAGAGCCTGAGGAATTCGGCTTCAGCCTGCTCACGCTATGGCTGGAGCCGAGTTCCCGTGACGGCGGTATGATTAATAAAACCTGCTTAAAACCACAGCATCACTGCTTACTTTTGCATGCCGCCTCACTGGTGACCCCTCGAACACGCACACGTTTTGTGCGAAAGCAACCTTCCGAGCTGGACAGCCACACAGCTGCGTTGGTGACCCCGCCTGAAAGCACACGCTTTGTGCAAAGCAACTTCTGGTCTGGACCACTGCAGTGACCCGACGCTGAAACGAACATGCTGCCAGCGAACGCAACAGCTCCCTTCTGCTTCAGGGAGATTTCGACGCAGAGTTTCCAGGTTGAAACCCTCCGGAGACCACCCACGACCGGGAAAGCTGCAGCAACGTTTCATGGTGAGATCTGCACAACCACGCTGGACCGGCCGCTCTCACAGAGAGCGCACGCACCTCGTCCTCTCCACGACGGCAACCTCCAGGGCCGACGGGGAGCGCAGTGCGTGGAACTGAATGCACCATGGCCGCACGAGCGACAACGATCGTCTCCTCCCTCTCACCGCTCCAACGCAGCTGCACGAGCCCGGGGCACAAAGATCGTCTATTGCCTCGCACCGCTCCAACGCGCCTCCACGAGCCCGAGGGACGGAGATCGTCTACTTCCTCACACCGCTCCAACGCAGCTGCATGAGCCTGAGGAACAAAAGATCGTCTATTCCCTCCCGCCGCTCCAACGCCTCTGCACGGGCCTGAGGGACTAAAGATCGTCTATTTCCTCTCAACGCTGCAACGCACCATGGCCAAATTTACAGCAACAGCTCAACCTGGATTTTATTGGCGCCGTCTGCGCTGTTCTCCACCAAGTTTCTGCACCCTGACTCGCCACTCCAGCGGCCCACCCACGCACTGAACCCCCGCGCACGCATCGGGGAGTTACAAGGACGGCGCATCACGCACGGGACAAGTAACGGCTCCACAGACTGCCTTCCTCCTTCGCCGCTGCCTTTCAGGGCTGCCCGCTCACCTGAAGCACGCATGCAGCACGCTCGAAGGATTTGTTAACAGTCTCAGCCACGCCAGAGACCGCCACCGTCCTCCGCCGCTGCCCACAGAACCTTCAGGGTTGCTCGTTCACCTGAAGCAAGCACGCAGCTCGCCACTGGATTTTTTAATGGTCTTAGCCACGGCACAACGGGATTTCAGCCATCAGCTGTTCCCAGGAGCTTTGGGGTTGCTTCAGCACCCAAAGCCAACAGTCCCTATGCTTTGTTTACTTTTTCTCTTACAGCCGCTCCTGCTTTTCTTCATGGCCACAAGAGGAGTCAGAGACTAATTTTTCTTCTTGTGATCTCCGCACGTGCAACGGGACAAACCCTCGACGTCACGGAGCAGCAAGCAATTTTTGCACGGCTCAGGACGATTTCACAGCTCCTGCCGGCACTTACTACCCCTCCCCTCCCTCCCCCTCCGCCTGCAGCGAGCTTCTCCCACAGCTCGCTCACACAGATGGATTATCGAGGTCGCGACCCCCTGCCGCGTCCTCTGGGGGGGAGCGTGTGTGGCGGTTCGTTTTAACCCCACAACAGACTAAGGACACTCAGCCCTCTTTTCTCTGTTTTTCTGCTGCATTACTGAGAAGCAATGTGCCATTCATGTATTTGTGATGCAAACATGCATGTGTTGTGATGTAATGCGCCATTCTGTATAGTGTGCATATGGCTTGTCCTTACTGTGCTTTTTCTGAGCATCTTAGATGTGCTTTGGTGTATTAATGTCTACAGGTAGACGAGTTTCTTCTGTCTCACCTATGTGATGTTAATCGATGCCTTTCATCCTTTGTACTCATGCGTCCTGTCCTTACTGTGACCTAGAGACTCAGATCAATATGTAGATGTGCTTGTTAGCCTCTTTGTCTTGCACTTAGAGCGAGGTCTAGCTAATCTGCCCATTGTGATGTATGGCTTACAAATGCAAATACCTCCTGCCTGTTCTGTTGTCCCTTTGATCATTCTAGACTGTGGGGTATGTCTTTTTGATGTATTGTTATGATCAAGTATTTAAGGTGCAACTCTGTAACGCAATCTCTCTCTTACTCTCTCTCAATCTGACTTCAACCTCTGCTGCAGGACACAGATTTTGTGTCCCCTCTTCACTGAGAGCCTGAGGAATTCGGCTTCAGCCTGCTCACGCTATGGCTGGAGCCGAGTTCCCGTGACGGCGGTATGATTAATAAAACCTGCTTAAAACCACAGCATCACTGCTTATTTTTGCATGCCGCCTCAGGTTCTACATTTCTGTTGCATTTTCCAGCCCGGATCTGAAGCTGTGTGTTATTTGCAAGCATTTGTATCCAAAAAAACACCCAGGCCAAATTTATTTTCTTCAAGTTCAGTATGTTTAGATGACTGTAACTCAGTGGCAGGAGCACTCAGAGAGATTATGACTGTTTTGCCAAAAAATTCAAAGTGTTTTCTTTTAAATGAGACCAACCCCATGAAGATGCTGCAAAGGGTTGAAGAACAGCTTTCGATTTACTTTGGGCACATTATTTTTAGGCGTTTTTAGGGAAATTGACCGGAGTGCAAGGGGTTAAAGCAATTCAAATTTTTTTTTACTGTTTTAGAAATTTTCTTTATGTGAAGATTAAATTGGGTTGAGGATCTAGTACAATGCCAAGGTATTTGAATTCTGTAACTGAACTGATATCTTGATCATGTATATTAACTTTAAAATGTTGCAAGTTACATTTTTTGATTGAAAAGCACATTGAAACTGTTTTCTGAAGGTTCAGCAGTAGATGGTTCTGAATGAGCCACTCTTGGACATCAACCATGCTTGAAGACAGGACGTCTGCAGCCTGAGCTGGAGTCTTAGCAGCTGTGTAAATAACTGCATCATCTGCATAAAGTTGACATGTTGCAGCTGAGCAGTGTTATGGCAGGTCATTAATAAAAATGCTGAAAAGTAAAGGACCAAGAATGGACCCTTGTGGGATACCCAAACAATTATTTAAAAGGAAGGATTTATCCTGGTGAACTTTTACACACTGTTCTCTGTTCTGAAGATAAGATGCAAACCATTCTATTGTATTGGGAGAAAAGTTAAAAGATACCATTTTGGATAAAAGCAAGCTGTGGTTTACAGTGTCAAAAGCCTTTTTGAGATCCAGAAAAACAGCTCCCACCACATTACCCCTGTCCAAGGACTGTTTGACATTTTCAATAAGGCAGCAGTTTGCTGTTTCTGTTGAGTATCCTGGTCTAAAACCAAATTGGTGTGGATGAAGAAGTTGACCGTCTTGTAGATAGTCTATCAGCTGTGTAGCTACAACTTTTTCAAGAACCTTAGACAGGACTGGTAAAATAGAGATTGGGTGGTAATTACATATATCATCTTTACTACCCGATTTAAAAACTGGTATGACGACAGCTTTTTTCCAGCCAGATGGAAATGTACAGGACCTAATGGAGAGATTAATGAGATGAGTCAGTGGTTTGATTAATATTTTGCTGTGCATTTTGAGAAAGGAAGTGCTCATATTGTAGATATCATTAGTTTTTGAGTTTGACAGTGTTTTAACAATGCCAGCAATTAAATCTTCATTTACCTCATTAATGTGAAAAGAAACTGTTGAGAGTATTGGTTTAGTATTGTTGAGCACATTTGGTAGCACAAAGTTTTTTGTTAATTCTTCCACTGACTCCACAAAATATGAATTAAATTTATTTGCCAATGTAACGTTATCACTGATGGTTTTGCCATTAATTCTAAGTTCCTTTACCCCGTTCTGATAATTTTTTTTGTTGGTTAAGTTATTTAAATGCCTCCATAGGGAACTGTTGTTACCCTTTGCATGTTCTATCAATTTATTGTAATAAGATGCTTTTGATTTACGCAGCTCTTGTACCACTTTATTTCTTAAACTTTTGTAAACGAGGTGATCATTTTGTAGTTTAGAGGTTAATGATGTTTTCAATGCAGAGTCTCGCCTCTTCATAAGTTTTCTTATTTCATTATTTAACCATGGTAGGTTAATCTTCTGTTGTCTACTTTTAATCTGCTTTGTAAATTTATCTATAGACTTTGTGATTGTTGCAGTTATAAAATTACAACAATCATCTACTTCATATATTGACATGAGCTGCTCCCAATTTTGATTCTCTAAGTGATGTTCAAACTCCGCAGTTTTTGATTTGGGAATAATAAAATTTACTTTGTCAATATCAACTCCCGCAAAATACTGTAGTCGCTTTTTAGTAAGTTTTCTGACAGCAAGAACCATGTTATGATCTGAGAGACCAGTTACAAGATTATAGGCTCTGGTTATTCGTTCTGGTTTATTAGCAAATGCCATGTCAACAAGTGTACTAGATTGTTTGGTTATCCTGGTGGGTCCTTTGATCATTTGTTGGTAATTAAATTTAGTCATGAGACTTTTCAGTTTCTGTTTGTTCTTTTTATCAGACCAGTTAATATTAAAGTCACCATAAAATACTGTTTCTCTGCACCTCGCAAGTTGTTTAACCAGATCACTTAATTCATTATAGAAAGAAGAATTGTATGACGGTGGGTTGTACAATACTGCAATGTTGAAATTCATTACCGGTGAGAGACATACATTAACAGCTAAACATTCAAGTGAAGTATTCAAATCAACCAGTTGACATTTAAATTTCTCCTTGATGTAAATTAAAACACCTCCTCCCCTCCCTACCTGCCTGTCTTTTCTAAAACACTGATAACCCACAATATCGATCATATCAGTGTCTATGTTCCTGTGTAGCCAGCTTTCTGAAAGACAAAGATAGTCCAGATTTGAGTCCAACAACAACGCCGAAATCTCATCTCTTTTGGGGATTATGCTCCGTATGTTTAAATGTCCGCCGAGGATCCCCTTTGGTTTAGCCTTTGTATCCCAAAGAACTCATGCATGATTAACAGTTTGGAAGAATAGATGTTGTTTTTGCTTTTGTACAGCTCGGTTTTCGGGTCTCACCTCATTTGCATTTTGTTTGACTGCTCCTGCTTTCAAAAGTTTGGACGTAGCACAGCTGTTTACAGCAGGATCAGATATGTGAGTCTGTCCAGTGCAATCCGACTCACCCGACTCGCTATGTCCAGCTGTACTGAGGCGAAGACCAGCATTATGCTGCTCCACCAGTTCAGATGTTAGCGGGGCTGTTGACAGCAGCAACCGATCAGCCGGTTCAGATGTTAGAGGGGCCGTTGACAGCAGCAACCGATCAGCCGGTTCAGATGTTAGCGGGGCCGTTGACAGCAGCAACCGATCAGCCGGTTCAGATGTTAGCAGAGCCGTTGACAGCTGCAGCCGATCAGCCGGTTCAGATGTTAGTGGAGCCGTTGACAGCAGCAACCGATCAGCCGGTTCAGATGTTAGCCGAGCCGTTGACAGCAGCAACCGATCAGCCGGTTCAGATGTTAGCGGAGCCGTTGACAGCTGCAGCCGATCAGCCGGTTCAGATGTTAGCGGAGCCGTTGACAGCAGCAACCAATCAGCCGGTTCAGATGTTAGCGGAGCCGTTGACAGCAGCAACCGATCAGCCGGTTCAGATGTTAGCCGAGCCGTTGACAGCAGCAACCGATCAGCCGGTTCAGATGTTAGCCGAGCCGTTGACAGCAGCAACCGATCAGCCGGTTCAGATGTTAGCCGAGCCGTTGACAGCAGCAACCGATCAGCCGGTTCAGATGTTAGCCGAGCCGTTGACAGCAGCAACCGATCAGCCGGTTCAGATGTTAGCCGAGCCGTTGACAGCAGCAACCGATCAGCCGGTTCAGATGTTAGCCGAGCCGTTGACAGCAGCAACCGATCAGCCGGTTCAGATGTTAGCCGAGCCGTTGACAGCAGCAACCGATCAGCTGGTTCAGGTGTTAGCCGGGCCGTTGACAGCAACAACCAATCCACCGGCTCAGATGTTTGTGCTAACCCAGTGGCCTGCTGTTTGATAGTGGCAGGTCCAGGGTTAAGGTGAATATCCCCTGCCAGAAGTAGCAGTACTAACAGTACTTTAACTGTATAGCCTCTGCCATATTGTGTTATTTGCTTAGCAGCCATGTTTGCCTTATTTTTGATGCTTTTTCTCAGGCCTTTTGAGGACCAGATAGAGTACAGGGTGAAATAACTATGTCCATATCCATATAAATAAAGCTTTGTAGATTCACCTTTAGTTGAATTGACCGGAAAACCCTTGTTGTTGCAAGTCCAGACACACGATAACAGTAAGAAGTAGATGAGCAAGAAAATATAGAGGCTAAAAGTGGAGCCCATCCAACCACTTCTCATTCCAGTGTCAGCCATCTTGCCTCTTCAAGATCCTTTCTAATAAACATCACTGCAACTCACCGGTGACTGCTGGCGTCTTATGGTGGCTCGTGAGGGCCACCGTGACAGTAGACTGCTGCCAGTACGTCCGGAGAGGGGCGTCGCGCCGAGACGCCATTCACCGTGAGTTTAGCAGTATTGAACTGTTGCTCTTACCTGTTTGGGTACCGTTGCTGAAGCATGCCGTCGCGGAGGTCCCGCACTCAGAGTCCGAGCGATGTCCTCGCAGACGCCCTCGAGTGCGTGGACGAAATCCTTAACACCGCCTCCCTCCTCGACTTCAGCAGCGATGTGCACGGTACCTGGACCAAGCTGAGGAGGTCCTCGACTATCTCCCCCGCTTTGCCGACCATCCCGAGGTGAGCGCGAGGAGGTTGGACATTGCTGCACAGCATGAGATACTCCGCGGGCTGGAAGGAAATCCCAGCAGGAAGCCAAAGAGGAGGAAACGCCGTCCCTTGCTTTGGGATCCTGCTCCTGCCTCTGTTCCGGCCCGGGAATTCACACCATCCAGATGTCTTTCTCCATTCAGCACGACGTCACTCGGGATTCCCCCGGAGGAGCTGCAGCTGACAGCAATCAAGGTCCGGGACCGAGTGGCTGCTGCTCGCTCCGCTGTGCATCCGTTGTGGCGCAGATATTGAGTTCATATCTCCCCACAAATGCATGACTGTATGTGTATTGGTGACTCCACGTCTGGTGGGACAAAAGAGGTCTGGACCTGCAGGGATCTACAGGAGATGACGAGTAGGTGTGAGTCTTGACCTTTGTCTCCGAGAGGATGTCTCAGGAAGATTCCCGGAACACCGTAGGACAAGAGACAATAGTAAGACATGAAAGAGTGCATTGTGACTGAGACTATGTGTCATGTAATTATATGTTTGCTTATGTAACATGTGACTGTGGGTTGTGGCCCCAGCAGAGTATAAGAACGTGGTATTCGATTGCTCAGTCTCTTTTCCTGCATAGAGATTGATAGAGCATGTGTTCACTCAATAAAGTTGACTCTGAGAAATAAACTCAGCCTCATTCTTGAACGCATTCTCTACACCGTCTATAATCATTAAGCATGTGACGGCAGCAGTTAGACTGGTGGAGAGGAATCCAGAGCTGCGTGATTTCCCCGAGTTCGACGCCCTCCTCGCCTCTGTCTCTGCACAGGAGCGGCGGTTCCCGGACCTCACCTTCGCTTCGCCTTCCACCAGAGACCGTCGTAACCTCCATAACCCTCCTCAGCATGCACCCCGTCCGGATCCAGCTCCGGGTCGCCGCAAGGGCTCAATTCCTCGCACAGCTGCCTCTCCTGCGCCTCGTCAGAGGGGATTTTCCCGCAGCCTCATCTCCCCCTGGGCCATCTCCCGCTCTCTCGTCAGCATCCCATGCCCGGCTCATTTCGGCTGTCGCCCCCTCCTCCTCAACGCATTCCCCGGCCGCTGTGTGTGCTCCGAGTCCAGCCCTGGCGAGTCCCGTCCCAGAACCATCTTCAGCGGATCCACCTCGTCCTTCCAGGAGACCAGCTGTCACCATCCGGCGGGGAAAGGGAGGAGCAACGTCTGCTACAGCAGGCACCACTCAACCTTCAGGAGACAGGCAAGTCCAAGTTCATTCACACTCTTGTTATTGTGATTTGCTCTGTCAGACTCCTGGAGGTGGAGTTCGGGGTTCGCAGCTCCCCGAGCTCCCACCACCTGCTGTGGCTGTCATTATTAACCCCGCATCCTCTGTGTCTCCCTCCGCTGAGCGGTCCTCGACGCCAGGCCAACGTCGCTGGATGAGGAGGGGGCCTGCGGTTCTGGAGAGCCTGATTCCGGTTCCGCAGCCACGTCGTGGGTGGAGGAGGAGGATGGACTGCAGCGTGGAACCTGCGCCGACGAGGAAGCGTCCCCGGGTCTCCACGGATGAGCGGTCCGGTCCAGTGGGTCAAGGGTCCCCTGCCACTACGCCGTGCGGGCCGTCGGCGTGGGCTTCGGTGCCGGAGGATCCAGGAGCTGTGCGCGCCATCATGCCAGCTGTGGAGCCCACCGTAGCTGAGTGGGAGCCTGAAGACGACCTCCTGCTGTCTGAGCCTGGATCATCGAAGTCCTGGACGGCGTCAGAACTCGAGATCAGGCAAGTGCTCTGTTTTGTCTTTCTTTACTCCATCTTTGAGCATTTTTGCCTGTCTCTTGGGGAGGCGAGCCAGGTGCGGCCACCCGCTACATCCGAGCTTGTCTCGCCGGGTTCTGGCGCTGCCGGTGATCCTGATCCCGGTTCTTTTCTCTCTCCCAAGCCTTCTCCCAGGGTCATCGGCGCGGATCTGAATTCGCCCGCTGTGCCAGAGGTTCCGGGTTCGGGGTTGGAGGTCGGTCCTGGTGCGGCGCCTACCCAATCAGGGTCCGACGCAGACGCAACCGAGACCCAATCGGGGTCCGACGAGGGTGCGGCACCAGCAGTCTCCAGGTTCGGTGAGGGAGCAGCAGATCCCCTGCCGCCGGGTACTGGACGGGCTCATCTCCATCATCTCCATCATCACCATCGTCACCCTCCTCGTTCTCCTGAGGAGCGCAACCCATCTCCACCTGGGGCCGTTGGGGTTCCGAACGCTCCGCCCGGTTCTCCCTCGTCTTCCCCTTCTCAAGCGAGGCCGCCGGCTACTTCCCCCCTACGGTTCTGGTGGGCAAGCGATGCGGGTCGGCCGCCTGAAGGACTGCCGCGCCCATTTGGCTCTCTGGGCCGGACACCCGACCCATTGGACCCCCTGTTTGGCGACCTGGTCCGGCTGCCTGAAATTTGCTGTTTCCGGGCATGGGACTGGGGTAGGCCACCCGAACTGTCCTTTTCCCCCCTCCCTGCATTGTGGCCGCTTGATGCCGGGCGGCCTCCCGAACTTTCAGCCTCCATGTCTCAGAGCCAGGACTGCAGTCATCCCGGGTTTTTTTCATTGTATTCATGTCTGTAAACTTCTGGGATGTGTGGGGGGGCCTGATATCCGTGATTTTGTATCTCACCTTTTTTTTCCTTAGCTGTGATCGGTGTTTTTTTTCCCCCTCCTCATCTAATGTCCATTTGTTGTTTAAAACCGATATATGTATTGCCTGTTGGGTTCTGGCCCTGTTACCCACATGTAAGGGAGTATTGGTTTTTTTTTTTTTCTCTCCGCCTGTCTCTGTAATTGCTTTGTTGGTCCCCTGTTATCATTTTGTTCTTTTTGACTCTCTCCCTCCTGCCGGCGCCCCATCCGCCCACCCTAGGGGGGTGGGGGTGGGGGCTTGGGTGTTATTTGGCCGTTCAGGAGCTCGGCTTTGAGGGGGAGGTACTGTTACAACCCGAGTGCCGGTTCCGTCTGCACTCGGATCTTATATCATCATTTCCAGGCTTTGACAGCAGTGGGTTCCTTCTAGCTCCCCGGGCTCTTATTGTGACAGTGCCCGGTGGAGCTCCCTGCTGTCAAAGTCAACAGCTGTGCTGCATTCGGGGTCATTAGTGACTGGTGTTAAAAGTGGGCGCTGAATGCACCCCGATGCAGCAGTCTCTGTTGAGATACCTCCTGTTATGATACCTTCTGTTATAATACGGTCTGTTATGATACCGTCTGTTATTCTTTGTCTGTGATTCTACCGTCACATCGTCTGACGCATCGGGCGTTCCCCGGCTCAGACGCTGTTCATTCATCATATATTGTAAGATATCCTGTGATTGTGCTACCCGCACTGTCGTGTGTGTTATTCTCTGTTCCTGCACTTCCAAATAAACATCACTGCAACTCACCGGTGACTGCTGGCGTCTTATGGTGGCTCGTGAGGGCCACCGTGACAGAAACCACCACAACTGTGTTTTGAAGTCTATAGTCCGAGACAAGGGAATATGTAGTCCACTAAGTGGTTTGACAAAAACTAAATGTTACTGTTTTATGATACAACAAATGACAACTTTAACTATGTGGAAAATTATCTTTTAAATTGATGTGTGTAACTCATGGCAAAATTTGATGTGGATCAAAAGACAATTTCTCTCTTGCCATTCATGTCAATGTTGTTGTTTTTTTTTCCCGATTTAAGGTCCCATGAGCAGAAGTAGAGGGTGCATGACTTAGGCTCTCTATTATAGGTATACTCGCTATGACATCATCAAAGCTCAAAGGCAGACTTCACTCACGATCACAGGACTCACTATGACATCAAAGATCAAAGGCAGGCATCAGAGATCAGAGGCAGGCATCATTGAACGAGTGGTGACATCAAAGATCAAAGGCAGGGTTCACCATGGTTACTGTTGCCATGGTAACAGTAACTTTCTACGGGCATGTAGAAATGCTTTCTTACACTTGCTTTCTATGGGCATGCACAGGTATGCACTAGTAGGTATAAATTGAGGGAGGGAGTGACATGTTTTAGTTTTGACTAGCCAGTGTGTGTGTGTGTGTGTGTGTGTGTGTGTGTGTGTATTAGTATTTTTTTCAGCTAAAGTTGATCTTTTGTATTGTAACAGTGCAAAAATGATGATGTAACTGTCTGATTAACTATATTAAACTACTGCATTACTGTAAACTGTTTCATGCCATTGATGTTTTAATGTCATAGCTGTCTGAAATGGCCAACCACTTTCTAGTCCCTTCATTCTTTACAGTGAATCTAAATGTACGGTGTAGCGGGTTGATTCAACCCCCCCACAACACACAGAGACAGTCAGCTCGTTACTCCTGGGTTTTTTGCGCTGCATGCTGAGTTTACAGCTGTGAGGTTAAAGTGTCATCCATGCATTGTGTTCATGCATCCTGTCTGTACCTCTGATATGCAAATGCCCAGATCGACTGCTGTGAATGTCTTTGATGTATTGTCTGAGTTGGGTATATATGCTGCACTGTTCTGTAAATCTGCCTCTCATTCACTGACTCCTTCAACTGCTGCAGACACGCACTTTGTGTCTCCTCTCTGAGAGCCTGAGGACATCACCTCAGCCCGCAGCACAAGGGCTGGGGAGGTGTTCCGATGAAGGCGGTATGATTCAATAAACCAACTAAAAACTCCATCGCTGCCTTTATTTTATCATGCCGCTTCACTATTAGTATTTTTTTCAGCTAAAGTTGATCTTTTGTATTGTAACAGTGCAAAAATGATGATGTAATTAACTATATTAAACTACTGCATTACTGTAAACTGTTTCATGCCATTGATGTTTTAATGTCATAGCTGTCTGAAATGGCCAACCACTTTCTAGTCCCTTCATTCTTTACAGTGAATCTAAATGTACGGCACAATACCAGTGTTTTTCAGCTGGGGTTCCCTGAAATGTTCAAAGTTTCTGTGGGAAGTTTTCTAATTTCACTTCTTCATTGGTCCAAAAAATTGCAAATAATTTGCTGCTGTTATGCATGGGCTCTGTAGGCTCCGATGCACAATAATGGAGGAAAACAAGGAGGAGTCAAGTGAAAGTGAATGAGGGAATAATTTCAGACACAAAGCATGACTGTCTCTACAGTATTTTACACAAACACATGCACCAGTTGATAAATCATTTTGACCAAAGCAGTGAATATTAAAGTGTCTCACCAATGATGCACAAACCCTCCTTGGCCCTGGTGATCGCCACATTTATCTGGTTGGAATCCCCAACAAATCCCAGGTGTTTGGAAAACCATCCTCCATCTGGTTCTTGTTCGATCTCTTTACTTGGAAGGGAGCACACTGTGGATATGATGACGTAGCGCCATTCACTGCCTAAAATGACAAAATATGTGTGCTTGAATATTTCTGTTAACTGACATTAATAGACAATGCCCTTTCCAACTGAGGAACAATTATTTTCATTTGTTAATGTCTTGTCTAACCTAGCCAAAGGGGGTGCACACGCCAGTGGACTCCTAGTGCTGGTCCTAAGCCCAGGTAAATGGGGAGGGTTGTGTCAGGAAGGGCATCAGGCGTAAAACTTTTGCCAAATCAAATATGTGGATCAGGGCTGGCCAGAGGTATAGGCCACATAGGCGCTTGCCTAGGGCACCACCTGCTGGAGGGGGCGTAGCTGCAAGCCCTCAATTTTTTTTAACTTAATAAAATAAGATTCCTAATAGCCAAGAGGCACTGTGCCAGCAGACAAGGCAAACTTCCAAACTTTCACTCCTTAACCTGTCAGGTTATGCTGATAAACTCTTGGAGCCTTTCCAGGAGCCTCATAACACTCTGTAGGCTGGCCCTGCTCACATTCCAAAGCCTAAAAATTATCTACAGCTCAACAGTACCTTCTAGTGGACATCTACAGAATATGTTACATTACAAAACCGAGAAATGCCAGGAGATCCTCCACCCTGGCCCTGTAGCCGGAGACTGCTCTGCGTTTAAAGATGCTCGTGTCCTCTGACTGGAGGTACTTCAGACATCAGAGGAAGGTTGCATTATTCCACCTCTTGTTCAGTATTACAGGTGAGTTCAGGATTTTTATGACTATTTTTGTGCCACACAGAAGTTCAATAAGGGAGTCAACTGTCTTGCGCATCTCGGAGGGAGAAAAACACCTCATGGGTAAAACCAGGTCTGTGGTGGACCACTCCCAGTTACACGGGGTGAGACTGGACATCCTGGCAGATAAGCATATCTGTCGCAAGGTCCGTGGTGGACTTTTGCCAGTCGGTGCATCGTGACATGCACTACACAAAGAGCAGAAAAAAACAAACTTATTATCTGGTCAGTCACTGCAACAGATACTGGAGTCAGTTTGTCTTGGCCTGTCCTTGCCACTGATAATACCTCTATCTGCCAAGAATGTGTCGCTAGTCTAGCAAAAGCTAGCGGTACTCAAATGCTTTGCAAGCAGTTTCATGAAATGGTCAGTCAGAGAGCAACTCATACCGGCTCGGACGTTACCTGGGTTAACAAGGTCAGGAGTTCCTGGCAGCGGAAGGCGAATTACAGAGCTGCGTGGAGGAAGCTGATCAGACCTAAATGAAACAGTCATTGTTGCCCCTGACAGACTGCTATGATGATGATGATGTGTGTATTTCTGTTGGTTTGGGTCATCTACTGTGTCATGCTGCTGTTACACTGTACTTTCCTAGTTTGGGACCAATAAAATACATCTAAGTTGGATGTCAGGTAGAAGAGAAAAAGGAATTTTGGAGTAAGTTGGATGAAAAGGTAGAGAGTATTCTCAGGGGGCGAGAGTGGTGATTGGAGCAGACTTTAATGGGCATATAGGTGAAGGGAAGAGAGGTGATGAGGAGGTGCTGGGTAGGTATGTTTTTAAGGAGAGAAATGTGGAAGGATAGACGGTTGTGGATTTTGCTAAAAGGATGGAAATGGCTGTGGTAAACACATACTACAAGAAGAAAGAGGAACATAGGGTGACATACATGAGTGGAGGAAGATGCACCTAGGTGAACTACATCTTATGCAGAAGTCGAAATCTGAAAGAGATAGGAGAACTGCGCTTCTGGGAGAATGGTCAAAAATTCCCGTGAACACACACCTAAACCTTGTGAAAAGCCACCCTTTGCAGCTTTAGCAGCTTCAACTCTTCAGGGAAGTGTATTTGTGAGGTCAGGCACTTATGTTGGATGAGAAGGCCTGGTTTGTAGTCTCTGCTCTACTTCATTCCAAAGGCGTTCATCAGGTTGACGTCAGGGCTCTGAACAGGTCAGTCACGTTCCTCCACACCAAACTTTCTCATCCATGTCTTTGTGGACCTTGTTTTATGCATTGGTGCCCATTAATTTGGAGGGGAGTCCCAATGCTTTTGACAATAGAGTGCAAATCTCATGAGAGGTTCCATTTTTTTTGGGAGAGGGATTTGAACTTTTTTTCTGTCCATATTATGTTGTTGCCACAATGGCTTCTACATGTCTGATTGGATTGACTTCCTTTTTATACAGAAGCATTTGACTCAACTGAGGGGTTCCAGTTTTGGGGAGGAGGACTTATTTTTTTAGTCCATTTTCTGTTGATCAGAGTTCTCATTAGGGGCCCCTGATATGGGGATGCGTGGGATATGTGAGCTTGCTCACTTAGGTTCTTTCAGTAATGATAGAAACTTAAGATAAAGATAAAGAGGGGGAAAAATGTGGCACTAGTGACCAAAATCAGGTTTCTCCTCATTGCAAAGAGGGCAATAGGGGTAAGCTGGATTTATGCTCCACCTCTGAGCTACGTTGTCTGCTCGAGCATGAGGCTTGTGTGATGTAAACTTTGTCATCATCTTCAGCATCCCCATGCATGCTTACTATGCATGTGCAAGATTCAACCTCCTGTGCAAACGCTGGTGCCACTGAAACATGAAAAAAATCATGGAGACGAAGAAGAAGAAAGGGAGAAGTAAAAATTGTCATGATCTGAGATCTGGGATCCTGCCGTGCTCTGTCTCTTTGCCTTTTTTCTATATTTGTATGGTGCTATACTTTTGAATTCTTATTCCTGTTATTTTATCTTTGCTTGATTTTCACACGTTCTGCATTGTATTTTAGTATTATTCATTTTCCTCTTTGCATTCATTGTTGGTTTGTTATTTACATATTTGGATTTACTTGTTTTTATTTCCCATATTATTTTTATATCTTGTTGTGTTTTTTCTCTCACTCTCCTTCAGGGCTGCAGCTGTCAGTGGCACTTCCGGGTTTTTTGCTCTATTGTGGGCGGTGCCCCCGTCAGCTGTCAGTCCCGTCTTCTCCCTCTCACTACCCCCAGCTGATTTCTGTTGTAATCATTGTCACCTCTTGCCCGCTCATGTGATCCGCACCTGCCGTCACTTGTTATCATTTGTTTTTGGCCTTACCTACGGACTGCTATTTTCTTCTTTCTTGGCCGGAGTCTCTCCTACTAGTCTCCACCGGAACCCTGTCCCTGTTCTGGTGTGCCTTACTCATAAGTTTGTTTTTCTGTGATCAGTTTGGATTTTCTGCTTGTGCACCGTTTGGACTCTGTGTTTTGGTTTTCAATAAATACCACAAACTGCAGTTCAGCGTCTGGGACTCTCTGCTGTTCGGGCAATTCTTGACAAAAAATGACATTCAACTTGGTGCAAAAGGCAGAGCCAGAAGTTGAGCAATGCAGGCGTTGACTATCTGGACAGTTTTATTGTGGCTGCACTCAACTGGCTGACCAAAGATGTTGCCATGGCTTCTCTTCTCTTTTGTATAGCAGGTGAACAAACTGGCGCATCTACTCATTGGCGCTACCTGTTGAAATGGGGTGAAACTGCAGATGATTATGTGCATGCTTCAAACGCTTGGCCTGGTAGATGCAAAAACAGAAGTAAATATATAGCCTAGTGTGCACAGGGCTCTTACGCATCATAGACGTGCAGCAGGGAAGTGGAGCAAAAATCCAGCCTTAGGACTACAGCAATTACTCTTTCAAAAGGAGCCAGAAAAGGTGGTTTGGGCATGTGCAGCCATTAAGAGACCCCCAGCAGAGCAGGACCAGAACTCGTCAGAGAGAAGTCTCAGTTACCTTGGCTTTTTGTGATTGTTGTCACATGGATTTCGCTTAAATCAGTCTTCTTCAGCTCATCTCTGATTTCTGACACTTGGGCATTATAGGGTGACAGAATTGCAATATTCCTCTGTTCAATCTTGGCCTCCTTCACCAATTTTGTAGCAATCTCAATCTGTTAAAGAGATATAAATAATGTTTTGAAACATTTTAGTTTTGCTGCTAAATTTTAATACTGATCACAAAAAGGAAAAAAAGGCCAAAACTGTACCACTTTGTCTCTTTCTTCTCGGTTTACTTTGGAGTTGGTGTTACCCTTGGAAGTCTTGACTACTTGGCAAATTGTCTTTCCTCTGATATGCCCAAAAACAATTGGCATTGTTTTGTCGCCAACACGCAGGACACTGTTCGGCCAATTCACCTCAGTTTCTAGCTTTCCTTCATAAAATTCTTTTGATGGAAACTCGCATATATCCTCGTGCTTAGGCAGGACAGTACACAAAATATATTACACACTACACTCTACATTTTTAATGAAATCCATCATGTACATTAAGTGTTCTAACCATTCTGTATTGGGTGTTCAACATCACAGCCTTGGTTTTTTTGGCTGTATAGTAGCGTTCAAAAAGAGACTTGGCCATTCCAAGTTTCCTCATACGTTCATTCTTTACGATGGGCCGCAGCTGTTTGTGATCTCCAATCAAAACAATCTGAAAGCAAAAAAAAAAAAGAAAAAAGAAACATAATTAACTAGAAAAGCACTCAGAGAGCACATACCTCTGCCAAGGCTCATTCCGTTTCTCATGGATTTGTGTCTAGGCCTAGAGCCACTTCTGGTGAAAATTGCATCAGTCTGTCCATTAGTTTTGGAGTATTGTTGCTAACGCACTGTCAGAAGATAAGAGCCTTGGCTGAGGTATGCATTCTCAGATCATCACCAAAATGTAATGGCTTCCTCTGTAGCCCACAAACCACCTCTGTTGAAAATTTCATCCAAATCCATCCAGTAATTTTGGAGTATTGTTGCTAATACTCTGTGAGAAGAAAAGAGCCTTGGCAGAGGTATGCATTTTCAGATCATCACCAAAATATTATGGGTTTGTCTCTAGCCTGAAGACCACATCTGGTGAAAATTTCATCCAAATCCATCCAGTAGTTTTGGAGTGTTCTTGCTAACACTCTGTGATAAGATAAGAGCCTTGGTGGAGGTACGCATTCTCGGATCATCACCAAAATGTAATGGTTTCCTCTGTAGTCCAAGAACCACCACTGGTGAAAATTCCATCCAAATCCATCGAGCAGTTTTTGTGTAATCCTGCTGCACAAATAAAAACAAAGCCCTTGGTGGAGGTATGCACTTTCAGCTCATCACCAAAATCTAATCATTTGTTCCCCGTGCCATTACACACCTTTCCTGAAAATTTCATTAAAATCTATTCATAACTTTTGAGTTATGTTGCTAACAGACAAAAGAACCAACAGATAAACCAACACCACTAAAAACATTACCTCCTCCCTTGGCGGAGATAACAGAAGAGTAATGACCAATCCAAGGGAAAGGTGAAATTTAAAGCTACAGTTAGCAGGAATATAGAGAAAAAAATACTAGTTTTCATTATCACTAACAGTCCCCTGCTTTTGATGTAGACTAAGGGCCATATTACATTAGTCTAGTCAACAGTTTATTGTCTGAGGCAAAGAGCACACTTATGGGTGTGTCTAAGTCCATTTTGTTATCATGGCAGTGCAAACATGAATTCTGCTCATGGTGAAAAGCGTTAAAAGGCTGCTTTGTTGTCCAAAGCTTTCCTGCCCTTCCCTTTAATGAACAGAGACACATGATTAAACGCAAACTGTGATCATGGTGTGACGCAAAGTGGGAAAAACAGACTGCGCTGACATAAGATGACGAATGCACCAGCGAAAAATGGGACGTGTGCTGCAAATGTGTGCTATTGATGACTATAGTAGGGCCCTAAGACCCAAGTGTAATCAACACAAGTGATTTTCAATCAGGGTGCCATGAGATGCTGTTCAGCGTGCCATGGGAAATTGTCTTATTTCACTTAATTGGTCCAAAAAATTGCAAATAATTTGCCGATGCTGTACCTCAGTGCCTGTATTGGTTTTTGCATGTCAGTGGGAGCGGAGAGGTGGGGTTACCTTCATAACTCATGCAGTCGCTTTGTACCTGCCTGCATGTTGAGTTCATAACATTATCCAGAGGGGCATACAGCTGGGGAAAATGTCACTACTTCCTCCAGAAAATGCATCTTGATGTCAGCTGTTTTCAGTGCTAAGCAAGCATTGGATACAAGCTGTCATGGAACTCCACCGGTGTTATGTTGAGAACTACTCACCTGCCAAGAACTGCATTTCCCATCGTGGGAACGCGCATTACTTAAATCTCTAGTGAGTGGCGGTCTCATTTTCAAAGTAATTTATTCTCCCGATAACTGCGGAATATCAACGTGAATTTGTGTCACCCAGAGTAAGTGTGTGTGTTTGAGTCTTTCCATTGACTTTGTATGTACTCACGCCACGTTTCACACTGAAACAAATTACAACACAAAATTGTCAATAAGCGACTTTCACATCTCGTCTCGTGCAAAGCATCATGGGAACGTGGCTACCAAACACGGTATGGATACATTTAATTTATGGAAAGTTCCTGATCTACCAGCATATTGTATGCGTAGGGGTCTTCCCGGTTGTACCCACAAACGCAAGGATAAACTAGTTGCGCTTGCATTCGCGGCCACGTTGCAGAAATTGGCCAAAATGGCCCCCCGTATGTACGCTGACATAGCAGATTTTTTGTTGTCAAAGGACCAAGCACCTTTACTTGCAAGACTTCAAAACAACTACAAAGAAGGTAAGCGAGTGGTTTGACAGCTCAACTTGGGTTTTGTCATTTTGAGTAAATTTCACTACAAGGCATAGCCTGCTTACTTAGCTCTATAGGTCGATACTACTATAGTTTAAGTACCACACGTTTTCAATGATTTGCAATTTTATTTTATACCAGCCTACTTATCAATGGCCTTAATTACATGTGTGTGTAGATCAAGCTTCATTACCAAAATACAAAGAACTATATCCTAGATCCAGGCCTGCCTGTCCGTACCTACTACTTCAGGGTTTAGACTTGTGTCAATTAGGCTAGAACTTGAACAATACACAACACTATTTAATTATGTTATAATATACACTTACTGCTTTAATCCAACAATTACGTCTGTCCGAATCCTTCAGCTCTGTGGGGAATGTATATAACGTGAATGGCGGTGGACATGTGCACACGCTGGTCCTGAAGTTACATGCATGTATGCTGCAAGTTTTCTTTTTCCACCGCTCTAGATGATACATGCTGTTCCCACACTTCACTACGGCACAGTGTGCACCTGGCATAATGGCAATTTAAAGCTTGAAGCAGACTTTAAATGGCAATTGTTCAGGTGTGACAGTACTGTCTCTATACAAAAGCAAGGTGGCTACCGGAATGTTTGGTAGTCATGAACTTTGAACTCACATAGTCCGCACATGCGCACTCGTAATGCAAAAGTCGCTTATACATATGCCATGATAGGCGACAATGTGTCATTTTATAACATTTTTGGTTTGTGGTGTGCCGTGGGATTTTTTTTTCCCAAATTTAAAAAGGGTGCTGTGGCTCAAAAAAGGTTGAAAAAACACCAATGTGTAATTACACAGCTACCCACTAAAGCACAAAATGCACTTTAGATCAGAAAGACAAATAGTTCCCCCACCAATCCTTCTCGCTCTGGTCTTACAGATCTAAATCAGGACAGACTTACATTCTTAGTCCTCTAATTTCACAATTCAGACCACAGAATACAAAGGATTGCATTGCTATGTACAAACACAAGGAAAAAAACACAACCTTTTCTGGTTTGTTACAGACTAAAGGAATTAAAGATTGTGGTTCCGTGGCCATTGCACATTCATCAATGAGGATCTGACGTGCATTGACTGTCTTCGTCAAGCAGGGTGTGGAAGACTGTGTACATGTGCATAGTATGATGTCATGCTGTTCAAGCTCATATTGTTGAGCCTTTTTGAGAAGGTCTTTGTATCTGCGAGAGAAAAAAAAAATCATACAAGTAGAACTGTCAAAATTATGACTGCAATTCACTTTGAATCTTACTTTTTCCAGAAGCAAAAAAAATCTTATTGTAAAATAATGCATTGGTAATTACAACACAGTCTTAAAGTTCTTCACTGCAAGATAACTCACATTTTTGCTTCGTTAGCAGTCAACCCATCTTTGCAGCGGATAAGCTGATCAAATCTCTTTATGTCATCTGCATACGGGTTTGGGTACTCCCGCATGCGGTGATGCAGCGTGATGTCCCTAAAATAATTTCAGACATATTTCAACAAATTCAGAATTCCAGAAACATTTTAAAAGTAAATTTTAATAATTGCTTTTACAGTGGTGCTGGAAAGTTTGTGAACCCTTTAGAATTTTCTACATTTCTGCATAAACATGACCTAAAACATCATTAGATTTTCATACGTCCTAAAAGTAGATAAAGAGAATGAGACAAAAATATTTTACTTTTTCATTTATTTATTAATGAAAATGATCTAATATTACATATCTGTGAGTGGCAAAAATTTGTGAACCTTTGATTTGAGTATTTTTTAGGACTTGTGTGAAAATCTGATGATGTTTTAGGTCATATTTATGCAGAGATGTAGACAATTCTAAAGGGTTCACTAACTTTCAAGTACCACTGTAAAATACCTGAGCTCAAGTTTGGCGCGATCTTGACGGAGGATCCTTGGTGAAAACTGCAGATTCCAGTCAGGATATGGGTAATCAAGCACCTCCACCTGTTTGCTGTAGACCCTGAGTGGCTTTAGTTTGTCCTTAAACTTCATCAGGTACTCTGTATCATACAGCATTTGAACACGCACATTATATACAGCAGTCAAATGAATTAATTTGTGGTAAAGTAACTGAAAGAAACACAGTTCAAACTTCAGCACATACAGTACAGTAGCTTACCGGCAACAACATCGACTGACTTGTTGGATGGGCCACAGTAGAGAATTACTTCTTTTTTGTCTCTGTCCTCCGGGTTGTCATATTTCATTGGTATCTGTGAGTTCATCTCCTTAAACCAGCACACCAAATACACACCAACAACTGTCTTTCCAGTACCTATCAAGCAAATATGCACAACGCTTGTTTTTGCTTTCAATACAAATGCAGGTGGAACTGAATGGAATATTAAAACCTCAGAAATACAGCGGGGGAAATAAGTATTGAACACGTCATTTTTCTCGTTAAACATATTTCTGATGGAGCCACTGACCTGAGATTTTCACCAGATATCAGTAATGACCCAAGTAATCCATACATACAAAGAAATCAAGGCAACTGTGTTCACAAAACAAGTTATACTTAATAAAGTGGAATGACACAGGGAATAAGTATTGAACACATGAAGAAAAAAGGTGCAAAAACGCATAGTCAAGAAACCAGCTGAAATCCATCAGAATTTAGGAAGCCATCCCATCTTCCATCAGTGCGAATTAATTTCAGCTCATTAACAGTAATACAACCAACAGTAATACATTTGCTGCTGTATGTCTCTCCACTTTACTGCAACTATTTGCACAAATGCCGTATCTGCTGCTGTCTGTCATTGCGATACTGATCATGTGCAGTCCTATCTGTCACTGTCTGCACCTACACTACCGCATTGAACTTGGCACTACGAGTATTACTGCTCTACTTTTCTGTATATAAGATTGCTGGGTCTCATCGTTTATCTTTATTTGCACTATGGGAGGTCTGGGTCAATCTTTTGTCACCATTTGCACTACGGGTAGCATTACTGTATATAGACTGCTGTTGTTGTTTTTCCATCCTTATTCCTTTTTCTTTTTGCATTGTGCATACCACTGAAGAGAGAGAGAAATGCCATTTCAATTCTCCTGTATGTCCTGTACGTATAGTAGTATTGACAAATAAAATCTGAATCTTGAATCTTAAGTCCTGACTGATGACCTTTAAAAAGGTCTGTGAATATCAGATTGTCACACCACAAAGAACTCATGATGGGTAAAAGCAAAGAGCTCTCTCTAGACGTTTGCAAACTTATTGTTGCAAAACAAAATGATGGCATTGGTTACAGGCGCATTTCAAAACTGCTGAATGTTCCAGTGAGCACTGTTGGAGCCATCATTTGGAAGTGGAAAGAACATCATTTTACGATAAACCAGCCATGACCAGGACCTCCTCGCAAGATTTCTGACAGGAGAATTAAACACCAAATTTTATTGTCTAAGTTTTTTTTTTTTTTAGCTGATTTAGGACAATTTTGATGTGCTGAATCCAAAAAACACATTGGTTTTGCTCAATCAGGTCAAATTTTTGAATTATGGCCACATGTTTTATACGCTTTTGTTTACATGTATGGGTATTTTCGCTTTATATGATGCAAAATTCTTTTTTATTTCTTGAAATTCTCTGAATTTTGAACACTGATGATGTAACATTCAATTTACATGTACTTACCTTTATATAAAGGTAAGTACATGCACAGTACTAAGTAAGTATTAAGTAAGTACAGGTTTTTACTTAGCACCTGAGCAAGCGAAACGGATGTCATTTTTGGATTCAGCGGTGCAAAACTGTCTTAAATCAGTTGAAAAAACACAGACAACTTACAAAAAAATTATTTTTGTAACCCTGTGTTATCAGAAGAGTTATCCAAGACCCAAAGACCACTTGTGGAACGTTCCAGAAAGACCTGGAGTTAGCAAGTACAGCTGTTTCAAAGAAAACAATAAGTAATGCACTCAACTGACATGAACTCTACGCCCCCTCACCTCACAAGACTCCACTGCTGAAGAAAAAGCATGCTGAAGCTTGTTTGAAGTTTGCTGCAAAACATTTGGGCAAGCCAGTAAAATATTGGGAGAATTTAGTCTCATCAGATAAGACCAAAATTGAACTTTTTGGATGCCACAACACACCGCATGTTTGGAGGAGAAATGGCACTGCACATCAGCCCCAAAACACCATACCAACAGTGAAGTTTGGAGGTGGGAGCATCATGGTGTGGGGGTGTTTTTCAGCACATGGTACAGGCATACTTCATATAACTGAAGGAAAGATGAATGGACACATGTACAGACATCCTTGATAAGAACCTGCTGCCATCTGCCAAGATGCTGAAGATGAAACGAGGGTGGACATTTCAGCAAGACAATGATCCCAAGCACACAGCCAAGGAAACTCTCAATTGGCTACAGAGAAGAAAAATAAAGCTGCTAGAATGGCCCAGTCAGTCACCTGACCTGAATCTAATTGAAAATCTATGGAACGAGCAGAAGATCAGAGCTCATAGAAGACACCCATGGTACTTTCAAGATTTGAAGACAGTTTGTGTGAAAGAATGGGCTAAAAATACCTCCTAAGCAACACCTGCGCCTAGTTTCTCCATAAAGTAGGCATCTGAAAGTTGTTATTACCAACAAAGGCTTTTTCTACTAAATATTAGCCGTTTGAGTGTGTCTGTCGCCAAATTGTGACATAATCCCTAGTGGTCAAGAGTGGTAAATATTTTTTGTCAATAAAATAGTTCAGATTTCCAAGGCTATAACTTGAAAGTGGTAAGAGATAATGGCTTCCTGTCAATTAGAAAGGTGTAAAATATGAGCCAAACTTTCAGGTAGGAATGAATTTACACATCTAATTTGCATAATGTTGCGGCAGCTCTTTAAATTCCATAACTCAGTCAAAACTGGACTTTGGACATATTTACACAAAAATGGTTCGGTCTTTTGACACCGTTTTTTTGTACAGAGGTACCTCATCATCTTATCTTCAAAGTATATGAACAAGAAATCAGTACAATATTAAAAAAAAAACAAAACAGAAATTCGTCACTTATCTAACGGGACTCGCTCGTTGCTGTGGTCGCTGCGTTTTCACCCATCATGGTCATTATTTTGCATTCTGTCAATCATTTATACTCTATACCATATCTACAAAGTCTTATGATTATCCCACATAAATTTTGTTTGTATCCCCCGGCTATTTTCCGTGTATAAAGCTGTCTAAGTGACGGTGATGGATCGCGGCCATATTAGCTTTCTGAGCTAAAAGAAGGGAATACAGGAAAAGGAAATGAGGAGTTATTCTTCTTTGGTATATTACGTGTCATCCATTGAGTCCTCCAACGCATGTCTGCCACCTTCTGAAACTGGCAGATCAGTACAAATCAGTACCAATCCTAAGTGGAGCCGGCGATGTCAGAGTGAGATGACAGGCGCAGCGCCATGCTCTGCCACTAGGGGCACACCAATTCTCACACTCAAAGGGTTAAATGAATTTCACAAAGCGTGTTCAATACTTATTCCCTGTGGCATTCCTCTTTATTAAATATAACTTGTTTTTGTCCTGAGGCTGAGCGTGGTGTTTCACTGGCCACAGGCTCTTAATTTATTTCTGAACATTTTCTGTATTTTTCCAGCTTTGTGTTGTTTTCCTGTGTATTATGTTATGATGTCTTAGTGGCTTATCATTCCGTTAATTATTTATGTCTTTAGTATTAGTATTATTTTGTCAGTTCCTGTAGTTCAGGATTTATATTTTGTTCTTTGACATGACTGCCTTACCTCCTCTTCCAAACACTCCCATCCTGTCATTGTCTCACTGCCTGCTCCCTAGTCGTCTCAGCTGTGAGTTGTTGTTTAATTAGGTCACCTGCCCGCTCATCCAGCCTGCACCTGCCGCCCATTGTTTCATCATGTTCCCCAACTATTTAAAGACTGTTTGTTCTCTCACTGCGACAGTCTTGCGTAACTCTTTTCCTTATCACCTCCAGAGCCCAATTCCACTCTGGTGTTTATCTGGAATCATCCTCGCCTGTAAGTTTTTCCTCAGTGTCTGTCCTTGGACTTTGTTTTCTTGCACCTCTTGGGACTTGTATTGTGCTTGGTTTGCAGGGTTTCTGCATGGCACGTCGTTCTACCATGCCTAATGGTTCGGCCCCAACCTCTTTTATCTTTGCCGCTGCCATCGCCATTGTGACTCCTTGTTCACCAGCACCTTCCAGCCGAAATCCGGAAACAGGTGGAGCCAGCCACTCAGCGCCATCTGCCGTCACAGGCATCCCGCTGTGCTACCCAGTTTCCTCGTCCAGGGCTACTTGGGCTCTGGCACAAGAACTCTCCTGCGATGGCCCTGGGTGGGGTTTGTCTTGTTCACTCTCCAGGGTGCCAGGCAGTTCTTCATCTCACACCGCGCCGTCTACCACTCTCAAGATCGGACAGCCCCACATCTTGGCCAATTTGCGCCGAGCCGTTGGTTCCAACATTCCCACCGTGGCCAGCTGTCCTTCCTCCACAACCCCAAAGTGGCGCCGGGTCTCTCTCAATTCTGACGTGCGGGAAAACATCTCACAGTCATCCAATTCAGCACGGAGCCCACCGCTCCCACGCCAGTCCACAACAATGCTTCCATCCTGTCCAACTCCATCATACAGTATGCGTGACTGTTGATGCTTGAAGACACAACATGAACAACCGTGAATGCACGAGAGTCCTCCTTGTGCCACAGACCTCCTCGCTCGAGTCTGTGGCATCCCCTGGTGACATGAAGCAAGTAGCCACATGTGCCGCAGCGCTCCGCTCTTGCTGAACAATCTCCGTCTCTGAAACAGTGCTTTGTGGGCCCACAGCCCTCACCTTTGGGCTGTCCCGGGGCGGACCTCACATTCACAGCGCTGGTGTCGTCCTCCACGCTTTCCATGCTGACTGTGTCTACTGCATGCGCAGTCGGCAGTGATCACAGATGTCAGTGCAACAAACACTCATTCAGCTCCAGTGACAGTTTATCCGCAGCTTCCAGCTGTTGAGCTAACCTGATGACTGTGGGCAGCGTCAATTTGCCCGAAAACGCAAGCAGCCTCGACCCCATCACAGTGCCGTTGGTATACTCCGCCAACTGGTCGCAAATCACCTTCTCTCCCAATAATCCAAATTGGCACTTGCTGACCACCAGCTCCAAGTCTGTCACAAACCACTGAATAGACTCGCCCACCCGTTGGTGGTGCTGTCGAAACCGAATCTCGCAAACCATGATGTTTTCCAGGGCGCGAAAATAGTGCGCCATGAGCTCAACCACTGCAGCCAAGCTATCATAGTCACTCAGTGTGCTCAGAACACGCTGTACCTCCATCTCAGGATTGTGCACCAACAACTCAAGTACCCACAACTCCTCCAGCTTCCCGAGGTCCAGTGTCACCACGTACATCCGGAAAACGGCACACCACCTTGGCCAGGGGACCGGTGGCTTGCTGGAGAGCTCCAAAAATGGCTGAATTCCAAACCCACACGCTTCCATACCTTGTTTTAATCCACTTTTATCCTTGTTGCCAAATGTTATGTCTATATTTGGAGCCAAGGACAAGGCCAGGTGTCAAACTGAACACATGTTTATTATAGAGGCTCTACACAGCACTGGCGCAGCCGTCAGGCAGAAGAGGCGGCAAAGAGACCAGCTCTCCTGCCTGCTGCCTTCTTATAGCCACAGGTGGTGGCGGAACTGGAAGATGGAGCCGCCACCCGTACCACACAAATAAGAGACCAAACTCTAACACAACACGGCCCACGGCCCAAAACTGGCTCGCTTGTTTGTATGGTGTGGTGAGTCTGTTCAGGTGGTTTGATTAAGATTGATGACTGATGTGGAAATGTACAGAAATTTAAAATAACTTCCAGAGTTTAAGTTTTTTTTTTTTTGTCACAGCATATCATAACCTTATATCGTGATGATACACATATCAATTTGGCAATGATTTTTACGCCAGATGCCCTGCCTGACACAACCCTCCCCATTTATCTGGGCTTGGGACCGGCACAGGGAGTACACCAGCTTGTGTTTCCCCTGTGGCTGTGCAACCAGCTTTCCTTCATTCTATTATGCTGAGCACTAAGCTAGAAGGCAGGAAATGCCATTTTTATATGGTCTTTGGTATGACCCAGCCAGGGCAGATGCTCTACCTCTTGCCCACCACTCCAGTTGTTTTTATCATAAATTGAAATACTATAGTTTTGAGTTCATGATACTAGTGTTAATGTTTTGTGCCTTTGTAGATCCACTGTGATATGTAAGTTGTAATGCACATATTGGACCCCTTGGCCCTTGATTTCAAAGGCCAAGGGGTAGGGGTGCAAATGAGAATTTGGAGAGACCCTAAAACTGCATCACCTTTTATATCATATAAGAATTTAGTTGACTAAATTCTTATGATATTTAGTCAACTAAAACTAGACTAAAACTAAAATTGTTTAGATCAGTGTTTTTCAGCCAGGGTTCCCTGGTGCAATCAGGTTTCTGTGTGAAATTTTCTAATTTCACTTCTTAATTGGTCCAAAAATTTGCAAATAATTTGCCGTTGTTGTGCATGGGGTCTGTAGGCACCCATGCACAACAATGGCAAATTATTTTACATTTTTTTCTCTCTAACATTTTTTTTAAATGGGTACATTCAGAAGTGTACCTTTTACCTGCACAGAACACATATTTTCTTCATCCTTCTGAGTAACAAAGAAAGTAAAGTAGTACAAGTGCTACTTTAAAATTTTTGTTTTGTTCTTGTTCTTACCAGGTGGTCCCTGTATAAGTGTGAAGGATTGGTGTAAAGCAGTCTCCACAGCATGACACTGGCTCTCATTAAGACTTGGCAGCTCCTCTGCTAGCTCTATCCGTCTGATTTGTGCTCTTAGCACAGGGGCTGGTACAACTGTAAAGAACAGGTAAATTGTAAAATGACAACTTTTTTCCCCTCCTCTGCATACAGTGGGGAAAAAAAGTATTTAGTCAGCCACCAATTGTGCAAGTTCTCCCACTTAAAAGATGAGAGAGGTCTCCAATTTTCATCATAGGTATACCTCAACTATGACAGACAAAATGAGAAAAAAAATTCCAGAAAATCACATTGAAGGATTTTTAATGAATTAATTGGTAAATTCCTCAGTAAAATAAGTATTTGGTCACCTACAAACAAGCAAGATTTCTGGCTCTCACAGACCTGTAACTTCTTCTTTAAGAGGCTCCTCTGTCCTCCACTCGTTACCTGTATTAGTGGCACCTGTTTGAACTCGTTATCAGTGTAAAAGACACCTGTCCACAACCTCAAACAGTCAGACTCCAAACTCCACTATGGTCAAGACCAAAGAGCTGTCAAAGGACACCAGAAACAAAATTGTAGATCTGCACCAGGCTGGGAAGACTGAATCTGCAATAGGTAAGCAGCTTGGTGTGAAGACATCAACTGTGGGAGCAATTATTAGAAAATGGAAGACATACAAGACCACTGATAATCTTCCTCGATCTGGGGCTCCACGCAAGATCTCACCCCGTGGGGTCAAAATGATCAAGAGAACAGTGAGCAAAAATCCCAGAACCACATGGGGGGACCTAGTGAATGACCTGCAGAGAGCTGGGACCAAAGTAACAAAGGCTACATCAGAAACACACTACGCCGCCAGGGACTCAAATCCTGCAGTGCCAGATGTGTCCCCCTGCTTAAGCCAGTACATGTCCAGGCCTGTCTGAAGTTTGCTAGAGAGCATCTGGATGATCCAGAAGAGGATTGGGAGAATGTCATATGGTCAGATGAAACCAAAATAGAACTTTTTGGTAAAAACTCAACTTGTTGTGTTTGGAGGAGAAAGAACACCATACCTACTGTGAAGCATGGAGGTGGAAACATCATACTTTGGGGCTGTTTTTCTGCAAAGGGACCAGGACGACTTATCTGTGTAAAGGAATGAATGAATGGGGCCATGTATTGTGAGATTTTGAGTGAAAACCTCCTTCCACCAGCAAGGGCATTGAAGATGAAACGTGGCTGGGTCTTTCAGCATGACAGTGATCCCAAACACACCGCCCGGGCAACGAAGGAGTGGCTTTGTAAGAAGCATTTCAAGGTCCTGGAGTGGCCTAGCCAGTCTCTAGATCTCATCCCCATGGAAAATCTTTGGAGGGAGTTGAAAGTCTGTGTTGCCCAGCGACAGCCCCAAAACATCACTGCTCTACAGGAGATCTGCATGGAGGAATGGGCCAAAATACCAGCAACAGTGTGTGAAAATCTTGTGAAAACTTACAGAAAACATTTGACCTCTGTCATTGCCAACAAAGGGTATATAACAAACTATTGAGATGAACTTTTGTTATTGACCAAATACTTATTTTACCGAGGAATTTACCAATTAATTCATTAAAAATCCTTCAATGTGATTTTCTGGATTTTTTTTTTCTTATTTTGTCTCTCATAGTTGAGGTATACCTATGATGAAAATTGGAGACCTCTCTCATCTTTTAAGTGGGAGAACTTGCACAATTGGTGGCTGACTAAATACCTTTTTACCCCACTGTATGTCCAAACCATCTCAGCCTTGCCTCTCTTACTTTGTCTCCAAACCGTTCAACCTGAGCTGTCCCTCTGATATAATCATTTCTAACCCTGTCCTTTGTAGTCACTCCCAATGAGAATCTTAATATCTTCAACTCTGCCACCTCCAGTGCCACCTCCTGGCTTTTTGTCAGTGCCACTGTCTCCGAACCATACATCAGAGCAGGTCTCACTACCATTTTGCAAATCTTCCCTTTCACTCTAGCTGCTATCCTTCTGTCACAAATGACACTTGTCTCCACCCACTCCTCCCTGCCTGCACTCTCTTCTTCACCTCTCTTGTGCATTTTCTATTTCTTTGGATGGTTGACCCCAGGTATTTAAACTCATCTCCATTCACTACCTCTACTCGTTGCATCTTCACTGCTTCCCTCTTATTCACACGCATTTATTCTGTCTTGCTTCTCCTGACTTTCATTCCTCTTCTATTCAGTGCATACCTCAAACTCGCTAGGTTTTCTTACACCTACTCCATACTTTCACATTAGATCACACTGTCATCTGCAAACATAGCGTATGGAGATTCCTGCCTGACCTTACTTGTCAACCTGTCCATCACCATGACAACAAGAAGGGGCTCAGAGCTGTTCCCTGATGTAACCCCACCCCCACCATGAATCCATCTGTCACTCCTACCAGCACACCTCACCACTGTGTCACTGTCCTCATACATGTCCTGCACTTTCACGTGGTTCTCTGTCACTTCTGACCTCCTCATACAGTACCACACTTCCTCTCTTGGCACCCTATCATATACTTTCTCTAGATCCATAAAGACACAGTGCAACTCCTTCTGACCTTCTCTATCAACACTTCTAAAGCAAACACTGCATTTGTAGTACTCTTTCTTGGCATGAAACCATACTGCTCCTCGCTGATTGTCACCTCTCTTCTTAACCTGGCTTCAGCAACTCTCCCATATCATCAAAGTGTGGCTGATCATGTCTATGGGCCTTATTACAATGGTCTAGGCAACAGTCTATTGTCTAAGGTGCAGAGGACATTTATGGGTGTGTCCAAGTCCATTTTGTTAAAACGGCAGTGCAAAAAACAAGAATTCCTCTCTTTCTCCCATCCAACTTGTGAAGAAGGGAAAGAAAATTCTGGAGTAAGGTATTCATTTTAGAAAATAAATGAAAAACCATAATTTGCATTTTCTCCCCAGCTTAATGGTATTAAAACAATAAAATAACGTCATAATGTCAACGGCTGCGCGGTGGCGCAGTGGTTAGCACTGTGGCAGCACAGTTTTACCCTCGGCTGGGGAATCGCAGGGACCGTGAGATCGTGGGTTCGATCCCTGCCCCCGGCCAACAGTGATCTGTGTGGAGTTTGCATGTTCTCCCCGTGTTTGCGTGGGTTTACTCCGGGATTTCTCCAGTTTCCTCCCACATGCCAAAAACATGTAGGTTAGGGAGTTAAGGGGCGCTTGCGCACGCAGCGACCGGCAGCTGGTGGCTTGTCACCAGACTGCAAAACAAATCTACCTACGGGTACAAAATAAGTAATAAAAAAAAAAAAACAAAGTCATTGCAAAATATATGATATACCATTTTTTAGTATCTTTTGTCCTAGTGCAATTCTCTGAACAAGGTCACATGCTTTACTTAGGTTGATGACAGCATCTTCCTTCCGGCTGTATAAAAAAGAAAAGAATAGATTGATTTTAAGCAATGAAAGAAGGGAAAAGCAATCAATATGAATGTATGTCAACTATAACTGAAGTCATAATGCCCTTTCCTCCAACTTACATGTCAGGCAGTAGCTTAGGATACATTTCTACTGTATAACAAGCTTTTTGTTGAAAAATACAGTCAGGAATGTTCTCCATTGGCAAATGGCTGACAAAAAAATCCACCATTTTGCCTTCGTATTTTGGTTTTGCTTTGCTAGTGACACCATGGGCAACCCATGTGTACTCTCTGGGGTCAGCCACTGTAGAATGTTCTTGGTTTGGAGTTAACTTCAGACCTCTTTTTCTTATGCACAGTAAACACTTTGCAAGGTTGAATTCAATGGCCCATTCACTGATCCATTCCGGACGTAGAAAGAAGCTTCCAGTCAGGACTCCTTCCAGCTCTTGTTTAAACGTCACCTCCAGGTTCTCAATGATAATGCTGTCACTTTCATCGACTGCAGTGGACGTAGATTCCATGTCACATAGTGGTTTCCAGATATCTATGTACTGCCCTGTGTTTCTGTATTCCCATTGTGTTGGAGTGTCTGCAGTTCTAGAAAAGCTCATGATGGGGCTCTGGATGTGGTCCACACAAATCTCAAAGTTTGGGTTAATGTGAACTAGCTGAACTGCGGGCATGTTATAAGCTCTTCTCACCTCTTTGGATGTTATTTGAACCTTAAGGGTGTCACCTGGCTGCAAACTGAGATCAATGTCAATGAGATGATTTGGATTGGCATCGGGAGCCTGTTTTGGGCTTTCCTGTTTCAGTTGCTCTATGTTTGCATTCTCTATAAGGACTTTTGCATGTTCATATTTTTCAGAATCAACTGCTTCAAGAATGGCTCTCCATTCATCCATAGGCATCTCAATGCAGGGGCTGTCTGGCAGCATCTTCAACTCTGGCTGAGTTTGCATTACATCTGCGGTATAGATCCGTTTTTTCCATTTAAGGATGATGCTGTGGCTTATTTCACCAGAGGACGGCTGATCATCTAACTGCAGATCTCTGTACATTATCCACAAACTTCTGGCAAATAAGTTCTTATTAAAAGGAAACGACACTGTAAATTTGTCTTCATTGGGATCGGCACAGATGACGACAGCAAGCTTTGAAGCACTTTGGTTCTTCATGCTTACTGCATAGAATATCTGCTCAGCCCTTTGTTCAAACTCCTCAGCATTCTTACATTTGTTCTCACAGTGAACGCACAGTGCATCAATCTCACTCTTGGAGTACTGAACTTCCCTGTCACCAATGGAACAGTGCAAAAGTCTCTGCAAGATGATATCCATGTAGCGACGCATTGGAGATGATGCTTGAGTGTATGATGGGAGATTCAGGGAGTAATGACGAATCTCTGCATTTTGACAGGGCTTGGAACGGATGAAGTAAGACTTTTTGCTGCACTCTCTGAACTGATGAATAACTGGCTGGAGTAAAGGGTGGATGTCATCTGCGGCAATAAGGTCCAGCATTTTATCTATGTCATCTGCTTTGGCAGCTGATACAATGTCATTCCATATTGCTGTGAGTATGCAGAAGTTTCCATTCCTCTGAGTTTGTTCATCATGATCAACTCTGTGCCTCAGATAAAAGGACAATGGTATCAAGTCTCCATATTTCTCCCTGAAGTCTTCGATCTTCACAGGATCTGGCCCCTCTTGACAGCGAAGTGGCGTGAAATACATAGTGTTTTTAAAACGGATCAAAGTGTTAGATGTATAATAGTTGAATAAAATGCTCAGTTCTTCAATCATGAGGTGGGCTTTGCGCTTTCCCGGTGGTCTGTATTTGTCAGACTGAAAATAAGCCCAGTCCTCAATCCTCTTCTTTCGTTGAGCTTTTGCAAAACAGTAAGCCAAGGTGACACAACCCTCCTCATCAAATGTTGGATTTTCTTTATATCTCTCAGAGATATATTCTCCTGCTTCATCATATGACAGCTTTCTGTTTGATTTGATCCAAGAAAGCTGAAATGTGGGGTATCCCATGATCTTGTTTGCTTCCTTTTGTACTTTGAATATCAGTGAGATCACTTTGCGTTTTTTACCTGGCAGAAGACTGAAGCGTTTAGTGGAGAATCCTTCAGGGAACATATCTTTCGTTTTTTTACCTCTGCAGTAATAGGCAACACCACACTCTTTTGCCTGCTCATCTACATCACAACCAAGAATTACAAAACTGGCCACATCTGTTATATGAATTCCCAACTCATAATGGTCTTCACAGTCTCTGACACTGATGGCATCATCCAAGTCTTTAGCTCCTGGTTTATCAACTGTGAAAGTAAATGCCGTCTGTTCATCTATTCTTCTCGTCTCTTCTTCTTCTATTCTCTTCTTCTTCTCTTCTCCTCCTCCTTCATCATCATCATCATCATCATCATCATCATCACTTTCACGTGTACTGGAAAGAATATTAAATTCTTGTTTTAGCAGCCACAGATCATCCAAAGGTCCTTCTTTTGGAAGAATATCAATGACATTTCCCAGGGGATACCAACAATCTTTTTTCCAAACAATGACTTTGACAACAAATACATGGTTTCTGATCTCATTTTGATGCTTAAATCCTGCAATTGTCCAGTACCCATCAATTTGCTCCCACACTGGAATGAAGTTCTGCCTGTTTTTCTTGATACATATGCATATTTTTGGTGCATGTATTGTAATAGGCGTCATTATTCTTTTAATAAATCCGTTTTGAGAGAGTTTCTTTGGTTTGCTGTAATCTTCATCCTCAAGAAAGCATATGAGTTCACGGGTTGATTCGTCTTTCTTAGTAATGCCAAGCACCTTTGCCATTTCTCCCTGGTTTCCTGTTTTGAGTACCACTTCATCTCCAGTAAAGGCCTGGCCTAGGTTTGCCCTTCCCTTTATGAGTATGTGCCCAATGGGTTTACGTGTGCTGTGTTGAAACGTCATGACATAACCTCTGTTATAGGATTCCCTTACAAACTCTCCTTGTTTGTACAGCTCTGGTTGTTTTGAGCACAACTCCAAAAGATCATTCTGAACGAAGATATCATCTTTATTATTGAAAGCTACTCTTGACTTGATGTGATTAGAATCTTCAAACCCTGAGCTGTCTTCATCAGAACTGTAGTCGTTTTTCAGCTTTTCATAATCATCTTTTAACTCTTGAAGAATTGCATCACTGAGAGTGTTGTTCTCATCAACATGTTCAAACTTTTGAAACCGGGCAGTCTCCATAGCATCCTTGTCAAAGAACTCTTTGGTGAAGTGTTTTGGGGAAACACTGTTGTTGCTGATGCAGTGGTCTATGAAACTCCTCCAGATCCTTGAGCTTTTCCCGAAGCAGCAAAGTGCAGCAGCATCTCCAACTACCACCACCAGTGACTGAGCCCTAGTCATTGCAGTGTTTAAGACACGGGCATCATTGAACAACTCGAGACCAGACAGGTGAGCTGTTTTTAGGCTGTCACGTGTTTGCACAGCTGTCAGTATGACTGCCCTGAACTGATTTCCTGTGGACAAATAAGGAGAGTTTTATTATTACCTATACTGATCACTTAAAAATATAATCGGGCCATTCCATTTAAATTCAACAAGTGGCTCCTGCACGACCCCTTCTGATTCAGCTGAAATTTCTAGCACAGTAAATACAACATATTTAATGAACCCATACCAAATTTTTCTTTGATTGGGTGAAAACTTTTTGAGTTCTAGACTTTTGAAGTAAACAGGGGTAGGTCAAAATTTGGGGCTTCAAATTCGCATCATTTTTATTATTTAGTCATTTTTGAGCCCTCATAACTTTGTATGCGATATACAGCTTTGGAAAAAATTAAGAGGCCACTACAAAATCTGTTCTAAATTAGCATCTCTACATGTATGGCAGCCATTCAATTTGAGTATCTGTCGAATTCCAACACAAGGACATATCAATCTACTGAAGGAGGTACTGATTAAGTGATCATCTAAGCATGGTAAGATGCCTGAAAGCTGTGAATAATCAGTTATTACACAAATACAGAATTGAGTTCTTCCTAAGGTAAAACTTAAGTATTGTAATGTTTAAGAATGATCATGAACTTGTTTTCTTTGCATTTTTTTAAATCCAAAAGCGCATAAAAGCAACATCTTTTTTGTTGCTTTGGCCAGTTGTAATTTACTGTAAATAAATGCTCTAAATTATGGTATTTTGACTTTGAATTTGGGTAAGTTGTTTTCAGTAGGTTAGAACTCAACTCACCCAAATTCTAAGTCAAAATATTGTCATTTAAAGCATTTATTTATAGAAAATGACAACTGACCAAAACAACAGAAAAAAAAGATATTGCTTGTAGATGTGCATTTTTCATCTTCATTCTTCATCACTACAATACTTAAATTTTAACTTAGGAAGAACTCGATTCTGTATTTGTGTAATAACTCTTGATTGTTATTCACAGCTTTCATGCATCTTACCATGTTTAGATGATCTCCTAATCAGCACCTCCTTAAGTAGATTGATCTGTCCTTGTGTTGGGATTCAACAGATACTCAAATTAAATGGCTGCCATATATGTAGAGATCCCAGTTTAGGAAAGATTTTGCAGTGGTCTCTAAATTTATTCCGGAGTTGTAGGTAGATGAATGATTATATGGATGTAATACATACATACATACACACATATATACAGTATCTCACAAAAGTGAGTACACCCATCACATTTTTGTAAATATTTTATTATACCTTTTCATGGGACAACACTGAAGATATGACACTTTGATACAATGTAAAGTAGTCAGTGTACAGCTTGTATAACCATGTAAATTTGCTGTCCCATCAAAATAACTCAACGCACAGCCATTAATGTCTAAACCGCTGGCAACAAAAGTGAGTACACCCCTAAGTGAAAATGTCCAAATTGTGCCCAATTAGCCATTTTCCCTCCCCAGTGCCATGTGACTCATTAGTGTTACAAGGTCTCAGGTGTGAATGGGGAGCAGGTGTGTTAAATTTGGTGTTATCGCTCTCACACTCTCATACTGGTCACTGGCAGTTCAACATGGCACCTCATGGCAAAGAACTCTGTGAGGATCTGAAAAAAAGAATTGTTGCTCTACATAAAGATGGCCTAGGCTATAAGAAGATTGCCAACACTTTGAAACTGAGCTGCAGCACAGTGGCCTCGCCATGGTTGACTAAAGAAGTTGAGTGCACGTGCTCAGCGTCGTATCCAGAGGTTGTCTTTTGAAAACAGACATATGAGTGCTGCCAGCATTGCTGCAGAGGTTGAAGGGGTGGGGGTTTAGCCTGTCAGTGCTCAGACCAAATGCTGCACACTGCATCAAATTGGTCTGCATGGCTGTCGTCCCAGAAGGAAGCCCCTTTTAAAGATGGTGCACAAGAAAGCCCGCAAACAGTTTGCTGAAGACAAGCAGACTAAAGACATGGATTACTGGAACCATGTTCTGTGGTCTGATGAGACCAAGATAAACTTATTTGGTTCAGATGGTGTCAAGCGTGAGTGGCGGCAACCAGGTGAGGAGTACAAAGACAAGTGTGTCTTCCCTACAGTCAAGTATGGTGGTGGGAGTGTCATGGTTTGGGGCTGCATGAATGCTGCCAGCACAGGGGAGCTACAGTTCACTGAAGGAACCATGAATGCCAACATGTACTGTGACATACTGAAGCAGAGCATGATCCCCTCCCTTTGGAAACTGTGCCGCAGGGCAGTATTCCAATATGATAACGACCCCAAACACACCTCCAAGGTGACCACTGCCTTGCTAAAGAAACTGAGGGTAAAGGTGACGGACTGGCCAAGCATGTCTCCAGACCTAAACCCTATTGAGCATCTGTGGGGTATCCTCAAACGGAAAGTGGAGGAGCGCAAGGTCTCTAACATCCACCAGCTCCTTGATGTCGTCATGGAGGAGTTGAAAAGTATTCCAGTGGCAACCTGTGAAGCTCCAGTGAACTCCATGCCCGAGAGAGTTAAGGCAGTGCTGGAAAATAATGGTGGCCACACAAAATATTGACACTTTGGGCACAATTTGGACATTTTCACTTAGGGGTGTGCTCACTTTTGTTGCCAGCAGTTTAGACATTAATGGCTGTGTGTTGTATTATTTTGAGGGGACAGCAAATTTACACTGTCATACAAGCTGTACACTGACTACTTTACATTGTATCAAAGTGTCACATCTTCAGTGTTGTCCTATGAAAAGATATAATAAAATATTTACAAAAAGTGATACACACACAACCACACGTTTGTATGTATGCATGTATTGTGAATCAAAAAGCCAAACCAAAAAAGTCAAAGTTTAAGATAAATGGGGACCTTAAATCTAAGCGAATTTGAAATATGGATTGCCAAAGCCAGTGTTTGAATGTGAATTGTGAATCAAAAATGATCATATTGAATGTTGTTAAATAAAACAATGTGAACTTCATGTTGCTTTCTCTTTCACAGTACATGGAAACGCCATGAGAGTATGATAATCAGCTAGTTTTGTTATTTTGATGCAGTAGGATTGATGGCTAGAAGTTTATTTTAGTATCAAAATATACAGTGGATATAAAATGTCTACACACCCCTGCTCAAATGCCAAGTTTTTGTGACGTAAAAAATGAGACCAAGGTATATCGTTTCAAAACTTTTCCCCCATTAATGTGACCTATAACCTGTACAACCCAATTGAAAAACAAACTGAAATCTTTTAAGGGGAAAAATAAAAAACTTACAATAACCTGTTTGCATAAATATGCACACCCTGTTATAACTGGGGATGTGGCTGTGTTCAGAATTAACCAATCACATTCAAACTCATGTTAAATGGGAGTCAGCACACACCTGCCACCATTTAAAGTGCCTCTGATTAACCCCAAATAAAGTTCAGCTGTTCTAGTAGGCTTTTCCTGACATTTTTGTAGTCACATCGTACAGCACAAGCCATGGTCCGCAGAGAGCTTCCAAAGCATCAGAGGGATCTCATTGTTCAAAGGTATCAGTCAGGAGAAGGGTACAAAAGAATTTTCAAAGCATTAAATATACCATAGAACACAGCGAAGACAATCATCATCAAGTGGAGAAAATTTGGCACAACAGTGACATTACCAAGAACTCGACATCCCTCCAAAAACTGTTGAAAAGACAAGAAGAAAACTGGTCAGGCAGGCTGCCGAGAGGGTGACAGCAACATTGAAGGAGCTGCAGGAATTTCTGGCAAGTACTAGCTGTTTAGTACATGTGACAGCAATCTCCCGTCTAGGATGGGAAGATGAAAGCCTTATCTTATGAGGAAAAACATCCAAGCCCAGATACATTTTGCAAAGACACATTTGAAATCTGTCAAACGCATGTGAGAAAATGTGTCATGGTCTGATGAAAACAAGGCTGAACTTTTTGGCCATAATTCCAAAAGGTATATTTGGCACAAACACAACACTGCTCATCACCAAAAGAATACCATACCTATCAGTGAAGCGTGGTGGTGGCACCATCAAGCTTCGGGGCTGTTTTTCTTCAGTTGGAACTGGGGCCTTAGTCAAGGTGGAGGGAATTATGAACTGTTCCAAACACCAGTCAGTGTTGGCACAAAACCTTCAGGCTTCTGCTAGAAATGAATGATGAATGAATAGAATGAAAAAGAACTTCATCTTTCAGCACGACAATGACCCAAAGCACACATCCAAATCAACAAAAGAATGGCTTCACCAGAAGAAGATTAAGGTTTTGGAATGGCCCAGCCAGAGTCCAGACCTGAATCCGTTTGAACATCTGTAGGGTGATCTGAAGAGGACTGTGCACAGGAGATGCCCTCAAAATTTGACAGATTTGGAGCATTTTTGCAAAGAAGAGTGGGCAAATATTGCCACATCAAGATGTGCCATGCTGATAGACTCCTACCCAAAAAGACAGTGCTGTAATAAAAGCCAAAGGTGCTGCAACAAAGTATTAGTTTAAGGGTGTGCATATTTATGCAAACAGGTTATTGTAAGTTTTTTTTATTTTTCTACTTAAAAAAATCAGTTTGTTTTTCAATTGGGTTGTACAGGTTATTGGTCACATTAATAGTGGAAAAGGTTTTGAAATTATTTATCTTGGTCTCATTTTTTCACATTACAAAAACCTGGCATTTGAACAGGGGTGTGTAGACTTTTTATATCCACTGTAAATAAAGATGAAATGACCTAGCTTTCATCAACCAATAAGCTATCCCACATGGTGTTATGAGTGGTCAAAGACTGCCCAAAATTAAGTTTTTAAAGTTTTTATCTTCCTGAAATTATAAATTACAGGGAATGCAGGGAAAGCATGCTTATTTTTATTTCTCTGTACCCAAGGCTTTAAAATTATCATAGCTCTGTTTATCAAACCTACATATTTCCAAAGATACAGATGCCTGAAGTTGGCCACCTAGAAAATCGCAATTAAAAATTTTTGAAGTCTGACTTCATGTTGTGAGAGCCCAAATGCACGTGGCGGTATTAATTAGTGTTTTCAGTAGAGCTGGCATGTGTCTTTCAACCCTGAAATTTTTGTTCATCTACCTATATCACATACAAAGTTATGAGGGCTCTAAAATGACAGAAAAAATATTACACAATTTCAGCCCCCAAATTTCAACCTTTCTCTATCTGCTTCAAAAGTCGAGAACTCAAAAAGTTTTCACCCAATCAAAGAAAAATTTGGTATGGGTTCATTAGATATGTTGAAGTTACTGTGCTAACAATTTCAGCTGAATCAGAAGGGGTTGTGCGGAAACTTTTCTCAGAGTTTGTTGATTTTACATGGAATGACCCAATAGCAATGCAATACTTATCCAGACAAACTTTTACAATGAGTGTAACTAGATTCTGACATATAGATTACCTTGCACATTTGCAAGAGTTGTAACACGGACCTGATCAAGACCACTTCTTTCAAGTGCTCTTCTAATTTGTCGAACCTATGAAGCATAGGAAGGCATTCATGTTTTGACAATTTATGACAATATTTTAAAAAAATCATTCCAAAATCTTGCAAAATATCAGATTATTTTTTCACAATGTATGATTAAATCTTGTTCAATGATGCCAAATGATTTTTTTATTACCTGGAACCTGTCTGAGAGAATACAGATAGAGCGGTCGTCCCTGTGTCCCCAAGCTGATGGCCAGTTTTTCAGAATATCATTCACTGCTTTCACTGCTTCATTGACCTCTTGTTTGTTATACCAAGACATGGACATAGTGTCAAAGAGACATTCTCCCCTAATGTGGTGAAACTTCAGGGCATGGCCATTTGCAGGAGCTGGTATATCTCCAGTAGGTCTGATGACATCATTTTTACCAACGTAGAAATGAGTAGACACAAACTCAACAATTTCTTTTGTTGAGCGGTAGTTTTCACTGAAAATAATCCTGCTTTGCCGGGCAGCCTCACAGTTTTGGCCTTGATAATAGTGGAACAAGCGAGTGAGAAGTGTGTGATTGGAACGATTGTGATCATCCACTGAGAACAGCTTTGGTCCCATTTGCATGTGATCTCCAGCTAAGACAATTCTGGTATTTGGTCCAGCAAGACTGAGAGCCATCAAAGCTTCACATTCTAGCATCTGAGATGCTTCATCTATTAGGATGTGGGTGAAGTATCCTTTTGCAAGCTCTAGGTTATGGAAATGCCTTGCCATTGATGTAGTAGTAATGATTACATTGTGCCTATATACAGCAGCTTTAGTTGGTGGGAGAAAATAATTTCCATCTTCTGAAAGGAGACAGTACTTCAGAGTAATATCATCTGTGGCATTCAGTGCGATCCCTTGATTGTTTGCTTTTATCCGGATCAGTCTTATGTCATCCTCTTTCCTTTTCTCGATGATGACTGGATGGAAGTGTTCTCTGACATATAAATCTGCTGAACTGTAAGGAAACACAAATGTGAAGAACAAAAAGTTCCTTAAATAATACAACTTTAAGTGCAGAGATTAGCCTAAAAGCACTTTCAGTGAAATGACGCCAATATCGTCAAACTGGAAACAAATGTTGAATAAATACTTATACAATGTGTGAATAGCATCAGTCTTTTTTTTTAACTTGAGCTTACTTTAGTTCCACACAAAACTTCAGCTTATAAACAGCTGCTGTTTTGTTATTTTTTGCTATTTATTGCCAGTTATTTCTGGATGTATCAAATCATTGACCCTGTTTACATGGTCCCGAGTAAACCGATTACTGGAGTATCTGGATAAAGATTATTCAAAAATGGATTTTGATCTCCAAAAGGAATTTGAGAGACTGGATCATGTCTCTGCCACAGCAGACATTTGGACTGTGGCTAATGGACATTTTCTTTGGATCACTGCACATCGGATTAATCCATATCATAAAGGTGAGATAAACAACGACAGCTTTATACAATGTTGCCAACTCACTCTTTTGGAGTGATTCTCACTCTTTTTCTCTCTCTCGTTCAAAAAACCCTATTTCTCATTCCAAAATGAGGAAATTACTGGCAGTTTTGTGTTGATTTTCTTCAGATTTTTCCCTCAATAAGCGCTCTCAAGGCAGGATAAAGCAGACTGAACATGTTCTAGAAGCTGTCTGAAACAGTCTGTTTTCAGCCTGACATTAATAAGCCCGTAATGTAATCCCTTATTAAATTATCTTGCTATGTGAACAAGATGATTTAAGTATTCATTTAAAAGTAACCTGAAAGTTACTTTTCCAAGCAACTAGTTACTTTAATCATGCAGTAATTGGTAAAGTAACTCAGTTACTTTTGAAAAGAAGTTACTAGTAACTGTAATTAGTTACTATTTTTTAGTAACTTGCCCAACACTGATCATCTTTGACGTTACATGTCGTTTGATTCCCACATAAACAAGTTCATTCAGTCCTGTTTTCTTCAGCTTAGAAACATTGCAAAAATCAAACATACTTCCTTGGTCCAATCTTGAGTTCTTAATTCACACTTTCATCTTCTCCCACTTTGATTAATGTACCTCTCTTTACACCTGCCTCAGTCAATCCGCACTAAATCGTTTACAATTAATCCAAAATTCAGCTGCCAGGTTATTAACTACAACCAGCTGTCAGCCTCACATTACCCCCATACTTGCATCCCTTTATTTTCTCCCAGTAAAATTTTAGATTCAATTCAAAAATTTCATAATTACACTTAAAGCACTGCACAATGATGCCCCAATTACATTTCCGACCTCCTGGTTCCGTACTCCACATCTCTTCTGCTCCACTGCTCAAATACTGGTCTCTTGTCCATACCATGGTCTACTCACGATTCAATAGGTGATCGTGCCTTCTCCCTTAGAACACCTACCCTCTGGAATCAGCTACCCCATTCCATCAAATGCACTAAAAATCTTGATCAACTTTATGCCTCTGTAGTTACTACAGCTCTGAGTATCACCTTTGTTCTTGAAAATTGGTACCAGAACACTTCTCCACTCCTGAGGCATCCTCTTACTCTCCAACACTGTGCTAAACAATCTGCTTAAAAAGTCCACTGCCATCTGTCATAAACATCTTGATACCGCCACAGGTATGTCTTCTGGAACAACCGCCTTTCCATTCTTCAGCCTCTTCAAAGCATTTATATGATGATACACAGAATAACCCTCCCCCACCAAAAAAACAAACAAACAAAAAAACAAAAAACAGTGACATGAAATACCCAACCATGGCCTCAACTGTGCTGTGTGTACAGACAGGACAGTGCTTTTCTGAAGTTAGCATCAAATTTAGTTTTCTTATCAACAGGAAATGTTGCACTTATTGACTGCATCTGCATCTGATTATTTACCCGTTGCAACAGGAAAATGTACAGTGACTTATTTGAATAGTTATTTTCTTCACAGTAGCATTACACTAGTATTACCTGTTTGTGTAGGTGCATATAAGCACTTTGTTGTGAGGGTTCTTACAAAGCTCTCTGGCTGCTGTTGCAAGGGTGAATGTTTTCCCAGTTCCAAATGGTCCATAAATGAGCAGTGGCGCTACAGGCTTTGTATTGTTGTAGTTGCAGTTCCCTGTGATAAAACTGACTGCTGACCTCTGCTTGGTGTTCAGATTCTCACAGATGACATCACTAATGGGAACTTCACACTTTCTAAGGTCTGGTAGCACTCTGGCCATATCAGGAAGAAGGTCTACAGCTTTGTGCATGGCACAGAGGTTTAAGCGATTCAGCTGGAACTGCACCTCCATTTGATACGATTCATTGCTTTTGAGTGCAAGATCAGAGCAACACTGTTTGGACAGCTGCAAATGCATGAGGTTCTCACTTGTCTTGTGTGGCAAGATATTGGCTTCGTAGACCTTGCGTTTTGGATGGTCAGAATTCAAAGGGGCTATGAGGGTGGTCTTGATACTTCGTTTTAGTGCCAGCCCCTCAGGGCTATCTGGTGTGAGATTATATGGAATCTGCATGGCACAGAACAACTGTCCATAGGGTGACTCCTCAGTATCAAACCATGTTCGTATCGTGTCCAGTGTTGTAATTTCTCCACATACATTTAATCTAAAGTAAATGAAGAAAACAGCTTATGAAAGGTGTCTTGGAAAAAGTAAAAATCTAAACACATAAAAGATTAAAAAAAAAAACCAGACAGATTACCTTGAAACAACTTGGTCTTCAGCTCGTTCCTCATCATACAAGAACTGGTGCATTCGTTCCTTGTAGTTGTCATTAGCAAGTGGTGTTTGGCTATTGTTAGGCTTATATAGAAAACTCATCTGTGGAGGCTTGTACATCTTCAGCAACTCATCCTGTTCTTCACTCCTCGATGAACATGGGATGATGACCCTGTTCCCTCTGTGCCAACGCTCTGAACTTTGACATCTGGGCCTGTGGTTCTCTGTTGGATGTTCAGTATCATCAAGTGGCAGTTGGCCTACTCTTACCCTGAGCTTCCTTAAGAGCACCGGTCTCATATCAAAATCCAGGACTAACCACTGTTCATACAGGCCAGGGTTAATGGATGTGAAAGACACAGAGATGTCATAGGTCATGCCTTCATTAGGAAACTGTTTTCCTGATGAGTACAGACATGGTGCAGATGCCGTCTCTCCGAGGGTGAACAAAGCTCCTGGTTCTTGCTTCAACAGTGCAACATGCACAAGTTCCCTCTGCATACATAAAAGGGCTTGTTAAATACCACATTTGCATCAAAGCAAACAAAACATTTTCAAATAAAAACCACAGAAAACAAGACCTTAAAGGTACAGTGTAAAGATTACTCTATAACAGGGGTCTCCAATAATGTGCCATGGAGGGCCAAGACCCTGCAGGTTTTCTCTTACACCCAGTCTCTTCAGCAGGTGTTTTCACTTATCAGTATTCAGTGGGAAGAGGTTTAGTGAAATCACCTGTTGAAGACACTGGTTGAAGGTAAAATCTGTAGGGTCTTGGCCCTCCATGGCACATGGTTGGAGACCCCTGCTCTATCAAGTTTGCTATAGCAACACTCTCAAATGCCTTCCATCCACCTCTTCCCCTAACAACTGACTGTGGATGAACATAGTCCCAACCAGTGGTCACGTTAACCGAGAATTCTCCTTCCTTGATGGATTATTTTTAACAGTGATGGAAAATTTTCAAGGCTATCTATCATTTTGATGAATTTCAATTTAAGTCCTAACTGTAATTTCTTGTAATTTTGAAGCTTCATCTGTCTGCTGACTTATGCTGCCTTCAGCCAAATGCGAATGGGCGGCACAAATACATACAAAGTCAATGGAAAGAGGCAAGCACACTCGAATCTCACACATTCACGCTTTCACATCTGGGGAACAGTGCTAGCCCTGACATTCTGCCATCACCAGAGTAAAAGTATCAACACTGGAGGGTAAATTAGTTTGAAAATGAGAAAGACACTCACCTGGAGACAGAAGGACCAGGAGCTTAACTCTTTCCATAGATTTTATATGTATTCGTGCCGCGCCTTCGCGTTTGGTCTGAAGGCACCTTTAGGTTCAGTTTAACCATGAAAAACCAAGAATTTTTAACCCTGTTAGTATCTTAAATAATACCGGTTTACCTTCCAAGCCGGAATATGTGAGCAGGGAGGCTTGTTGAGTGCTTGTTTGTGCGGCTTCTATCACAACACGGATCGGTTCCTATCCTCTTTGCTTCGTGGTGCTCAATGGATCCTGCTGACTCCTGGCTGGTACCTGTATCACTGGCTTGGATCAGGGGATCTAGCTCCCCTGTCTCATCCACTGCAGGCAAAAATTGCAGAACCTGCAGCTGCTGTGCCGCGCTCAGCCTTCTACAGCTGTTTGGACCTAGCATCCGTCAGGATTGATCTGGTCAAAATTGCCAAAATAAACAGATAAAACTTTTATCCAAAGGAAATTTCTTCTCCCTTCTGGGAATTGATTTTCTCCACATGAGTGAAATTAATCCCCAATCCAGATCAGTCCTGCATGTTTTGGCAAATATGTCTTCATATGTGATTGAATCTATTAGCTTTCTTACTAGTGATGACAAAATGTGAACATTTCAGTATTTTATGTGTAATTGTTTTTCTCTCTCACTAGGCAAACAGGGCTGTTTGCCCATTTGGAGCAACAGCAGTAAGACAACAGTGCTAATATGGTTGTTCCTTAAGCTGGGTTCACACACATTCATGAGCAGTTTTTTTTTAAATTCAGCCCACGCCAAATTTTACGAACTTTTACAAACTTTTGCTAGCATTTGCCAGCGTTGCATTCAGAGTTGGCAAACTTTTGCCAACTTAGGCTAGTATATGTGGAGCTGTTGCTTGTAACTTAGGTTAACTTAAGCAAACAAATACTCCGCGTTGGTCAGTTGACATCAGCGTCAGGCAACGCTCATATACTGTAAAGATCAGCGTTTGTGGAGGGTTCCTGCCATTCTAGACCTGCTTTTTTGGGTGGATTCACACTACAACGTTTGGACCAACTTTTACTGACATTCTGACAAACATCTGGCTCTGCTGGCAAAAGCTGATAAACGTTAATGATGGTTGGTGTTTGTTGGCAAATGCTGGTGAAAGTTGAATTCCTTGAAAATTTTCAGTATGCTGAAAATTTGCCGACGTTTGGAAGTAAACGTTGGTGAAAGCTGTGCTCAGTTTGTAAAAGCTCCTGAGTGCTAGGCTAAGTTATGCAGAGTTCGCCTAAGTCGGCTTAAGTTAAGCTCCATTGGCAAACGTTGACTGAAATACCAGTGGCAGCAGATGTTTTTAGACCAAAACTCACTTCAGACGTCCATGGCCAAAAGAGATCTAGAGAGAAGGGGGAATTTAAAAAAAGAGAAAAATATGTGTAATCTCCCAAAAATGTGGTAGCCCAAAAGGACAAAAATCTCCTCATTGAGAAATTTACTGTTTTTAATTTTCTGTTCCGTGCATAATCATTCTCCAGGATTTATTGGTTCGGCTTCTATTGTCAAATCTGTTGAATCAAATAGTGCTGATGTGGTGTCAAAAAGTAGATGTCATTTAACGAGATTTTATGTTATTTTAATGGAGAGAGCTGGAACAGTCATAATATAATCACCTGTTATTTTATTTATATGATGATACCCTAAATAGTTTTAATTCCATCCACGTTCACATTTTAATTGCAGACTTAGTGTTGGAGTCTATAGGCATTGTTGTATTATTTTTTTAGAGGAATGAATGAATGAACAGGGGAAAAGAGTATGCAGAAGTAACTACATAGGAATATAAAGCAAAAATAAATACTGCCTCCACAAAATGATCTTTATATGAGCGTTGCCTGATACTGATGTCAGCTGACCTGCTCTGGGTATTTCTCTGATCTTTCAAAACATCAAAAACATAAAAAAAAGTCAGTCCAAACGCTATAGAGTGATCCTAGCTTTAACTTAGACTGACTTAGGTAAACTCTGCATAACTTAGCCCAGCGTTCAAGAATTTTTACAAACTGAGCACAACTTTCGCCAATGTTTATTTCCAAACGTCGGCAAATTTCAGCATGCTGAAAATTTTGAAAGAACACAACTTTCGCCAGCATTTGCCAACAACCACCAACAATCATTAACATTTGCCAGCAGAGCCAGACATTTGTAAAAGTTGGTCCAAATGTAGTGTGAATCCACCTTTAGTGTATAGACAAAGGGTCACCAACTGGAGGAGTCCTGTCTGGATCCGGACCCTGAGGGTCCTCTGTCCGGACCCCAAAGCCTTTTGATGCAATTTGGAAATAAAAGAAAACACCTGTTCCTAACACCTGTATGAGTGGAACTCAAATGCTGTATTAGCTGGACAGTTTGTGGAGTCACACAAAACAGAGAGACGTGTGATGGCGGAGCGAGACCAACTGCATGCAAGTCCCACCAAACCAGGGCAAAATGCCCAGTGGAGGCAGGGCGGGCACGTTAAAACACACCAAGCACCCTACCATAGAGGGGAAGAAAATGATTGTGAATGCCACTGGCAACCAGAGGATCACCAAGCAGACAACGCTCCACCCAGCCCGGAAAGGCATTATGCATTTGATAATCAGGAGAGAGGAAGGGGGGTACTAAGGATCAACTTTATTTTGACAGGTGACCTTTGATCCGACACGCCCCCTGACCTGGCCTATGTATTTGTCTGGGGATTATCTCAAATGACATGGAGATTAGTGTAGGTATAGAAAGTCGATTATAATGGACCTGTGGGATTAGTGCGGGGTACAGAATGTCAATTATAAGTGCTTTTAAAAATGATCTTTGACCTGTGAGATTAGAGTGAGAATGGAACATCAATTATATATGCTTTTAAAAATGATCTTTGACCTGTGAGAGTAGAGTGGGGATTAGTATGGTATAGAATGTCAGTTATATGTGCTTATAAAAATGATCCTTGGTCATATGGGGTTAGTGCGGAGTACAGAATGTCAATTATATGTGCTTTTAAAAAATAATCTTTGGCCGTATGGGGTTAGCGTGAGAATGGAATGTTAATTATGGGGGGAAACAGCTTTCAAGGATAATCAATGATATGTTCTTAGTGCGTTCATTTTGTCAGAGTGACCAAATAAGCACCAGAATTCTCTCTCTCTCTCTCTCTTACACATACACACTCCGAAATGTCAGAGGGTTAACTGCTATGCCGAACCCGCGGCACCTGCTTTCAGAGACGGGACCGAGCAGATTGGAGGCAACACAGATCCTTTGAAACCGTTATATGCACACAAATCTGCTTCATCAGTTTGAAAAGTCTATTCAATATCTATATACCGGAATTACCATAAAACCTCACTGATGTCAAAATCTGCCTCAAAATCTTGCCTAAATCTGGATGAAACTGCTTACTTTTTTGAAAAAGATCAGTTTAATTTGTGGCGACTTTCCCCTCTCACATATAACCATTTTATATCTTCCACAGAATATTCTGTGTTATACCTACACAGCTGTACAAACCAATAAATAAAGGATTTTTTGTATGTTATCATTTTTTTGATTTTGTCTGTATTATGAGGCATGAGTGAAGCGCCTTACGCATTTTGGCCTCTCTGACAACACCATCACTGCCACATTTCACAAAGGACTAAGCTTCGCAATTTAAATTTCTTTTTGATTTTGTCTGTATTATGAGGAGCATGAACAAATGAAATTGAATGATATTAAATTCTTAAGTGTGAAACAAAGCAAAACTTGCAACTTCACACAAATATCTATCACAGCACACAGTTCAATTAAGTTGTCCGCACAGACAATGTGAATTTTTGGTCAGCCACCAAGCTCCAGAGTAGTTTCTGGTTAATATTTTGAAACAACCTTCATTCTCACAAAAAACAAACAAACAAACAAACAAACAAACAATTTGAGATACAAAACAACAATCTCACAGTATTTTAATGAGAGGCATATGCAGTCAAAACCTCAAGTATACAGAAAAAAAAGCTTCTGCATGAACTTTAAGTAGTTTGTTTTGAAAAAGAAAACAGCAAGATAACATAAATTTAGTTTTTAGATCGAGTTTATAGTTTGTTTTTTTTCTCCTACATAAATAAATATTGCATGACCAACTTTGTCTCTACCTTGGGCTCAACAATTTCTCAGACTGGCGACCTAAGGCCTGAGGTTGTCTAAAGCGGTTAAGGATCCTTCTGCTTGAAGAATTGTGTTACAGACACATTTTGGTTCAGAGAAAAACAAACTGAATTCTGAGAATATCGGTTTAACTAGCATATTGGGCGGTGCGGTGGCGCAGTGGTTAGCACTGCGCCAGCACCGCAACTCACCCTTGGCCATGGGATCCCTGGTTTGATCCCAGCCTCTGACCAACAGTGATCTGTGTGGAGTTTGCATGTTCTCCCCGTATCTGCGTGGGTTTTCTCCGGGATTTCTCCGGTTTCCTCCCACAGGCCAAAAACATGCAGGTTAGGTTAACTGAAGACTCTAAAGTGGCCCTAGGTGTGAATATGTGTGTGAATGGTTAAGGGATAGCCCCGTACCGTGGCTGCTTCATTCATCCAGGTGGATGCCCTCAATTTCCCCTCTGGGGATCAATAAAGTATACAAAATCAAAAAAAAAAAAAAAGCTTTAAACAACTAAAAATGAACACTTTAACGGATCAACATCTTGGTTCTTACAAAAAGTACTTTTGTCTATGCATTTATCAACTTAAAATACACCGTTTCTATGTGCGCTTAATAATTGTCAAATCTCACACCACTAATAACCCCTTCCCTCCCTCCCTTCCCTCAGCAGCATCATAACTGTGTCTTCCGGGGTAGAAGGCCGCTTGCATTTTTCAGCACTGGTCAGTCATTCAAACAGTTTCATATAATTTAAAACTTTTTCTGATAACAGACATTTTTTAACATTCCATTCAGTTTTTCCCAATGATCCAAACAATATTATTTACTCTACAGTCGGTAAATGTAAAAGCAATTGATCAATAAATCAGACTAAGTTGAGGACAAATATTCACGATTCTCGGTTTGGATTCATAATACATAAAAAAATATAAGGCATCTGGACGGTAAAACATTGTACATGATATTTACCAACAGGTAAATTATTTTATTCAATTTATTACAAAACTTTGTCCTTTGCAAATGTACACTACCGTTCAAAAGTTTGGGGTCACCCAGACAATTATTTTGTGTTTTCCATGAAAAGTCACTCTTATTTACCACCATGAGTTGTAAAATGAATAGAAAATATAGTTAAGACATTGACAAGGTTAGAAATAATGATTTGTATTTGAAATAATAATTTTTTCCTTCAAACTTTGCTTTCGTCAAAGAATCCTCCATTTGCAGCATTTACAGCATTGCAGACCTAACATGATTGCACAAGGGTTTTCTAATCATCCATTAGCCTTCTGACGCAATGAGCAAACACATTGTACCATTAGAACACTGGAGTGATAGTTGCTGGAAATGGGCCTCTATACACCTATGTAGATATTGCACCAAAAACCAGACATTTGCAGCTAGAATAGTCATTTACCACATTAGCAATGTATAGAGGGTATTTCTGATTAGTTTAAAGTTATCTTCATTGAAAAAAAGTGCTTTTCTTTCAAAAATAAGGACATTTCTAAGTGACCCCAAACTTTTGAACGGTAGTGTACTTACCACGGCAAATTCTTATTAAAAAAACAACAACTTTTATCTTTAAAAAAATAAGGCGATGGCTTTTACCTTCTTTTCCGAGTTTTAAGTCCACATTATTCATGGGTAGGTAGAGAGCTAAAGAGTATTTGACTTTTAAAAAAGCATTTGATGCATTAGATAATACCATTTTGCCATCTACATTAGAAAAATGTGGTATAAGAACCCACCCATCTACAAAACAAACGCAGGGTCGTTCTATCCAATGAATGGAGAGGGAGAGTACTCCCCTATAACAGTCTACAGGAGGGCCCCTACTGTCAACCAATAAACTACAGCGTGGAGCGTGTGAAAATTGGATGAATAAGTAGCTCGAAATCAGAAAAATTAAACAATCTTGGGGAAAAAGACAGAAAACCCCCCCACCATGACTAAGAGGCCGAGCAATCTTTATCTGATCAGTGAAACACCTGTCTCCACCTTGCTACAGAGCACTCCAGGATAAGCGCCAAAAAAGAGAATGTTGTATCTGTGGTGCATCCAGACCCCCGCAACCAAGAGTCTTCAGGAGGAATGGCGGTTAGAATCCGGAGGTAGATGGGGTTATGTGTTCAACTATGCAAGTAGCGAACTGTGTTTTTACCAGTTGGATGAAGGAGAAACTTTTAGCCCACTCTCCAGAAAAGCCACATTTTTGGCCATGGACTAGAGTGTACTGCTAAACGTGATTTACCCCCATCTGAAAACATGCAATATACATCACCAACAGATGGGGATGGAAGACGAGCCTGCTAGAAAAGACCAACAGAACCAGACGCCTGTGTGTGTGAAAGAAGAGCAACTACTGGTATTCATTACCACAAGAGTGCTGACTAGTAGTGTTTGGGAGACGAAGGCGTCCTTGTCCGGGAGGTGGTATTTCCGAGCCACCGTCAGCTATCAACAGGTGACGCCCCATCCGAGGATGAATTTATCTTGCAGTACAGTGATCCCTCACTTATCGCGGTTAATGGGTTCCAGAACCGACCGCGAAAAGTGAAAAACCGCGAAGTAGCGTCACCCCTAATGACGTTCACCCATAAATAATACGTACGTTCATTCTCTCACTCTCTCTCATATGATACGTGTGTGTGTGTGTGTATGTAAGTGTACATACATACGTAGATGTAAATAAAGTGTACATAAATGTGTTTTTAGAACTCTTTAATTCTTATAACAAGATACGTAACTCAAGATGAAGATGATTTACTGCACAGGTTAATGAGAGCTTTACTGCTCCTCAGGTGACGCCTCATCGTCAGGTGCTAGAGGCGCAGCATCGTCGAGGGCAGCTTCCGATAGAGCTGGAGAAGCTGCAGGAGGCGGCGTAGTGGCTCGACGGGAAGACTATTTCGCACAAAAAGGCACAAGAGAACAGCGAAAAGTTCCACGCGGCGAGACTAAGCAACACGAGCGATAAAGAACAGTGAATGCGGTCTTCCTTCGCTGGGTATGGGCGCTCGGCAGGGAGAGAAGCTGGGTAAAACGTCTCGGCCAATCAGCTTGCGAGATTCCCGAGCCGAGCCAACACGAGAACAGCGAACAGAGAGGTGGATTTTGAGTTGTGCGGGCTCTCCGTGTTGATACCTGATGTTCTAATGTAGTCTCCCTGCCTTCTGCTAGCGCCCGCCCATTTTTTCTCAATTTTGAATTTTTGATGAATATTTTTGAAAAATCCGCGATGCACTGAGGGCGCGAAAGGTGAGGCGCGAAGTAGCGAGGGATCACTGTATTTCAATTCTGAATGCGGTGTGTTCCAGACAGCGTTACGCTTACCTACAACGGTGTGAGTCAAAATGGTTGATGAGAAAGGGGAAAAGCTCAAGGCCCTCTTCATTTCCAGCTGTGCGAGAGATGTGGTCATGGTGGAAAAAACCCTAGCTTTTCCAGATGATGCCACTCCCACGACCTCCCACACCTAATCCCGCCCCTCCTAATGATTTTAAAGAAGACCACTGGTGTTTTGAACAAGACCCTTGGGAAAAATTATCGTCTCTGAAAATACTGAGAGGATGACTGCCCACCTTCACAAACATGCTCCCTGGATACCGAGGGTCCTCCTCAACTGGCTTCACCCACCTTCCCTTCTGCAACAGAGCGGATCCGTTCTATGGATGCTGAAGAATACACCACTGACCCTCCACATGGTTCTTTCTCTACAGGCCTTGACGTGGTTTTTGAGGAAGATGACCCAATATACACGGCGGATCATCTACCTTCTGTGTTTCTGGATATAGTAAAATTTGGGTTTATAAGCTTTCTGGATGTTACCATCAGCAAATACAGAGAAGAAATTTTTTTTTTTTTAGATTTTTTTAGATTTAGTATACTTTATTGATCCCCAGAGGGGAAATTGAGGGCATCCACCACCTGGATGGATGAAGCAGCCACGATACGGCGCTATCCCTTAACCATTCACACACACATTCACACCTAGGGCCACTTTAGAGTCTCCAATTAACCTAACCTGCATGTTTTTGGCATGTGGGAGGAAACCGGAGAAATCCCGGAGTAAACCCACGCAAACACGGGGAGAACATGCAAACTCCACACAGATCACTGTTGGTCGAGGGCTGGGATTGAACCCACGATCCCACGATACCCACGATCCCCCGGCCAAGGGTAAACTGTGCTGCCGCAGTGCTAACCACTGCGCCACCGTGCAGCCCAAAATATGAGACTGTTTTCGGATCAGCCACTTGGATCAAATCCACCATGATTGCCGGTGGAGTCAGTATTTCTTCCCACTTTGAAGAGATCACAAAAAGACTGCGGAACAGGCGCTTCATTCCAGCAGTCCAGAGATTGACCAAATTAAACTACATGTATACAGGTGTACGTCGGAATTACAGAGGCTTTTCTTCACGAACTTAGACAAATACCACGCATCACTCCCAAGATTTCTGAGATTTCAGAAACGTTCTTTGCAGGCGATGAGAAGATGGCTCATCATTTGCAAAGAGCTGAGGACTATTGGCAGGGTCGTCTGGATGGTGAGAACTTTTGGGAGGAGGATTTTGTGGGCGATTCTGACAACGAGATGACTTGTGATATGGATGGTGATACAGACTCATATCGATTCTGACGCAGAGCCGGAAAAAAACTGATGCTGAAATGTCATAAAATGCTTTTTAATTAAATCTGCATGCTTTTACTTGAACTCTTTGTTCCACAACAAATTGGCTGCTGGGATGAAATAAAAAAAGCCTGTACATCACAACATGTATCGCTGTATAATTTGCTTTTAGGTAGTGTTTTTTTTTTCCCCCCCACTCGAATGCATTGCGAATGTAGATGTGTGTAAAAAATGTGTTTTACAATATTGGAGTTTTGTGTTTTTGTCTAACCTTTACCATGACTGTAAGAACAAAATAAATCTGTTCCATTTACTGAAGTGTGGATTACTTCTTTTTTGGTCCAAATGATTCAAAAATGAAAAAAATAGTTGAGTTTAGTCGTTCCTTAGGCCTTGTCTTTTATTACGCTGCAAAATGGTACTTACACCCTCTAGGGTGGAACTTGTCGGTGTTGAACCGAGCCGTTGAATTTCTGCAAATGCCTTGTGACTCAGTTTTCCTTTTTGATGACAATATTGATTCAAATAAATCAAGGGTTTTATATAGCCGCTCTAAAGGGCTAGGAAACTGGTTACAAGATGCTCAAAAGTAAACCGGAGTCGAGTTTGCCCGGTGGAAAGAAAAATCAGTTGTCTACAATGAACCCGATAGCCACTATTCGATAAAATGCTATTCATGAAATAATAATGTGTTTATGGTTTGGATTGCATTAGAGTTGTCAAAAGGTTAAGTTTAATGCTTATTTGAAAAGGACGTGTATATTGGGTCATCTTCCTCAAAAACCACGTTGAGGTCTGTAGAGGAAGAACCGTGTGGAGGATCAGCGGTGTATTCTTCAGCATCCATAGAATGGATCCACTCTGTTGCAGAAGGGAGGGTGGGTGAAGGGGGTTGAGGAGGACCCTCGGTATCCAGGGAGCGTGTTTGGGAAGGTGGGCAGTAATCCTCGCTCAGTATTTTCAGAGACGATAATTTTTCACAAGTGTCTTGTTCAAAACATCCTTGGAGAGTCACACACGGGTTTGCCTCCATTTTGGTTTGAGGTTAGATGGGTGGTCAGCGGTCTTCTTTAAAATCATTAGGAGGGGCGGGATTAGGTGCAGGAAGTCGTGGGAGTGGCGTCATCTGGAAAAGCTAGGGGTTTTTTCACCATGACCACATCTCTTGTGGTACGGCTGGAAATGAAGAGGGCCTTGAGCGTTTCCCCTTTCTCGACCATTTTGACCCACACCATTGTAGGTAAGCGTAACGCTGTCTGGAACACACCGCATTCGGAATTGAAATACTGCAAGATAAATTCGTCCTCGGATGGGGTTTCACCCGTTGATAGCTGACGAGTGGCTCGGAAGTACCACCTCCCAGACGGGGATGCCTTCGTCTCCCAAACACTACTAGCCAACACTCTTCCAGTAATGAATACTGGTAGTTGCTCTTCTTTCACATGCACAGGCGTCTGGTTCTGTTGGTCTTTTCTAGCAGGCTCGTCTTCCACCCCCATCTGTTGGCGATGTACATCGCTTGTTTTCAGATTGGGGTAAATTACGTTTCGCAGTATGCTCCAGTCCACGGACGAAAGTGTGGCTTTTCTGGAGAGCGGGCCAAAAGTTTCTCCTTCATCCAACTGGTAAAAATACAGTTTGCTACTTGCGTAGTTGAACACATAACTCTGACATATTATTCGGCCCAGGAAACACGCACACAGGCTCAGACAGATTTGAAAGCTTTATTAGACAACAATGTTTATGTGTGGATGCGTGTATGTAAGATGTGAATGTAATGTGGGTGGAGGATGAGATCAGGGCAGAGCAGTTTGCCGTTCAGCCAGGCAACCCTATGAGAGAGGAGAGCAGGGATTAGCTGGGCAACCACACGGGAGAGTGACGATGTTACTGTGCTTACTTGTAGCGACGCGGTGGCTGGCATGGCAAGTCCCAAGCCTGGGAGACAGCGTCCTGCTGTGCGTCCGGGATGATGCAGCAAGTGGAGGAGCAACGTGACGAGGGAGAGTGAGTCCGCCGCCACGGGATCCACCTGTGCACAGGGGAAGTCTGAACGGAGAAGGTAAGGCAGAAATGACAGCTTACGTGTCCGATAGGAAGACAGCTGGCCCAACGACAGGGAAGTAGCTGTGAAGATTACGCAGGGAGACAGACGGCTCCAGGCCACAGCTCAGGGCAGGATGGAATAAATAGCTGAGCTTAACGAGGAGCAGGTGTGCGTGCAGCTGAGGCGGAAGCCCGTGAGCTGCGGGTGATGACAGTACTCCCCCCCCCACCAGCGCCTCCTGGCGCTGGCTTACCTGGGTGTGTCCGGTGGAACTCCGCGATGAGGTCAGGATCCAACACCCATGAAGAGCGCACCCAGGATCTCCACTCCGGACCATAACCTTCCCAATCCACCAGGTATTGCAGCCCATGACCCCGACGCCGGGAGTCCAAGATGGCAGTAACACCCAATGCCGGGTCACCGTCGATCATCCTAGGTGCAGGAGGAGACCTAGGAGGAGGGCAGAGTGAATTGGAAAGCACAGGTTTGATTTTGGAGACGTGGAAGGCGGGACACACACAAAGGGAGGGGGGAAGGGCCAAACGCACAGCCACCGGGTTGATAATCCTGGATATGGTGAAGGGGCCGAGGAACCTTGGTGCCAGTTTCTTCTTCTCACCCTTAAGGCAGATGTCCTGGGAGGTGAGCCAAACCTGCTGACCCACCCGGTAGGCAGGGGCCGGCCTTCTGTGGCGATTGGCGGTGGAGCTGTTGCGTGACGCTGTGCGTAAAAGCGCGTCTCTGGTCTTCTTCCACACGCTCTGGCAGCGCCTGATGTGCGCCTGAATCAAAGGAACGGCCAGTTCACCCTCCTGCTCCGGGAAAACAGGGGGGTCGTACCCCAAGGACGCTTGAAAAGGTGACACCCCCGTTGCAGTGGACCGGGCCGAGTTATGGGCGTACTCCACCCAGGTCAGGTAGGAGCTCCAAGACGAGGGGCTGGACGATGTCACGCAGCGCAGGGCGGCCTCCAACTCCTGGTTCGTGCGCTCACACTGCCCGTTGGACTGGGGATGATGACCAGAAGAAAGACTGACAGTGGCCCCCAAGGCGCTGCAGAAGCTCCTCCAAACCTGGGAGACAAACTGCGGACCACGGTCCGAGACCACGTCCAGCGAAATCCCATGCATCTTGACGACATGCTGGACCAGGAGATCGGCCGTCTCACGTGCCGAAGGAAGACCCTGAAGAGGCACAAAATGGGCGGCCTTGGAGAACCTGTCCACGATGGTCAGAACCGTGTCATAGGTGTTAGAGACAGGGAGTCCTGTGACAAAGTCAAGGGCGATGTGTGACCAGGGCCTGCCCGGAACCGGCAGGGGCTGGAGTAGACCCGCAGGTGGAGAGTTCGGAGACTTGCCGTGGCGCACTGGGCACAGGCCCAGACATAGTTGGTAACGTCCTTCTGAAGACCCGGCCACCAAAACGAGCGTTGCAGCCAACTCACCAGGCGGGTGATGCCAGGGTGACAGGCGAGTTTGGAAGTGTGGGCCCAATGGATAACTTCACCCCGAACAGCCGAAGGAACATACAGTCTCCTTTCTGGCCCCCCGCTGGGGTCCGGCTCCGCCTCCTGAGCCTTCCGAATCTTGTCCTTGATGGCCCATGCAATCGCCCCCATGACACATGAATCGGGCAGGATGGTATGTTCGGACTCTTCTGGACCCTCTGGGGCGAATTGTCTGGAAAGGGCGTCGGGCAACCCATTCTTCGAGCCTGGACGGTACGTGATGGTAAAATTGAAACGAGTGAAGATCAGAGACCAGCGTGCCTGACGGGCGTTCAGGCGCCTCGCTGACCTCAGGTACTCGAGGTTCTTATGGTCCATCCAGACCACAAAAGGCTGGGCTGCCCCCTCTAACCAGTGACGCCACTCCTGTAACGCGAGCTTGATGGCAAGGAGCTCCCTGTCGCCGACGTTGGAATTCCGCTCTGCCGCTGATAGTTTTCTGGAGAAGAAGGTGCAGGGCCGCTTAACACCATCCACCGGTGACCGCTGGGACAGCACTGCTCCCACCCCTGTGTCGGACACGTCGACCTCCACCAGACACTGAAGAGCGGGGTCAACCTGGGTCAGGACCCGGGAGGACGAGAACTCCGCCTGGAGAGTCTTGAAGGCGATGGCCGCTTCCTCAGACCACTGAAAAGGCACCTTCGATGACGTGAGGCGGGTCAGGGGGGAAACGATGGCGCTGTAGTTGGGAACAAAGCGCCGGTAGAAATTAGCAAACCCGATGAATTGCTGCACCTGCTTCCTTGAGGTCGGCGTGGGCCACTCGACCACCGCTTTGACCTTAGCGGGGTCGGGGAGGATCTGATTGTGGGAGATCACGAACCCCAGGAAGGAGGTGGTTTGGGCATAGAACTTGCACTTTTCTGCCTTAATGAACAGACGATTCTCCAGCAAACGTTGCAGGACCCGCCTCACATGAGCCTGGTGCTCCTCACGTGATCTGGAGAAGATGACTATATCGTCGAGATAGACAAAGACGAAAACTCCCAGGAAATCCCGCAGAATGTCATTTATAAGGCGCTGGAAGACGGCAGGTGCGCTGGTGAGCCCTAACGGCATCACGAGATACTCAAAGTGGCCGCTGGGTGGCCTAAAGGCCATCTTCCACTCGTCTCCCTCCCGGATCCTAACGAGATGGTAGGCGCTGCGGAGGTCGAGCTTGGTGAACCAGGTCGCCCCCTGGAGGGAGTGGAAAGCGGTGTCCATAAGTGGCAGGGTGTAGCGGTCCTTAATTGTGATGTCATTCGAGGCTCTGAAGTCAATACAGGGACGTAGGGACCCATCCTTCTTGCCCACGAAAAAGAAGCCCGCGCCAAGCGGGGACGAGGAGGGGTGGATGATTCCAGCGCTGAGTGGCTCCTTTATGTATGTGTCCATCGCCTCGCGTTCCGGTGCAGAGAGACTGTAAAGGCGGCCAGATGGCAGGGGCGCCCCCGGGCGGATGTTGATTGCACAGTCATAGGGTCGATGCGGTGGAAGGGACAAGGCTCTGGACTTACTGAAAGCTGCCCCCAAGTCGTGGAACTCCTGCGGCACCAGGGTCAGGTCCAGGGGCTCAGAGACAGGGGCCGACAGAGGGGCAGATGGAGTGCAGGCTGCCGACTGGAGGCAGGTACCCAGGCAGAAGGTGCTCCAGGACAGGACGCTGCCGGTTCTCCAATCCAGGACAGGGTTATGCAGCCGCAGCCAGGGGTAACCCAGAATGACATGGTCCGACAAGGAGGGCAGGATGTAGAGGGTCAGATCCTCCCGGTGGTTGCCGGAGACGATGATGGGGACTGGCTTGATGCGATGAGTAACTGTACCCAGAGAAGAACGAGAGAGCGTTACCAAGTTCAGGGGATTTGGCAGCTGTTGGCTGGGTATGCCCAAACGGGTTGCCAGGCTCTTAGAAATAAAATTTTGCTCTGCCCCAGAATCCACCAGTGCGTGAGTGGAATGTCCAGTGGAGTTGTGGCAGAAACGTATTGGCAATGTGCAAGAAGATAGTGAATTAGATCGGTTGGAGTCCGCAAGGCCCCCTATTGTGACTCGCGGACCTCCCCTTTTGGCTTCACCGGGCACAGCTCCACGGGATGCCGGTCATCTCCGCAGTACATGCAGAGACCCCGTTCCCACCGGCGTTGTCTCTCCGCTAGAGGGAGCCTAGTGCGCCCGATAGCCATGTCCTCTGGTTCATTGGCGGACTCCGGGGCTGGTAACGCCAGGGGGCGCGACTGAGCTGGACGGAGGGAAGCTCCGTGCGAGCGGCTGACAGACTTCCGCTCCGCAGCCCGCTCACGCAGCCTGTTGTTCAGGCTAATCGTGAGCGAGATCAGCTCAGAGAGTCGCCCTGGGAGATCCCGGCCAGCTAGTTCATCCCTCAGACCTGAATTAAGGCTATGGAGGAAAATGCTGCAGAGAGAAGCCTCTCTCCAGCCCACTTCCTCCGCAGCCACCCGGAAGTCGACCGCGTATTCCGCCGCGGACCGGGCTCCCTGTTGGAGACCAAGAAGCCGGTCCGCAAGGACGCTGTCGAGTCGGGAATGATCAAAGACTTCTAGAAAGTCTCGCATGAACCGGTCATACGAGAGGTTTGCGTAACTTAGCTCCGTCATTACAGCGTAAGCCCAAGCTAATGCTCGCCCCTCGAGGAGGTTAGCCATGTACCCGATTCGGCTATGGTCTGAGGGAAAGTCCCCGGGAACGCGCAGAAACACTGACTCACACTGCAGTATGAACCCCTTTGCTCCACCGAGTTTCCCGCTGAAGCGAGTGGGGGTTGGGATAGGTGTGAGATGGGCTGGCGCTCCCGAGCTAGGCTGGCCGGCTGTGGAAGCACCCGTAGCCGCGCCACCAGGAGGACCCGGAGGGAAAGGCCGCGGAGGGTCCAGGCGGTCCAACCGATTGGTAATTGAGGTTAGTTGATTGAGAATTACTTGTTGCTGATGAGCAATCAAATCCACCCGAGTCTCGAGGGTGGTAAAACGGCGCGCGAGCCCGCTATCCGCTGGGCCGCTTTGCTGGAGCCGTACTGACATATTATTCGGCCCAGGAAACACGCACACAGGCTCAGACAGACTTGAAAGCTTTATTAGACAACAATGTTTATGTGTGGATGCGTGTATGTAAGATGTGAATGTAATGTGGGTGGAGGATGAGATCAGGACAGAGCAGTTCGCCGTTCAGCCAGGCAACCCTATGAGAGAGGAGAGCAGGGATTAGCTGGGCAACCACATGGGAGAGTGACGATGTTACTGTGCTTACTTGTAGCGATGCGGTGGCTGGCGTGGCAAGTCCCAAGCCTGGGAGACAGCGTCCTGCTGTGCGTCCGGGATGATGCAGCAAGTGGAGGAGCAGCGTGATGAGGGAGAGTGAGTCCGCCGCCACGGGATCCACCTGTGCACAGGGGAAGTCTGAACGGAGAAGGTAAGGCAGAAATGACAGCTTACGTGTCCGATGGGAAGACAGCTGGCCCGATGACAGGGAAGTAGCTGTGAAGATTACACAGGGAGACAGACGGCTCCAGGCCGAAGCTCAGGGCAGGATGATATAAATAGCTGAGCTTAACGGGGAGCAGGTGTGCGCGCAGCTGAGGTGGAAGCCCGTGAGCTGCGGGTGATGACAAACTCCACCTACCTCCAGATTCTAACTGCCATTCTTCCTGAAGACTCACGGTTGCAGGGGTCTGGATGTACCACAGATACACTCTCTTTTTTGCCGTTAATCCCGGAGCGCTCTGTAGCAAGGTGGAGACAGGTGTCTCGCTGATCAGATGAAGATCGCTTGGCCTCTTAGTCATGGTGGTTCTTTTTTCCTGTCTTTTCCCGAAGATTGTTTAATTTTTCCGATTTCGGGATACTTATTTATCCGATTTTCACACGCTCCACCCTGTAGTTTCATTGGTTGATGGTAGGGGCCTGCCTGTAGACCGTTATAGGGGAGGACTCTCCCTCTCTGTTCATTGGATAGAACGGCCCTGCGTTCGTTGTGTAGATGGGTGGTTTCTTATACCACATTTTTCTAATGTAGACAGTAAAATGGTATGATCTAATGTGTCAAATACTTTTTTAAAAGTCAATAAATACTCATTAGCTCTACCTACCCATGAGTAATGCGGACTTACAAACTCGGAAAATAAAGTTTTGAAATAAATTGAATAAAATAATTTATCCGTTGGTAAATATCATGTACAATGTTTTACCGTCCGGATGCCCTTTCTTATATTTTTTTATGTATTATGAAACCAAACCGAGAATCGTGAATATGTCCTCAGCTTACTTTAGTCTGATTTATTGATCAATCGTTTTAACATTTACCGACTGTAGAGTAAAATATATTGTTTGAATCATTGGGAAAAACTGAATGGAATGTTAAAAAATGTCTGTTATCAGAAAAAACTTTTAAATAACACAAAACTGTTTGAATGACCGACCAATGCTAAAAAATGCAAGCGGCCTTCTGACCTCGGAAGACACGGTTATGATGCTGCTGAGGGAAGGGAGGAAGGGAAGGGGTTGTTAGTGGTGTGAGATTTGAAAATTATTAAACAGCGCACATAGAATCGGTGTATTTTAAGTTGATAAATACATAGAAGTACTTTTTGTAAGAGCCAAGATGTTGATCTGTTAAAGTGTTCATTTTTAGTTGTTCATAGCTTATACTAGTTAAACTGATATTCTCAGAATTCAGTTTGTGTTTTTCTCAGAGCCAAAATGTGTCTGTAACAGAATTCTTCAAGCAGAAGGATCCTTAACCGCTTTATAGACAACCTCAGGCCTTAGGTCGCCAGTCTGAGAAACTGTTGAACCCAAGGTAGAGACAAAGTTGGTCATGCAATATTTATTTCTGTAGGGAAAAAACCCAACAAACTATAAACATGATGCCCGATCTAAAAGCTAAATTTACCGCATTTTGTTTTCTTTTTAAAAACAAACTACTTAAGGTTCATGCAGAAGCTTTTTTTTTTTCCTGTACACTTGAGGTTTTGACTGCATATGCCTCTCAGTAAAATACTGTAAGATTGTTGTTTTGTATCAAAAATTGTTTGGGTGTTTTTTTTTTTTTTTTTTTTTTTTTGTGAGAATGAAGGTTGTTTCAAAATATTAACCAGAAGCTACTCTGAAGCTTGGTGGCTGACCAAAATTTAACGTTTGTCTGTGCGGACAACTTAATTGAACTGTGAGCTGTAATAGATAATTGTGTTAAGTTGCAAGTTTTGCTTTGTTTCACACTTGATAATTTAATATTCCATTTTATTTGTTCATGCTCCTCATAATACAGATAAAATCAAAAAGAAATCTAAATTGTGAAGCTTAGTCCTTTGTGAAATGTGGCGGTGGTGTTGTTGTCAGAGAGGCCAGCGCACGTCGTTGGTCAACCTCAAGCCTTAGCTGTGATAGATATTTGTGTTAAGTTGCATGTTTCACACTTGAGAATTTAATATCATTCCATTTTATTTGTTCATGTGCCTCATAATACTGACAAAATCAAAAAAATAATAACAAAAAAAACCTGTTTATCGGTTTGTACAGCTGTGTAGGTATAACACAGAATATTCTGCGGAAGATATAAAATGGTTATATATGGGGGGGGGGGGGTCACCACAAATTAAATCGACCTTTTCCAAAATTACAAGTACTAGTACAATTACTAGTGCTCTTCAGGAAAGAAAGTTCCACACATGTTGGCCAATGCACATTTCTTCAATACAAAATAAATAAATAAAGTATCCAATTACTTGAGTTGATTCGATTACAGTGACAAATTACTTGATTACTAAAATAATTGATATCTGCAGTCCTACTTCAAATAAGCCTCCAGGATTGGGTGACATTCCTATAGAGGTTTATCAGAAAGGAGGAGAGGCCATCTTCAGACCTCGAGGATATTTCAGAGGCATATCACTTCTGTTCACAGTTGGCATAGGTCTGGGGAAAGTCATTCTGAAATGAGTCCAGCCCATGCTAGACACTGTCCTTCCAGAGTGGCACTGTGGCTTCCACAGCTCCAGGTGAACCACTGACATGGTATTTACTATGAGACAACTGCAGGAGAAAACCATCTAACAGAAAATGACCCTGCACATGGTGTTCAAGCCTTTGACACTGTCAACAGAGAATGACTCTGGGCTTTTCTGAGAGGATACGGTTGCCCCAACGGCATCATCAGTGTCAATTGACACTTCCTTGTTGGGATGATGGTCCAAGTGTTGCTCAACATAACTTGCTCTAAGAACTTTACCATAAACTAAGGTGTCACACAAGAATGTAATCTTGCACCCTTCCTATTCTTGCTTAACCTAGCAGCTGTTCTGGAAGTACATCCAGACAATGCAGGAGTTTACATTATTACCACCTGCTCTGATGGCAAGTTGTTCAACAACCATCATCTAAAGACAGCAATTCCCAAGGAATAGAAAAGCAATGCTCAAACAGAAGTACGACATGCATTTTAACAGTCCCTCCAGGATGTTGCGGGATGTTTTTATGATTGTTGCAGGCCAAAAAGCCTTATTTCGTGGGAGCTTTTTTAAAAAGTTGCGATAAAAGTTGCAATGTTTTTAGAGTGTTTTCTGCACTAAAGGTTGTGGGAAAAACTCTAAATTTTAAAGCAGATGCTTTTTTCCAGTTTACTGCAGTGATATTCTGTGTAACAATACAAGAAAAGCACAAGATTGTCAAAAATTTCCTATTATAGTGATTTGTAAATTAAGCAGAAACTTCTGCTATACAGAAAAACTCTTGTGCAACAGCAAATACAGATATTAACACAATATCCATTACAACAGCTAAATTGCATTGAATGCATGTGAAAAAGTAGAGATTTGGAAATTTTTGGCAGCACTGTCATTTGAAAACTCCCTACAGTCCCCAACCACTCGGTACTGAGCGGAGAGGAAAAAATAAATTATTCTGTTGCACTGTGTTGACTATTGGAGTCTGTGTTTTTTGGAAAAAAAATACAGAGAATATTCTCTCTCTTTCCATGTCTACCTGTCTGCTCCATGTTGGTCTTCACACACACACACATCTTTCATTTACAACGGGACGGTGTGTGTGTGTGTGGGGGGGATGGATGGGTAGGTGCATTTGTCCGTCCAGAGTCCACACCGGAGATTGAGTTTTAAAGCTCATTGATCAGATGTAGTAATGATTTTACCTCTAAAGAAGTTCAAACACTCGCTGTAGTGGAGTGTACTCTCTTCATGCACGCTCCTGCGACAGGGTGCTTTTGAAGCGGGTGCACGTTTTTCAATACAAACCCATCACTTCGCACAGGCGGTCAGGATGGAGACGTGGCGAGGTGTCCACTGGCAGGCTGGGGGAGACGGAGGAAGGGACGGTGTTGAAAACCTCACGGGTGAGTGTGCTTTTAAATCACACACTGTTTGCAGTTGTGTTCCGTTACTCACTGTAAACTATAAATTCACTCGTCACTGTAAACACTGGAAGTGAACGTGGTGCAACAATGCATTTTGATTGGTTAGACTGAGCGTTTCAGCACCAGTTAGACAAATTTGACTGGTGAAACTGGCGGAAGTTGAGGAGGATTGGCCAAAATTGCGGGAAAGTTGCGGTCATTGGACAAAGTTGCAAGGCCATGTAATAGTTGTGCTGATTGGCTGATTTTGCATGAATTGGTGCAATCGCAATATCACGAAATCCTGGTATTGAGCACAGTCCAAGGATGGATAATTTTTTCACACATAGGGAGTTGTTCAGAACTCCTTATACGGAGATATAGAGTGATGATAAGTCAGTGGCGGTAATGCACCTGTAAGCTGGTTGCCAACCGTCAGTCAAATCTAAAAGAAGAATAAGAAGGAAATCCTAGAGGGATTGATTTCAAGTCCTTGCAACAGTGCTACATTCCGGCTGAGTGGTGAAGGAAGGACAGCTGGCAACCTGGTGCCTAAAAAAATTGTCTGCTCTTTGTCCAACATCACAACTAACTGGCTGTTTTAAAAAAAACTTTCCACTCTCAGCTGCTGTAACATTTTTGCACTTGTAGCGGACACTGTGTTACGACCCGAGCGCTGGTCCTGTCCACGCTCGGGCCACGCATAGCTCGCTGCCGGCCTTGACAGGTGTGGGTTGTATTCTGGCCTCACCGGGCTCTTATTGTGAAGGCGCTCGGTGGGGCTTCCGCCTGTCAAGGCCGGTCAGCTGTCTGTTATTTCTGCTCGTTAGCGTTCGCCTTTATAAGGCGGGTGCTGACCGCAGTCCAATGGCAGGAGTATCGTCAGACATCGTCTAAACCTCGTCATGTCAGGTTAGTGTGTATATTCTCGTGCTTATGCTTGCTCTTGTCATGTCATGTCTTAGATCGTAAGTGGCTGGGGTTAGCCTTACGGTCCCATGCTCTATGTTTAGTGTATCTTCGTCACAGTCTATCATAGTCTTGTGTTAGGTCTTGTGTCTTGTTAATAAATTACCATCATTGCAAAACTCACCGGTGGACTCTTGGCATCTTATGGTGATCCGCGAGGGTCACCGCCTGACAGTATACTCCTGCCAGACGTCTAAACGGAGACGCCACACCGAGACGCCTTTTTCACCGTGAGTTTTTGCTTTTTTGGACGTTTGTTCTTTTTCTGTCTGGGTACGGTGTGCTGGAGGAATACCGTCGCGGAGTGGCCGCGCTTGGAGTCCGAGCCATGAGCTGGCGGACGTCCTAGAATACGTGGATGAAACGCTCATCTCTGCTTCCCTCCTCGACTACGACAGCGAGGTACGCTGGTACCTGGACTGCACTGAGGATGCGCTTAATCATCTTTCTCCCCGCTACGCTGACCACCCTGAAGTCGGCGCGAGGAGGGATGACATCGCCGCACAGCGCGAGATACTCCGTATGGTGGAGGAGGACTACAGCAGGAAGCAGCAGAGGAGGCATCCTCGCTCTCCGTGCTGGGATCCCGCTCCTGCCCTTGACCCGGTCCAGGAGTTTGCGCCATCATGGGGGCCGACGACGACGTCGGCGCCGCGGCCCAGGCAATCCTCAGCAAAATCCCCGGCTGGACCCGCTGCCGGCGAAGCCCGTCAGCGAACCTCTGAGAGCGGCTCCACCTTGTCCTTCCAGGGGGCCCTCTGTCGCCATCCAGCGGGGAGAAGGAGGAACAACATCCCCTACAGCAGGAACCATCTCTTCTCTGGGAGAAAGGCAAGTGCATGTTAATTTATTACATCATGATTGCAACCTGCCTTGTCTGACTCCTGGGGGCGGAGTTCGGGGTTCGCAACCCCCCGAGCTCCCTCCACCAGCTGTAGAGTTAATGATTAAACCTGCTGCGTCTGTGCCCGCCCCCCCCCCCCCCCGTTGAGCGGTCCGCGACGCCAGGCCAACGTCGTCGGATGAAGAGGGGGCCTGCAGTGCTGGAAAGCCTGGATCCGGCCCTGCAGCCACGTCGTGGACGGAGGAGAAGAGCGGACTGCGGCCCGGAGCCTGAGCCGACGATGAAGCATCCCCGGGTCTCCTCGCCGGAGCGGTCCGAGCCAGTGGGTCGAGTGTCCCCTGCCCCCACACCATACGGGTCATCGGCATGGACAGCAGCGCGGGAGGAACCTCAGGCTGCAGACGACATCTTGCCAGCTGTGGAGCCCAACGCAGCTGAGTTGGAGCCTGCTGACGAGAGTCCCCACCCTGAACCTGGATCGTCGAAGTCCTGGGTGGCAACAGAACCCGAGTGCAGGCAAGTGCTCCCTCTTGTGTCTCTGTCCCCTGTTTTGGAGCATTTTTGCCTGCCTCTCAGGAGGCGAGTGAGGAGCAGCCGCCTGCTGCGCCCGAGCTCGTCTCGCTGGGTTCTGTTGCTACCGGTGATTCTGATCCCGGTTTTCTTGTTGTTTGTGAGCCTCATTGCAGTGTCGCCAGCATGGAACCAGTCGGAGTCACTGGGTTGGAGGTCCCAGGTTTGGGGGTGGAGATCGTCAGCGGAGCTGCACTGACCCAGTCGGGGTCCATCGCGGGAGCTGCTTTGGCCCAATCGGGGTCCGACGTGGGTGCGCCAGAGGCCCAATCGGGGTCCACCGCAGGTGCGGTTCTGGCCCAATCGGGGTCCGACGTGGGTGTGTCAGAGGTTCAATTGGGGTCCACCGCAGGTGCGGTTCTGGCCCAAACGGGGTCCGACGTGGGTGCGCCAGAGGCTCAATCGTGGTCCACCGCAGGTAGGGCTCTGGCCCAATCGGGGCCCGACGTGGGTGCAGCTGGGACCCAATCGGGGTCCAGTGGAGGTGCAGCGCCGGTGTGGTTCGCGGACGGGGGAGGAGCTGCAGCCCTTTCGCCGTCGGACGGATTACGGACTCATCCTTGCCTTCTTTCCCCCCTACTGAGTCACTGCCCCTGCGCATCATCGCCGGGGGCCGTGGGGGTCCCTTTTCGTTCGCCCCGGCTCTCCCGAGTTTTGTCCTCGTCAGGGAGGCCGCCGCGGGCTATTTTTCCCAAGGACTGGTGGCTGAGGGACACGGGTCGACCGCCTGAGGGACTGCTTCACTGGTTTGGCGCCCCGGGTCGGCCACCCGACGTGTTATGTGTTTCGTTGGGTGACCTGGTTCGGCCACCAGAGGAGCGGACGTGCTGGGCGTTGGACTGTGGTGAGCCGCCTGGTCATGTTCCGCCTCCCATGACCACCCACCGGCCGTTGGACGTGGGGAGACCACCTGAACTGTTCCTATGGCACCTGGTCTCCGCCGGTCGGCATAAACTGTCGGGGGGGTAGTGGTCATTTTCTGGTGATGATCTGTCCCAGTGATCTGGGGTTTTTTTTCTCTCGCTATCCTGTGTGCTTTGTGTTATGATCATTTGGGTGTCTGTGGGTATTTGTTATGTCTTGCAGTTGCCCTAGTATGTTTTGTGTGTAGTTAGGTATGAGCCAGTAATTGCTCTGTTTTTCTGTATTTGGTTATTTGAAAATTCACATGAGAATTCACACAGGTGGGAAGCCATTTTCTTGTGAAACATGTGGGCAAAGATTTAATTTTCTCTTTCTGTCCAGTGCTGTTGCCGTAGTTAGTTGAGCATTTAAATTAATCTGAGTATTCGGTATTTTGTCATTGTCCTGTATTTAGTTTTTCTGACCCAGTAATTCTGTTTTTTTGTTTCTCCATGATATCCTGTGCAATTTTCTGTAATCGTTAGTTGAGTGTTTAATTTAATCTGTGGATTTGGTATTTCTTGTCATTGAGTATTTGGTTTTTCTTGTCATTGTCCTGTGTTTAGTTTTTTCTGGTTATTGCATTGATTCTGGGTTTGGTCTCTCTCCCTCCAGACCTACCCCCAGCTGCCCACCCTGGATGGGGTGGGGGTGGGGGCAGGGTGGTCCACGGGCGTTCTGGAAGCCCGCCTTCGGGGGAGTGTACTGCTACGACCCGAGCGCTGGTCCTGTCCACGCTCGGGCCATGCATAGCTCGCTGCCGGCCTTGACAGCTGTGGGTTGTATTCTGGTCTCACCGGGCTCTTATTGTGAAGGCGCTCGGTGGGGCTTCCACCTGTCAAGTCCGGTCAGCTGTCTGTCATTTCTGCTTGTTAGCGTTCACCTTTATAAGGCGGGCGCTGACCACAGTCCAATGGCAGGAGTATCGTCAGACATCGTCTAAACCTCGTCATGTCAGGTTAGTGTGTATATTCTCGTGCTTATGCTTGCTCTTGTCATGTCATGTCTTAGATCGTAAGTGGCTGGGGTTAGCCTTACGGTCCCATGCTCTATGTTTAGTGTATCTTCGTCACAGTCTATCATAGTCTTGTGTTACGTCTTGTGTCTTGTTAATAAATTACCATCATTGCAAAACTCACCGGTGGACTCTTGGCGTCTTATGGTGATCCGCGAGGGTCACCGCCTGACACACTGAGGCTTTTTAACTGTAACATTTGCAGGTTAGAATATCTATTCTAGCATCTATTCACTCTCATTATAATCAAAATGAGAGCTGGCTTTGAGATTTCTTTCCAGTTTCCTTTTGACATGATGACAGTGACACCTACTTTGTCACACATTCACTCATATGTGCTATTCAAATCACTGCCGATCACACATGAAGTACACAACAACAGGCGTCCACTGCAGATTTACTTTGACCAGAAAACAATTCCTGGATGGTCTTTTCAAACAGAGTTGCAGACACAACTCTGGTCTTCAAGGGTTTTTCCAGGGTCATTTTCAAAGGGGCTATTAAAACCACTGGGAACTCTGTCAACATGAGCAAAAGGGCATAATATGTGCACTTTTAGAAGAATTCTACAGTAGCAAAGACACTTATGACCCAGAAATAATACAGGCACCTATGCCTCTCAATTGTTTTGAAGTCTGTTAATGGCTACACACAAGTTCATTAACTACTAGAATCAGCAGGTGAATATGCAGCATGCATACAGCAAGGCGGAGAGAGACTAAAACACTGTTAATGCACAGAAGGACTTGTAGAGCATTTTGAAAAATAAATATTACTCATTTGAAAGAGACACTAATTAATGGATTGCTTGAATTACAAAACTAAGGTGTTCTAAGGTATTACTGATCACCCAGAAAGTTATTAGCTGACAAGAAGGTTATGTTTTTGCTGGCATTTGTCTGTTAGCAAGATTACGCAAAAACTGCTGGATGGATTTGGATGAAACTTTCACCAAAGGTGGCCCTTGACCAAAGGATGAACCCATTAGAGCTTGGTGATGATCTGAGAGTGAATACCTCCACCAAGGCCCTTGTTTGTATTTGTGTAGCAGGATTACACAAAAACTAATGGATGGATTTTGATGACATTTTCACCAGAGATGGTCCTTAGGCAACAGAAGAAACCATTAGATTTTGGTGATCCTCTGAGAGTGCATATCTCTGCAAAGGCTCTCTTATCACAGTGTGTTATCAAGGTTACTCAAACACTACTGGACAAAGTTTGATGAAATTTTCACCAGAGGTGGCTCTAGGGCTACACATGAACCCAGTACATTTTGGAGGTGATCCATGAGTGCATACCTCCACCAAGGCTTAATCTTCTAGCAATGGTTTAGCAGAATTACGCAAAAACTACTGGATGGATTTTGATGAAATTTTCACCAGAGGTGGTCCTTGGGCTACAGAGGAACCAATTAGATTTTGGAGGTGATCCATGAATGCATACCTCCACCAAGGCCCTATCTTGCAGTGTACGGTGGGCTGGAGGCAGAGAGGTACGAACATATGAATGGACAAAGGAAGGGAGCCTTGGCAAAGGTATGAGCTTACTGAGTGCTTGTCTAGTCTAAGTATGTATTACCCCAATACTGTCACTGTGACAGCGTAGTCAAACATTCTGATCTCCTAAAGTAAATCCAACATGAAATATTTAGTTGTTTTTTAAAAAAAAGAAATCGACCAACTGTGAAAATTGTAAAAAGAAAAAAAAGAAAAAAAAATCTGCATGAACTGCAGAACTTTTCTTCAAATTTACAACTGTAAATTCAGCAAGCCTCTACTTATTACTTAAGCTTGTAAATGATAACCATTTCTATTTTTTTAATCCTATGCACAATCCAGGGTGAAAAAAAAATTACCTCTGTTTCAACTTGGAAATTCCATTTGAGTACGGTGCTAGCTTCTTCACAGTCCACAGTTAGTTCTTCATCACAAGAGATGCTGACATCATCCACGTGTTCAGAGATCTGTTCAGATTCAAACAGTGATATAAATATTTAAGGAAAAAATATTTCTAAAGATACATATTGTAAATAGTAGGGCAGGGAATATTAACACGATGACACCAGTGGTGTCAGCGTTATCGCGTTAATTGCCTGTTAACGCTTCGCCCCCGTTAATGGTGACAAACTTTGTGATTGCGGTTAACCGCAGTTAATGGCAGAAAGTGCGAACAGCTAGTAGCTGCATGCTAGGTTGTAGCGGATCTCCAGCAGCTGACACAGACAGACATTTGCCTGTTTCATCCTCATAGATTTGTGTCCAACTGCTGGTAGGTGAGTACCAGTCTAAAAAAATTCTCAAGCTGTGTTCGTAATGTCCATTCACGCCCACGCCATTTTTTGCAGCACGGTGGATGTCATCATGGGCGAGATAGTGATTTGTTTATGTTTATAATTTTTCTGCTAAAAGGGAAATTGTGTCTGTTGTGACACACGAGGTCCATTGTTTTGTGATGAGCTGCTTAAAAGTGGTGGGTGTTTGCTATAGGAGTGTAGATGCCAAGTTGTGTTGCAGTGACGTTAATGAGCTCTGGCATTCTGTTGTTTGCACATGCAATAGTACTTTTGAAAATTTTCTGGACAATATGCTGGATAGTTTTTGTCATTTTGGATATGTTGAGAGCTTTAGTAAACCTGCAGATGAAGACAGCAATCATACAGTGGATATAAGACCCAGTCCCAGGTTTTTCTGATGTAAAAAAAAAAAAAATGAGACCAAGATAAAGCATTTCAAAACTTTTTCCTCCATTAATGTGACCTATAACCTGTACAACCCAATTGAAAAACAAACAAATCTTTTAAGGGGAAAAATAAAAAACTTACAATAACCTGGTTGCATAAATATGCACACCCTTAAATTAATACTGTGTTGCACAATCTTTGGCTTTTATTACAGTACTCAGTCTTTTTGGGTAGGAGTCTATCAGAGTGGCACATCTTGATGTGGAAATATTTGCCCACTCTTCTTTGCAAAAATGCTCCAAAACACACAGAGCTACCAGAGGACTGACTCACTATAGCTTTCATTACTCATGGTAGCTGTGTGGCCTAGTGTCAGTGAAATGGAGATAGGCGCCGCCCCATACACCACATGGTGTCTCACATGCTGTGGAAAGGATTAACTAACTTAACTATCAGCATGGCACATCTTGATGTGGCAATATTTTCCCCACTCTTCTTTGCAAAAATGCTCCAAATCTGTCAGATTGCAAGGGCATCTCCCGTGCACAGCCCTTTTCAAATCACCCCACAGATGTTCGATTGGATTCAGGTCTGGACTCTGGCTGGGTCTTCCAAAACCATAATCTTCTTCTGGTAAAGCCTTTCTTTTGTTGATCTGGATGTGTGCTTTGGGTCATTGCCGTACTGAAAGATGAAGTTCCTCTTCATCTTCATCTTTCTAGCAGAAGCCTGAAGGTTTTGTACCAACACTGACTAGGTATTTGGAACCGTTCATAATTCCCTCCACCTTGGCTAAGACCCCAGTTCCAGATGAAGAAAAACAGCCCTGAAGCATGATGGTGCCACCACCATGCTTCACTGTAGGTATGGTGTTCTTTTGGTGATGAGCAGTGTTGTGTTTGCGCTAAATATACCTTTTGGAATTATGGTCAAAGTTCAACCTTAGGGCAGCTCGGTGGTGCAGTAGTTAGCACTGTGGCAGCGCAGTAAGAAGGTCATGGGTTCGATCCCACCCCCTGACCATCGGTGACCCTTCTGTGTGGAGTTTGCGTGTTCTCCCCATGTCTGCGTGGGTTTACTCCAGTTTCCTCCCACAGGACAAAAACACGCAGGTTAGGTTAATTGGCATCAACTGGGATTCTAAACTGTCCTTAGGTATGAATGTGAAAGTGAAAGGTTGTCTGTCTCTCTGTGTTGGCCCTACGATGGACTGGTGATCTGTGCAGGGTGCCTAAAGATGCTGGGAGAGGCTCCAGCCCCCTCTGCAACCTGAAAAGGATTAAGCGGTAGAAGATGGATGGAATTTCAACCTTGGTTTCATCAGACCATAACATATTTTCCTACATGCATTTGGGAGATTTCAAATGGCTTGGATGTTTTTCTTCGTAAGATAAGGCTTCCATCTTGCCACCCTACCCCATAGCCCAGACATATGAAAAAGACGAGAGATTGTTGTCACATGTACTAAACAGCCAGTACTTGCCAGAAATTCCTGCAGCTCCTTCAATGTTGCGGTCAGCCCCTTGGCAGCCTCCCTGACCAGTTTTCTTCTCGTCTTTTCATCAGTTTTGGAGGGACGTCCAATTCTCGGTAATGCCACTGTTGTGGCATGTTTTCTCCACTTGATGATGACTGTCTTCACTATGTTCCATGGTATATTTAATGCCTTAGAAATTCTTTTGTACCCTTCGCCTGACTGATACCTTTGAACAATGAGATTCCTCTGCTTTGGAAGCTTTTTTCTTGCCTTTTGTTCTTATTAAAGACGAAGATAGAAAGATGTTTTTACCTTCTTTTCTTTACCTGTTTCAACTGTTCACTGCAGTCTGCAGTGAACAGTCGAAACAGGTAAAGAAAAGAAGGTAAAAACATCTTTCTATCTTCGTCTTTAATAAGAACAAAAGGCAAATAATTAAAAGAAGACAAAATGAACCTACTCGACTGCTTTGGAAGCTCTCTGTGGACCATGGCTTATGCTATAAGATGTGACTACAAAAATATCAGGAAAAGCCTACTAGAACAGCTGAACTTTATTTGGGGTTAATCAGAGGCACTTTAAATGGTGGCAGGTGTGTGCTGACTCCCATTTAACATGAGTTTGAATGTGATTGGTTAATTCTGAACACAGCTACATCCCCAGTTATAATAGGGTGTGCATATTTATGAAACCAGGTTATTACCTCTGCCAAGGAGGTTATGTAATTGGTGTGGTTTGTCTGTTTGTCCGTCTGTTTGTTTGTCTGTCAGCAGGATTACACTAAAACTACTGGATGAATTTTGATGAAATTTTCAGAGGTAGCCCTTGGGCCAAGGATGAACCCATTAAATTTTGGTGATGATCTGGGAGTGCATACCTCCACCAAGGACCTTGTTTGTATTTTTGCAGCAGGATTACACAAAAACTACTGTGTGGATTTTGATGAAATTTTCACCAGAGGTGGTCCTTGGACCACCCATAATGAACCCATAACATTTTGGTGATGATCCCAGAATGCATACCTCCACCAAGGCTCTTATCTTTTCACACTGTGTTAGCAACAATACTCCAAAACTATCAGATGGATTTTTATTAAATTTTTACCAGAGGTGGTCCTTGGCCTAGAGGGAAACCCATAACATTTTGGTGATGATCTGAGAATGCATACCTTCACCAAGGCTCTTATCTTTTCACACTGTAAGCAAGAATCCTCCAAAACAAAACCATTACATTTTGGAGGTGATCTATAAGGGATAGAAGGAACCTTGGCAGAGGTATGCGCTCTCTGAGTATTTTTCTAGTTGTAAGGTTTTTATTTTTCCCCTTAAAAGATTTTGTTTGTTTTTCAATTGGGTTGTACAGGTTATAAGTCAGATTAATAGTGGAAAAAGTTCTTACGTTATCTTGGTCTCACAAAAACCTGGCATTTGAATAGGGGTTTGTAGACTTTTTATATCCACTGTATTTGTCCACGCCCATGTTTATAGAAGTATGAGAAACTTGAAAAACTACCAACTTAAGGTACACTGTATCTGTATGGAAAAACACGCAATTAACGCATTATTAATTGCAATTAACTCAACAGTCCAAAAGATGAATCACAATTTAAAATATTAATCATCCGACACCACTAGTTGACACATTTAATTACTGTAGTCCAATTAACATTTAAAAAATGAATGCAAATTAACATTCCCATGGCACTTGTTATAGTGGAACTTGCAGCCCAGTCTTAGCTCCTGCCAGACGGTCTTTGGCGGGACACACAATGTCGTGTGAAGCCTGCATACAAACTCCTCATTTGAACAGATGAGCAGAACAATGCGGTTTAAAACAATTTATTAATTTCATTTAAAACAACAACAACAACAACAGAATGGAACAAACTCCCCACAGAACTAAAAATATGCAAAAACTTGAAAACATTCTGCACAGAAACAAATAAACATTTCTTTAGAAAACGGATATATCGACATTTACTTAATTTGTTGTGTTTCCCTAACCAGAAAAAGACCATATACGTCCAATATCAAATTCTGTAACACTGCAGTTTACAGGGGCTTGAAGGAAGTAGGGTGGGCAGGGGGTTAAATAGGGTATAGTCACACTTACTTTTTATTACCTCCACCAAGGGAGGAGGTAATGTTTATATTGATGTTGGTTGGTTTGTTGGCTTGCCTGTTGGTTTGTCTGTCTTTTAGAAACATAACTGAAAAAGTTATGAAGTTTGATGAAATTTTCAGGAAAGGTGTGTAATGGCACAGGGAACAGACGATTAGATTATGGAGATGATCTGAGAGTGCATACCGTCACCGAGGGCTTTGTTTGTATTTGTGCAGCAGGATTACACAAAAACTACTGGATGGATTTGGATGAAACTTTCACCAGAGGTGGTTCTTGGACTACAGAGGAACCCGTTACATTTTGGTGATGATCTGAGAATGCATAACTCAGCCAAAACTCTTTTCTTCTCACAGAGTGAGAGCAACAATACTCCAAATTTACTGGATGGATTTGGATGAAAATTTCACCAGAAGTGGCTCTAGGCCTACACACAAACCCGTTACATTTTGGAGGTGATCCATGAGAGATGGAAGGAGCCTTGGTGGAGGTATGTGCTCTGAGTGCTTTTATAGTTTTATATATTAATATTGCGCTTTTCATGTACTGCCCCTTTAAGATGTGTCTGCTGAGTTACGTGCGTGGCCACATCATAGGGCCATGCACCTATGGTGCATAACCTATGGCCCATAACGAATGTGGTCTCCATCCACATAGTATGTGGTGATTGACATTATTTCATCTGAAGACGCCAAGAAAAAGCAATCAAAGTGTGCAGTTTAACTCCTTAAGGATTAAATTTGATTACATGAGCTACCTCTCCTGCGGCTGGTGTTGCAGATATGCACCTGTCATGTGGTAGGTTAAAAAGTATGTAAAAAAAAAAACAAATAAACCCAAATGTACCAAGCATTTCACATCACTAGATGGCAGACACATATAGCTTACTGCTCTTCTCTGGAGGACTCATTTCAGCCCACCAGAACTTCTTTGAATCTGATATCACTTCCGGGGAGGAGAAGTAGAGACATACAAACAATTACGCAACATATATTTTAACAGGAAGGAAGCATTTGCTCAAAATTTTGCCAACTATGATTATAAAATGGATTATTTAGCTTCTGCTGTCATGATCCTGGGCACAAGTGGAGGCCGTGCCCAGTCTCTAATTTTGAGTTTAGCCTTTTCCCATTTGATTATTTCTTTGTTCTTTATCATCTGCTGTATTGGTCTGTTTGTTTATAGTTGTCCATCTGTAGTCTCATCCTTTATAGTCCTGTCTATTTATTATGTGTTCTTTTGTACTTACGGTATAATTTTATTTGTTGGGGTTGTGTTATCTTATTCTTGTGTTGTTATTTAGTTTCTGGTCTGTGCTTTTATTTTGACAGTGCTGTGCAGCTTCCGGCTGTCAAATTCTGTTTCGCGGGCTGCACAGCTATCACTTGTTGTTTTGTTTTCTCATTCATGCACCCACACCTGTCATGCGTCTATGATTGTCAGTTTACTATTTAAGGGCACAACGACATTTCCATGTTGTCGTGTCCTACTGCTTCTTCCCTCAGTTGTTCCTAGCTTAGTCACTGAGTGTTGTAGAGTTGCCGGAGAGGAGAACAGAGACCTCCGATCAGGTATTTATTCCTTTTCCGAATTCCTTCAGTCGTGAGGCCTGCTTCTTTTCGGGTGTGCTCTGGCTGAAATCTCTTTTCCCCGACATCCCCGAGCGCGTCCCCGAGCGAGTCCTCCTGTGCCTTTATCTTATTATATATAAGTTTAGTGTTTTGTGTGATGTTCGTCTTTATGTTTATAAATGTGCAAAACCAGAGCAAGCATTTGGTGTCCTTTCATAACCCTTTAAAAGGGCAATTTATAACATCTACAGGGAAATATTTACCTTCTGTGACAGCACAAGATGGACCGGAGCATGTACAGTTTTTGTCCACCATTGACAAAGCTGCACGTGACGGAGAGGACAATACTGCCAGTTCTGTGGCATTGTCTAACCGAAATTGAGATGGAAAAAATCAGAAGATAAATGTGAGAGTCTCTGGATCCATCCATCTTCTACCGCTTTTCCGGAGGTCTGGGTTGCGGAGGCAGCAGTTCAGGCAGAGAAGCCCAGACTTCCCTCTCCCCAGCCACCTGCTCCAGCTCTTCAGAGAGGATACCAAGGCGTTCCCAGGCCAGCTGGGAGATGTAGTCTTTCCAGCGAGTCCTGGGTCTGTCCCGGGGTCTCCTCCCAGAGGGACGAGCCCGAAACACCTCAAGAGGGAGGCATCCTGATCAGCTGCCCATACCACCTCAACCCAACCCATGCCCATACCACATCCAGTTTCTGAATGCGGGAGAGAAAGTGAAAATGACCAATAAGGACTGGGGATGAGCACGCGGATGCATGGCGACACATGACGAGCGGTAGGTCTGATGTTTTTATGTTTATTTACATTCTACTGATTTTCTTGTTCATATATTTTGAAGACAAGATAACAAAACACACACAAAAAACAAAAACAAAGAAAAACAAACAAAATCATCCTTTGTGTAAATACGTCCAAAGTCCACTTTGACTGAAAGTTAGGTAATCCGATATGGCTGCCATCACATTATTCAAATTAGATGTGAAAATTTACTCCTCTCATAAACTTTGGATCATATTCTACATAATGACTGATAATGACTGGCGCCTAGCGGCTGCCCCGGCCTTGGATGCGCTCTGCAGAGCGTGCCCAAATGCCATTATCTCTTACCACTTTCAAGTTACAGCCTTTAGAGTTTATGATATCTAAACTGAATATTTTCTTGAAAAAAATCTTCGCCACAGAGGGTGCATGCAGATGGTGCGGATCTGTGACAGAAAACCTCAACTGGTTTTAAGATGGGGTTTGGTGTGCGTGTGGATGTAACTCCGGTCGGCAGACAAGGATGTCGTTGCGAGCCACGTGACCCACATGGTATGTAAACCCAGTAAATTTCAGCACTTCAGCAATGTGAATTTTTTGTTGGTGAAATCACAATAGGCCTGTTCTATTATGCTTGTTTACTATGCACCACAGTGATATGATACCGCACTGGTGTGTAATATTGCTTAATAATTATGAACCTTGTTAGTAAACTGTAAGGGAGAAGAAAGGAAAAAAAATCCAAACCGACCTGAAAGATTCAATAAACCATGATGATTTAAGGTGGAATTACCCAGCTCCAATGTATGGTCAGTACAATTAGTCTGTAATTTTTATTATTATAATGTAGTCATATAATGTAGTCATATTGTTTTGGCTGCCGTTTCTCTGTCTGTTAGCAGGATTGCACAAAACTCAGATGGATTTGGATGACATTTTCAGCAGAGGTGTCCCTTGACCCAAAGATGAACTCATTAGATGGTGGGGGTGAGCCATGAGTGCATACCTCCATCAAGGCCCTATCTCACAATGTACAGGATGGCAATATGGCTGGCGAAAGGGACAGAGGGAAAGACAAAGGGAGGGAGGGATGGAGCCTAGGGGGAGGTATGCACTCTCCGAGTGCCCTACAATTTTTTTTGTTTGTTTGTTTTTTTGTGTTTGTTTTTTGAGTATTTCTCTCTGGCTGAGTAAATTTAGGAAACATTAATAAATAAGATTTTAGGCTAGGATACTATTTACTGTTAGCAACACTACATTAACCACCATCAGTATATTATTTGTAATTCTGTTAATGTAGAAGTGCTCTCCACTTAGGAACCATCTTAAAACTGTAATTATTATCTTTCTGGCCTTGTAACATTCGTACATTTTGTTTGTTTGTTTGGTATAATAACACTAAAGTTCATTCATTCATTGTTTCCCTTCATTTTAACCCCCCTGCTTATGTGGTGAAATATTTGACTCTCATTTTGCTCAGTCACTGCTACAACTTGACTAAAAACATTCTTCAAAGAGTTAGATAATGCAAACAAAATGAGACCAGACCCTCATACTCACAATGAAGACTTCATTACTGCTGTTTCTGTATTCCTCCAGGAGCTTCTCGTTATAGCACAGGAGACCCTGAGATTCAATGTTGTCTCTGATCTCCTTCTCCTCTGTAGCTCTCATCAACCACTCCTGCAGCTCCTCCACTGAATGAGCTCTGGGACAGTTACTGCCATACTCACACGTCTGTTGTCTAGGAGGAAATGGAAACTTAACAGTATGATAAAAGGCATACAGTAATTAAAGCAACACTTTGGAATAATTAAAAAGACTGAAAGTGTTCCTCCTGATCATATATATGCATGCACAGTATTTGCATGTAATTTATTGATGTTCCTGGAGCTCCCTTAGTATACATGAAAAAAATCTTTCAACTTTGCAATGGAAAAAAATGTGGCAAAAAACACAGACAAAAAAAGCTGCACATATTCAAGGATGTACTTGAAGATTACTTTCCATAATTCTAAAACTAAAGCTCCCTAAAAAAGTAAGATTTGTTTTAACATATGTATATTAAAGTTACAACGTGACTTGGATTTTACTTATAGGACAGGATTTAGTTGTAGCAGGGTGCAGTAATAAGATTTGTTTCAGGTATGTTGGGGCTGTTCCCCTGCAACAAATCAGCTCCGTTAGCCTCCACATGAAGACTGGTCCTGTGCTTGTCTCCTTCATCAAAGGTTAGTATTTCACTGGACTATAACAGCTAGCGACTACTTGGAGAGGAAAAGCTACAAATACGTGAATTAGCGACAATTTTTTACTTGGAATCATACTGAACTGGCACACGTGCGTATGTCGCACAAATATTGCATGAATGTCACAAAAACTTCTGGTGGATTTTGGGTCAAAATTCACCTGGGGTTCACATACCTGCCATGGACATGTTGCACAATGTTCCCGTAACATGCGCACAATGTGCATTTTTCTGCACTTACGGCTGTTCTGTAACAGCCACGGAAATCCCATGTTACACTCGCATGACAGTTATCCATGACAATTTTGAAACTGGGACCATATCTCCCCATTCCAGCAGTCATTTTATCATCAGACATTAAGCAAGATCGACCGAACAGAAGAAGTCCAGGGACTGTTGGATTAGGAGGCTGCCTCCGAGTCCTCGGCATAAGAAACAGCAGGCTGTGGGACTGGCTCCACTTCCTCTGTAGGGGCCCGTGAGGTGGATGCAGCGGTCCCCCCCCATCCCTAGCCTTGCCTTTGTTGTGCTTGGGTGGTATGGCGACATTATTGGTCGCAGCTGTGTAAGTGTGTGCTAGAAAATGACCGGGCCATTCACTATTGTGTGTGGTTTGCCAGGAAACATACAAAAAAGGAAAAGGGGGGTAACTAGCAATGCCCACCCCTTGACTGTGAGCAAGCAAGACAGTGCCTCCCATTACCCAGACAATCTGCAGCCTCCACAGAGCACGACTGCCCCGAAGCCACCCAACTCCAGGACAGCCAGGCACCCACCCCAGGGGTAAAGGCATCTGGGGGTGGAGCTGCCAGGCGGCGTGCTGTGGCCCCGGGAGGACCAGCTCCCACCCCAGAGACACACCCTTGGGGCTACTGGGCATTATGCCCAGAGGAAGCGGCAACAAGCAGCAGAGAGCCGCGGTGGAAGCCAGCCCCCAAAGTCTTGTCCTTTTTGTCTCCATTTGGTCACAATTGAGTTTCATACATCCTCAAACCCTCGCAAAGTTGTCAAACTTTCTCACACTTTCTGACTTAAGGAAACTAAATTAAGAAAGGTCCTAGATGGGTTTGAGACATCCGTGATGACTGTCACTATTATAAGAGAAAATTTGTCACATTATGATTTTTGAACATGTTCAAAATTCCTGCTACATAAGAGCGAGGCCCTGTGACTCACAAGAGGAAATTGCAAACCCCCACGAACACTTGGAGAAATTTTGGGTACTCTCTCACAAATGTCATTCTCCAACTAGTCACCAGCTGTCACAGCCCAATGAGATACAGCCAGGAAAACAAGTATTGAACACATCAACATTTTTCTTATTAAACATATTTCTGGTGGAGCCAATCAGGTGAGATTTTCACCAGATATCAGTAACAACCCAAGTAATCACTACATACAAAGAAATCAAGGCAACTGTGTTCACAAAACAAGTTACAGCGGGGAAAATAAATATTGAACACATCAAAATTTTTCTCAATTAACATATTTCTGATGGAGCCACTGACCTGAGGTTTTCACCATATATCCATACATACAAAGAAATCAAAGTAACTTGTCATGAATTGGCCCCTCCGGGGCAGAAAAACAGGCCCAAGCACTGAACTCCAGTGTGACATTTATTAACAAAGAGAACAAAATTCCAAAACGGTGCGGACAAGACAAAAAATGCAAATAAGGGTAACTTACAACAAGTGGCACTCCAGAGCCCGAGTAGCTCTGGAGGAGAAGAGAAGTAGACTTGGAGGAATAAAGTACATTAAACTCCAAACAATCCAATGCTGTCACAGTGAAACAATGAATTGGCAGAGCTTAAATACTGGGCAGTAGTGATGGGTCCGGCAACACCGATGCGTCGGCGCATGCGTCGAGCTCATAGAGCAAAACCCTGTGTCGGTGTGCGTATCGCTTTAAGAAAGTCACGTGACCGATACAGGTACTGTATCGGTCACGTGACCGAACACTGACGCGCCAGCGTTTATAAGGAAGCGCATCTGTCAACGGGATGCGCCTGCCCAAAGAATCTCTGATGTGTTGCGGACAGTTCATCGGCAAATTCCTCAAGAATTATGGAGCACGAGCAGCCTCAAGCTAAAAGAAAGGTTTCTGCCGTGTGGGACCATTTTGATCTCATATCGGAAAATAAGGTATTTGTTTTAATTTCCTTGTTGTATCATCCTGTTCCTCTCAGAGTTTCCACTTGATCTATCTGAATTCCAATTCATTTCAAAGTGACTCTTAGTTTACTATTCATATTATTTTCTGCAGGTTAAATGTCGCATTTGTTTGACCGAATTTTCATATTTAAACAAAAGCACCTCCTCAATGCTGAGGCATTATAGGGCCAGGCATGACAATGAAGTCCCACATACACCCAGGATAGACTCAGGTATACAGCCATTCTACAACTTACTCACAGTTGCTTTATTGGTGAAGGCAGGGTGAAAGAGGGCTGCGTGTTTTAACTGACGCTGTTTCCACATTAATTTTTTTTTCCCTCTTAAATAAAAGCTGAAAAAGAATGCTGTTTCATTTTTGCTGATCTTGGATTTTAAACTAGTGGAGTACAGGCAAAAAGATAACGACAGCAGCACTTTTTAGGGGTGTTTATTCTTTACTTCATTTTTAACCATCAAGCTTCCAGGAAGCAGATCCTGGATGAGGCTCTGCTGAACTTCATCGTGAAGGACTGCCAGCCCCTCAGCATTGTGGAGAGTGGAGGGTTCAGGGAACTGGTTCAGGCCCTTCAGCCCTCATATGTTTTGCCCACCAGAAAGGTTTGTGTGGAAATTATCTAAAGTAGTAGTTGATATATCCAATTTATTTAATCTTTAATTTAAATATATGGATTTTCTTTTGGTTTGACTTGGTGTAATTTTCAGACCATCAAACAAATGGTGGCCAAAAAGTACGAGGAGGAACGGGAACGAGTGAAAAAGGAAGTACAGCAAGCTGTGGCAGTGAGTATAACAGCTGACATGTGGACGTCTGTGAACATGGAGGCTTACTTGGCTCTTACCTGTCACTACATTAATGAGAATTTGCAGTTGTGTACGTCTGTGTTGGGAGTGCAATCCTTTCCACAAAGTCACACTGCTGACAATTTGGCCCAAGTCAAAAGGGGCATGATGGAGGACTGAGCCATAACCAGTAAAGTGTCTTGTGACTGACGCAGCACCAAACATGATTGCATCCACTAGACAGCTCCAAATTCGGCACTCAATTTGCATTGCACATAGTCTCAATTTAGACGGGACCGTCTTCACAACAGCTGTCTGCACCCACTTCAGCCATGTTATTCAGCATTATTTGTTGTTGTTTGGAAATCATGTACTAAAATGCCAATTTGTTGTTTTTTAGATAACCTTTGGCAACATCTCGACATCGAAGTGGGCAGGCAGACCAAAAGTGCCACAGCTGATGCCATCCAGGAGGTGCAGAGATACCTGGCAGAAGGCAATATTGCCAAGGTCCCAGGATCCTATGAGATACTGGGACAACCAAAAGACAATCTATCCAAACCTCTTTCAGCTTTCCTTACAATTTCTCTGCACTCCAGCCTCATCTGTGCCGTGTGAGCGGATGTTTTCTACAGCTGGAGAAGTTGTCAAAAAAGCGTAACAGACTGAATTAGACTGTCATCTCTGCTGGAGTCCGAGTTCCACCCTATGCAGGACATACTGAATGCACTGAGGAGCTCATTTAGCAGCAGACTACATCATCCCAGGTGCACAACCGAGAGGTTTCGTAGGTCCTTCCTACCAACGGCTGTCAGACTGTACAACCTAAGCAGGGCTGCTCGCAGAGATAGCAAAAAGATGTAACAAACTAATAGTTTTTTGAATGCAAAAGATGCAATAGACTTACACAATGGTCCCCTCCGGCATACAACTAGGAACATACCGGTCGCTATGGAGGGTGAGAATATGTATGGGCACATAAACATACCATGTAGCATAACTAAGTAGACAGTTATGCTGTTTCATTCCATCTAGCAACAATGCTCTGCACTGTGTGTGTTTATATATTTACATATTTATTCCATCTAGCTACAATGCTCAGCACTGGGTGTGTTTATATATTTATATATCTACATATTATTCCATCTAGCTACATTGCTCCGCACTGTGTGTGTTTATATACTTGCATATTTATTCCACCTAGCTGCAATGCTCCGTACTGTGGGTGTTTATATATTTACATATTTATTCCATCTAGCTACAATGCTCTGCACTGTGTGTCTGTGTGTGTGTGTATATATATATATTTTATAGTAATACGTACATATGTATATTAGCTGCTCTTGCTTGCTTGTTTTTTTCTTGCCTTCTGATTGTTGCTCTGAGTGTTGCTATCCCTGTGCTGTTGCAATCCTGGAATTTCCCCGTCGTGGGACTAATAAAGGCTTATCTTATCTTATCTTATCTTAATTTCAAAGCGTTGGAAAAACTTTTTTTTTGAATAAAAATTTGTAAAAAAAAAAAAAAAAAAAAAAAAAAAATCCCAGTCCACAAGCATCTTCATTCACAACACGTTCACTAAGATTTTCACATTATGATGCATGCTCACATTATTTATTGACTGTATCTAAAAATATCAATGATATTTTAAATTAAAATGAAGATATGAAATAATACAATATAAAATACAATAACTTAAATTATATACTGCTCAGAAAAATAAAGGGAACACTAAATATACACATCCTAGATTTGAATGAATGAAATATTCTTATTAAACACTTTGTTCTTTACATAGTTGAATGTGCTGACAACAAAATCACACAACAGCATGTGAAATTGTCAATCAGTGTTGCTTCCTAAGTGGACAGTTTGATTATTTTTTTTGAGCAGTATATTATTGTATATACTAGGTCATCAAATCAGTGTCAGTTGAGTCTGTCAACTAGGTTGCCTGTAGGGATTTTTAAGGTCCAGCAGGTGTCAGTATTCAGTGACACAGTATCAACACAGTATCAATACAGTTTGGCAATGTGTCGAAACGCATCATGACGCCTCATCTACCCATCACTACAAGTGGGCAGACAAATGGGCAGCAGGTGTGGTCTGAGCAGCCAGGTGGCCTAATTACCCAACTGCTCACAGCTGGGAAACAGACTGTGAGCAGCAAGTGGGGATGTCTGACAGAGGAGGGCACATAAGTGTAAGTAAACCAAAATATATACAGAAAACTGACAACATAATACTAACAGACATACAAAACTCAGAAATAAATTGAGTCTGAGCTCAGAGGGAATATTTGAGCTCAAACTCATGACACAACTGTGTTCACAAAACAAGTTGTAGTTAATAAAGTGGAATGACACGGGGAATAAGTATTGAACACACTTGGAGAAATTAATTTAATCATCATCATCATCATCATAGCAGTCTATTGGGGGCGACAATGACAATGACCTATCAGATTCCTCCACGCAGCTCTGTTCTTCGCCTTCCGCTGCCAGAAACTCCTGACCTTGTCAACCCGGGCAACGTCCGAGCTGGTATGAGTTGCTCCCTGACTGACCATTTCATGAAACTGCTTGCAAAGTGTTTGAGTACCGCTAGCTTTTGATGGACTAGCGGCACATATTTAGTAGAAAAACCTTTGTTGGCATAACAGCTTCCAGATACCTCCTGTATGGAGAAACTAGGCGCAGGCATTGCTCAGGAGTGATTTTAGCCCATTCTTCCACACAAACAGTCTTCAAATCTTAAGGGTTCTGTGGGTGTCTTTTATGAATGCTGGGCTTCAGTTTGTTCCATAGATTTTCAACTGGATTCAGGTCAGGTGACTGACTGGGCCATTCTAGCAGCTTTATTTTCCTTCTCTGGAGCCAGCTGTGAGTTCCCTTGGCTGTGTGTTTGAGATCATTGTCTTGCTGAAGTGTTCACCCTCATTTCATCTTCAGCATCCTGGCAGATGGCAACAGGTTCTTTTCAAGGATGTCTCTGTACATTTGTCCATTCATCTTTCCTTCAATTATGTGAAGTCTGCCTGTACCATGTACTGAAAAACACCCCCACACCATGATGGGATGTGCAGTACCATTTCTCCTCCAAACTTGCTGTGTGTTAAGTCACAACAGAGGACGCACCTTAGACCTTGTCATCACTTACGGCCTGTCCACTAGTGTGTCCTCTGTTGTAGACTTGGCTGTCTCAGATCACTTTTGTGTGTTTTTTAACATCACCAGTTTTATTCAGCGAGAGACCCTGGTGAGAACTGTGAGGAAGCATCATCTGACTTCTGAAGTGGCTGCAAGTTTTATCAGGGTTTTAAGTGACACTCCTGCTGAGGTTTTACCTGCATCATCTGATTTTATTACTGAAAGTTTTAACTATAAACTAAAATCAGCACTGGACTTGGTTGCGCCTTTGAAGATCAAAAACACAAGAATTAAACCTGTCCCGCCCTGGTGGAATGACAAGACAGCAGAAAAGAAAATGCAGAGCAGCAGAAAGAAGGTGGAGAAAAACAAAATTAACTGTTCATTATCAAACTGTACGAGAACAACTGAAACTATACAATAATACTGTGAAGCAAGCCAGAAATTCCTACTTCTCCAAAATAACAAATAATCACAAAAACAATCCTAGAATCCTTTTCTCCACTATCAATCACCTGATCAACCCTGATTTTAAGAAGGATGCCAACAGACTCACTATGTGAGGACTTTGCAGACCACTTCGGAAGTAAAATAGATATTATTAGATCCAATCTTTTATGACAAGATTCTGTTCTTCGTACTGTGGAACCCTTGTGTTTATCTGAGGAAACGCGGGAGAATTTTGCCCTGGTTGATGCTGAAACTCTTCAGTCCCACAACTTGTCTTCTAGATCCCATTCCCACATCACTTTTAAAAACATTTTGTGGATTTTTCCAGGAGGAACTTTTAAACATAATGAATTACTCTCTCCAGACGGGTGTTTTCCCTGCTGCCTTTAAAACGGCAGTGGTGAGACCCCTCCTGAAGAAGAGTAATTTAGATCCTGATAACCTTAACAATTACAGACCATTATCCGACTTACCATTTTTAAGCAAAATTTTAGAAAAACTTGTTTTTACTCAGTTAAATATTTTTTTAATATCAACATATTTGATGAAAACCAGTCTGGTTTTAGGACGAACCACAGTACAGAGACAGCCCTGGTGAGGATTGTTAATGACCTAAGGCACAACATAGACTCATGCGGAATTTCAGCCCTGGTTCTACTGGATCAAAGTGCTGCCTTTGATATAGCAGACCACCATATTCTTTTAACCAGACTAAAGGATCTGGTTGGCCTCTCTGGTACTGCTCTTAATTGGTTCAAGTCCTACCTCAAAGACAGGAACTTTTTGGTAAGTATGGATAATGTTCTTCCAAAGTCTACAAAATAAATTGTGGTGTGCCCCAAGGTTCAATTTTATCATCAGGTGTCTCCTAATGACATGGAACCAATTAACACCCTTTTTAACTGTATTTTAGACATTAAGTCATGGATGGCAGCAAACTTTCTTCAGCTTAACCAGGACAAAACTGAAGTTTTAGTTATCGGTCCTGAAGCTCAGTCAGAAAATTTTACCAGAATTACACAGTTTCTCCTTCACTCTATCTCAACATGTTAAGAATTTGGGCGTTATATTAGACTCTGAGCTTGGTTTTACTCCACATATTAAAAATTTAACACGAACAGTAAAGAGAATATAGCCAGAGTCCGCTCACTTCTCACTCGAGCAAACACAGAGATACTGATGCATGCTTTTATCACCAGTCATATTGATTACTGTTATCCCCTGCTCTCTGGTCTTCCCAAAAAGACAATTTCAAATCTGCAGTTATTACAGAATTCAGCTGCACATATTCTGACGCGGACCAGATTGCAACCTCACATCATGCCGGTCTTAAAGTCACTGCATTGGCTCCCCGTGTCCTTCAGAATCAATTTTAAGGTTCTTTTACTGGTTTATAAATGTCTGCACCATCTTGGACCTTCTTATTTATCAGAACTACTTTTAACATATGAGCCCCCACTGCCCCTGAGGTCCTCTGGCACTGGTCTTTTAATTACACCTACTGTCAGAACATGCACCCACTGTGAGGCTGCTTTTAGTTACTACGGCCCACATCTGTGTAACAGCCTGCCGAAGAACATCAGGGCTGCCGAGAGTGTTCATGTTCTTAAAAACAGGCTCAAGACCAACTATTTTAACTTAGCTTTTCATTAGTTTCCTATTTTAATTTTTCTTAATTTCTGATTTTAAACTCATTTTATGTTGATCTTGTTCTAATTATTCACTTTGCTATTAAATACTATTACATTTTAAACTTTGAGTTTAAATGGGTGTGTGTGTTTATGATTATCTATTTATTAACGAATTATGTATCTTATTATTATTATTTAACATTGATGGCTTTATTTATCTTATTATCCTATCCTAACTCCAGTGTTTCCTCATGGGGAGCCCTCCCATGGGGGTTGCCTGGTTCTGACTGCAGGACGCTGGCCTGTGACCCAATGCCTGGACTTGGGTGGTGACAGAAGTGGTGTTCCTGTAGCTGCGGACTTGGCACTTCCCTTGTGTTGATGGCTCCCTAAGATGATGCTTCTACACCTGGATTCTCGGCGCTCGGCCATGTCTCACATTGATGAGTGTGTGCGTGTGTGTGTGTCTGTATGAGGTTGGGTGGGTGAAGGGGTGGGGTGGGAAGGGATGTAATTGTGTTTTTTAATTTGTAAAACACTTTGTGCTACAATTTTTTTGTATGAAAAGTGCTATATAAAGTTGGCACCCAAAAATGTTCAATTTTGGTCTCATTTGAACAGACTATATTCTCCCAGTATTTTACTGGCTTACCCAAATGTTGTGCAGCAAACTTTAAATGAGCTTCAACATGCATTTTGTTCAGCAATGGAGTCTTGCGAGTTGAGCAGGCATACAGCCCATGTCGGTTGAGTACATAACCTATTGCTTTCTTTGAAACAGCAGTCCCTGCTAACTCCAGGTCTTTCTGGAGCTCTCCATGAGTGGTCTTTGGCTCTTGGACAATACTTCTGATAATTCTTTTGACTCCTCTGTCAGAAATCTTGCGAGGAGCTCCTGGTCATGGCTGGTTTATGGTAAAATGATCTTCTTTCCACTTCCAAATGATGACTCCAACAGTGCTCACTGGAACATTCAGCAGTTTAGAAATGTGCCTGTAAAAAATGCCATCATTATGTTTTGCAACAATAAGGTTGCAAAGGTCTAGAGAGAGCTCTTTGCTTCTACCCATCATGAGTTCTTTGTGGTGTGACAATCTGATATTCACAGACCTTTTTATAGACTATCAGTCAGAGTTTAACCAGCTGAAATTAATTTGCAGTGATGGGGGATGGGATGGGATGACTTCCTAAATTCTGATGGATTTCAGCTGGTTTCATGGATTTCTATGCCTTTTTGCACCTCTTTTTCTTCATGTGCTCAATACTTATTCCCTGTGTCATTCAATTTATTAAATATAACTTGTTTTGTGAACACAATTGCCTTGATTTCTTTGTATGCATGGATTACTTGGGTTGTTACTGATATCTGGTGAAAATCTCAGGTCAATGGCTCCATCAGAAATATGTTTAATGAGAAAAATGTTGATGTGTTCAATACTTATTTTCCCCGCTGTACTACCCAAACTGTTGACTTACTGCTGGCTGTATTCAACCCCTATTGTAAGTGTGTCACCCTGCAGGTCTGAATCAGGCCTGTTAAGGGCCCCTTTACACAGCATGGAAATTGGTCCAATTTTTTATCTTTGGGATTGTTTGGGAGATCCCTGTCTGTTTTGGACCAAGTCAAAACTTTGAAGAGACTGTGATCATCACTGAAGATCATTGAGAGATTAAAAAAAACAAAAAAAAAAACTGGCCAGCTTGCTCAACAATCTCTCAATGATCTCCACCCCAGTGTAAAGGGGGTATAAGTAAGGATGTAATAACCTCTCAGAACAGAACAGCAAATCCAAACAAGTGGCTTCAGGCAGATTTGTAGTCCTAGTTTTTGTGGAACAGGAGAACTCCTGTGCAGGTGGACTTCAAGTCCTGGATCAATAATTTTTAGGGCAGGTCAAACCCCACAGTAACTTCTAAAGAAAGCCTGCAAATGCACTAACAAAACAACCTTATTGGCAAAGACTTTCAGGTCATCAGACAGAATAAAACAGAGAGTGAGCTTCTAATGAAAAACATTGAGTAATATTAGGATGTGTAGATCTGCTTACCTCTCACACAGCCAGAACTCAGCTTGTCGGTTGTGTGGAGGATGTCTACATCTCCACTTGGTAGTAGTGTCCTCAGCCACTAACTGGGCGTGCTCCAATGAGGCACAGTGCTTGTAGAAGCTGTCCGGGGAGGAAAGAGTCAGGAAGCAAACTTTGCAGTACATGCTAACCTGTCTGGGTTTCATCTGGTCATGCTGGCTCAACTGAAGGAGGTGAGGCCGAAGGGGGACTCCACTCTGCTCTGCTCTCCACACGGCCATCTCCACTTCACTCTGGGCTGACTGGCAACTGGCAATCTTGTGATAGCAAGGCTTGCCTTCACGAACATGACTGCAGTATGTCAACTGACCGTCTGTAGGAAGAGGGCGCACGTGTCTGTAGATGTGCTTTCTGCTGTTTTCTGACAGGTGATGAACTAAGACAGGGTTCCAGGGGTGTGCTGCATCTGCTGCACAAGAGGCATTCCACCTTTTGGTGGTTATTTTTTGTGGACGCTCCTGAAAGCAATTCTTGCACAACTCGATGAATTCACCTGCAAACTCCTGGAGTATACATTCAGCTGCATGCTCTGGTGTCACTGAAACAGGCTCAGACCCAGTTACAAGCAGGATTAACTTGTCTTTATCAATATTTGTCTCTCTAAGATGATTCCATACTATGGCCTCTTCATTACTTCTGGCATAGGTGCATCCTCGTCGCTCTAAGTGCTTTGAACATCCAAAGCCCTCAACAAAATAGTCACATGTTTTGTACTGAACATTTGGACCAATGTGTCCACCTTTAGGCCGCTCAGAGACAGGTCTCCATTGGTCAGAGCTTTTGCATTTGGCTAACAGCAAAGTTCTACCACACTTATGTACAATTGATTGAACAGAGTAGGTTATGTCCCTCTCCCTGACGCTGCACAGATCACACACCACCTTCAAATCTAGAACTGATAAAAGAAAACTCAGAGGTTCGGCACTGTTGGGCTGTTTAGGTCTTTTCTCAGACTGAGCTATGAGGTAACAGAGGTGTGCATGATCCAATCTGTTATGTTTTACAAATGTCCACACGGCAGCTTCCTCATCACTTCTGGCAAAGGTGCATCGGTTTTTGTGCTGCGTGCAACCAAAGCCCTCCTTGAAGAACCAGCAGGTCACGTAAATATCCGGGTTTGGAAAAGATGGCCGCCTAGAAACAGGCCTCCATTTGCTGCCACCCTTAGCCTTGCAGAGCAGAACATCATGCGCACACTTGTGCCCTAGCGATTTCAGTGAATAGGTGATTTCTCTCTCTTTGACACAGCACTGAGCACAAGCGAGCTTGAGGTCATGTGCTGATAAAAGAGGAAGTAGCTTGGAATCACACTCTAACATTGTGCTACATTCATAATTCCTCAGTCTGAATGTAAAATGCGCTAGAAACCTTCAGGAAGTGGGGAGGGGGCTGTTTTTCTAAAACTGAAGGTCGAAGCACTGCCCAAGTTGACATCAATGTGTCTGAAAAAAGAACACAGAGAACAGCACGTGGTCAATGTATTTTCTTCAGACAAGCAGTTGAAAACAGAAGTTTACATGCACTGTATAAAAAGACATAACTTTTTTCCTCACTGTTTGACATTAAATCAGATTAAATTTTGACTGTTTTAGGTCAGTAATGTGGGCGAATATTCCACTTCCCTGTTGGGGGGACAATAAACAGAACTCAAGAGTAAAGATTGATGGGGACACTACAGGTGTTATTGTAGATGGGGCCCTATACAATATTGTGTTTAGGGCCTCCTATATTTGCATTAGAGAAAGGTTCAAACCCTTAAAAAAATTAAACAATTAAGCCATTATCTAGATGAACAAAGAATATTTAATCAATTACACAGAATAAAAATTAAACTAGCATCCATATGAATGTTGCAAATTTAGAAGAAAAAAAAGTCACAAATTTACAAGAAAAAAGCTGATTTATGACAAAAAAAGTAATGAATTTATGAAGAAAAAATAGCTACAGTGGGTATAAAAAGGTTACACACCCCTGTTCACATGCCAGATTTTTGTAATGTAAAAAAAAGGGGACCAAGATAAATCATTTCAAAACTTTTTCCACCATTAATGTGACCTATAACCTATACAACCCAATTGAAAAACAAACTGAAATCTTTTAAGGGGAAAAAAAAAAAAAAAAAAAACTTACAATAACCTGGTTGCATAAATATGCACACCCTTAAACTGAGACTTTATTGCAGCACCTTTGGCTTTTATTACAGCACTTCACACCAAATGCAAACAGGTGGCACAAATCCATACAAAGCCAATGGAAAGAGGCGAGCACATGCGAAATCACGTATTCGCGCGTTCACGTCCAAGGGATAGCCAGTTTTGAGATTCTGCCATCACCGGAGTAAAAGTATCAGCATTGGAGAGTAAACTAGTTTGAAAATAAGACTGACACTCACCTGGAGACAGAAGGACCGTGAGCCCTTCAGCTGAATCAGGATGTTGGAGTTATTTACCCACGGATTCCTGCCACAGACGTGCTAACAAGGCTAGCAAGCTAGCAACCGAAACGCCCATCATCTTGTAAAGTTTTGGCGACAGGGACAACTTTTTCAGGAGAGCCCCCCCCCCCCCTCCCGCTGGATAATGTAACAATGAAGTGATTTTGGGGATTTCCACAGTAGGTTGAACACTGCTACAGAAGTTATAAAGGCAATTTCACCTGTCTGCATGTCACTCAGATGGTGAATTCATGTCTATTTGTGTGTTTACATTGAGTTATAATGTAATTGTGCTGTGGAAAAATTTGCCCATTCTCGTTTGGTGTGAAAGCACCTTCAGTCTTTTTAGGTAGGAGTCTATCAACGTGGCACATCTTGATGTGGCAATATTTGCCCACTCTTCTTTGCAAAAACGCTCCATATCTGTCAGATTGCGAGGGCATCTCCTGTGCACAGTCCTCTTCAGATCACCCCACAGATGTTTGATCGGATTCAGGTCTAGGCTCTGGCTGGGCCATTCCAAAACCTTAATCTTCTTCTGGTGAAGCCATTCTTTTGTTGATTTGGATGTGTGCTTTGGGTCATTGTCGTGCTGAAAGATGACGTTTCTCTTCAACTTTCTAGCAGAAGCCTGAAAATTTTGTGTCAACACTGACTGGTATTTGGAACAGTTCATAATTCAATCCACCTTGACCAAGGCTCCAGTTCCAGCTGAAGAAAAATAGTCTCAAAGCATGATGGTGCCACCACCATGCTTCACTGTAGGTATGGTGTTCTTTTGGTGATGAGCAGTGTTGTGTTTGCGTGAAATATACCATTTCAAATTATGGCCAAAAAGTTCAGCCTTGGTTTCATCGGACCATAAGACATTTTCACACATGCGTTTGGGAGATTTCAAATGTGTTTTTGCAAAATGTAGCTGGGCTTGGATGTTTTTCTTCGTAAGATAAGGCTTTTGTCTTGCCACCCTAGATGGGAGATTGTTGTTACATGTACTAAACAGCCAGTACTTGCCAGAAATTCTTGCAGCTCCTTCAATGATGCTGTTGGCCTCTTGGCAGCCTCCCTGATAAGTTTTCTTCTCATCTTTTCATCAATTTTGGAGGGACGTCCAGTTCTTGGTAATGTCACTGTTGTGCCAAATTTTCTCCACTTGATGATGACTGTCTTCACTGTGTTCCATGGTATATTTAATGCCTTGGAAATTCTTTTATACCCTTCTCCTGACTGATACCTTTGAACAATGAGATGCCTCTGATGCTTTGATGCCCACCATTGGTGAACATCTTTGCTCGTTCCGCTCCTGAATGCCAACTTTTCTCCTTTTTTGCATAGTTGCAGTTCTTTTTACAGTGCATGGAGGTCATGCACTGCTAGCATACAACCAACAGACACTACTGGATATTGCCATGTCAAGCAGCCACACGGAGTTTACTGGCTTTATACCACCCGACCTGCAATGCATTGTCTGCCCCTGTGGTGACCATCAGCACCCCCAGGAAGGCCCCGAAGCACCGAGCCCGCTGACCCCCAAGAGAGTGCGGCGGAGGCAGGGCCGAAGGCGAGGCAAGAGAGGAGGGCTATATGCGAGGTTAAAGACTCACCCTAGCCAGCCACCGCTACCCAGTCTCTGAAGGGCAAACGTTCAGTCTTTGAAAAATAAGCTAGACGAACTAAGAGCAAGGATTGAAGACCAGCGGGAGACAAGAGAGTGCTGTGCCCTAATTTTCTGTGAGACCTGGCTTTGAGTCCTGGACAGCGCTATTCAGCTACAGACACACTCAACACACCGGGCAGACAAAACAGGAAACTCTGGTAAGACGAGGTGTGTGTGTGTGTGTGTGTGTGTGTTTATAAACCACTCGTGGTGCAGAGATGTACAAACCATTTACAAGCACTGCTCGCCCGATGTGGAGTTTTTACTGCTGAAATGCCGTCCGTATAATCTACTGAGGGAATTTACCGCTGTGTTTTTGGCCGCTGTATACATTTGTCCACAGAGCAACTACACAGTAGCGCTAAACAAACTCCATGACGTCATCAGCACAGTACAGACAAAACATCTCGATGGTGTTTTTTTTTTTTTTTTTATTACTTATTTTGTACCCGTAGGTAGATTGGTTTTGCAGTCTGGTGACAAGCCACCAGCTGCCGGTCGCTGCGTGCGCAAGCGCCCCTTAACTCCCTAACCTGCATGTTTTTGGCATGTGGGAGGAAACCGGAGAAATCCCGGAGTAAACCCACGCAAACATGGGAGAACATGCTAACTCCAAACAGATCACTGTTGGCTGGGGGCAGGGATCGAACCCACGATCTCACGGTCCCCGCGATCCCCCGGCCGAGGGTAAACTGTGCTGCCACAGTGCTAACCACTGCGCCACCGTGCAGCCCACGGTGCACGGTGACTTTAACCAGTCACCAGACTTTGCTGGTGACTTTAACCAGTACAATTTATGGACTGTACTCCCCAAATATTACCAACATGTGGACATTCTCACCCGCGATGAAAGCGCATTGGATTATGTTTATTCCAACATACGCGGCGCCTACAGAGTGGTACCCCACCCCCACTTCGGACAGTCAGATCACATCTCACTGTTCATTCAAGGATTCAAAGGATTCAAGGATTCAAAGACTTTATTGTCATTACTACTATACTGTATGTGCAGGACAAACAGGAGAATTGAAATGGCGTTTCTCTCTCTCTACATTGGTGTGCATTTTATAAAAAGAAGGAAATTAGGCTGGTTTAAAAAAAGTAATGTAGTGTAGGTGCAAATAGTGACAGATATGATTGGACATGATCAGTATTGCAGTGATATACAGACAGCAGCAGATATGGCATTTGTGCAAATGGCTGTGGTTAAAGTGCAGAGACATATAGCAGCGAAAGTACAACAGAAAACGAAAGTACAACAGAACAACAGTATTATTGTTGGTGTGCCAGTCTTTCTGTGCCAACATCTGAGGTAGTTATTGTGCAGGTGTTACTGTCTGGGAAGCGGGGAGGAGTGAACAGAGTTCAGGGTCCTGATGGCCTGATGAACGAAGCTGTTCAGCAGTCTTGTGGAGTGGGCTCGGAGGCTACGGTACCTTTTCCCCAAGAGCAGGGGGCTGAAGAGGGAGTGTAGGGGATGGGAGGTGTCGCCTGTGATGTTGGTGGCTCTGCGGGTGAGGCAAGTGGGGTAGATGTCTGGGGGGGGTACATCATGCATGCACACGTACGAGTTTTTTGAATGCAGGTGGGTGAGGGCTGGATGGAGAGCAGCAGCAATGGCATCTTCTGTGGATCTGTTTGACCTGTATGCAAACTAGAATGGGTTGTGAGAGGGAGGCAGGGTGGACTTGATATGCAGCATGACTAGCCGCTCAAAGCACTTAATTATAGTGGTGCTACCGGCCAGTAACTGGTGCTATAGTGCTACCGGCCGGTAATCGTTGTAGCTGGATGGGACGGGCTTCATCAGGGACTGATATTATGGTGGTAGTCTTGAAGCATGTGGGGACAACAGCTTGAGACAAGGAGATGTTGAAGATGTCAGCCAGGACATTCTTGAGCTCCTCTGCGCAGTCCTTCAGGACGCAACCCAGTATGTTGTCTGGACCAGCTGCCTTACATGGGTTGATCCTGCAGAGGGTCCTCTTCACACTAGCTGGATCCAGACTTAAGCCCAGCTCATCCGGAGCAGGAGTGGTCTTCTGTGCTGGTCTGCTGTTTTGTGCTTCAAATCGGCCAAAGAAGTTGTTTAGGTTGTTGTGCAGTGTGATGTCACTCGCACAGGTCTGAGATGGAGGTTTGTAGTTGGTGAGGGTCTGTATGCCACGCCAGAGAGAACGTGCATCTCTGGTGTTGCTGAAGTGTCTGGATATTTTCTTGCTGTACTGTCGTTTTGCCTCCTTGATGCCACAGGACAGATTGGCCCTAGCTGGTGTTAGTCCTGCAGTGTCACCAGCCCTGAAGGCTGCGTCCCGAGCCCTCAGGAGTCTGTGGACCTCTACTGTCATCCATGGCTTCTGGTTGCCACGAACAGTGATGGTCTTGCAGTGAGTAACATCATCAATGCATTTGGCTATGTACCCAGCCTACAGCCTACAGCCTCATGTACCCAGCCTACAGGCAAAAGTTGAAACAAACAAACCCTGTTATTAAGGAAATTAAGCACTGGACCCCAGAGACTGAGAGCACCCTACAAGACTGTTTTGTCTACACGGAATGGTATGTGTTTAAAGCTGCAGCCACTCGAGAGGACTTTTTGTAAACATACACGATTATGCTTGTCAGAAAATTGTATATACATGTTATCATTTTATATCCATTTTATATACTCAAGTGTATATTGTATGCATATTATCATCATTTATAAACTAAAATAAGTTCATTACACACTGTTTCATTTTTGGATACTGAGAAAACTTACTGAGAGTCCTTCATGAGCAAAACTAAGATGTGCTTAGTTTGAGAAATAAAACTGTCTCACTAGATAAAACTATGTACGTGATAAGGGGTCTGGAAATAAGGAAAAATTAATCTTGTTTTCCTATGAAATGCTGTGACTATGATTAACTTGGAGTCTAGACTTAGCACACCTGCAAGGTCATAGCAAGGTCATGTTGTTCTCCTTTCGGGCCGATCTTTGCATATTCCTGTTATGACTGTATATGATATTATGATATTCAGCAGATGTTCTCTTGTGATTATATGACTGACGATGTATAAAAAGTCTCTGAATTGTTAAACTCTTCAGTGCTGAAAATTCTGTTAAAGGTATGCACTCCTGTAGTAAATATACTGTATATGAGAACTAATATTCTGTGTCATGAATCTTAATTGAGGTAACGAACTGACATACAATCACTCAGTTTACGATCACTCAGAGTTTTCAGATTCTGACAATGCTGAATACGTGAATGGGTACGTCAGCACGTGCGCTGATGCCATCGTACCCACCATACAAGTCAGGAAGTTCCTCAACCAGAAGCCCTGGATCAACAGTCAGGTACGTCAGATGCTGCGTGCTCACTCTCATGCATTTAAATCAGGCTGTGAGGTCAAGTACAAAGCTGCAAAGTATGGACTGAGAGAGGCTATAACAACAGCCAAGAGGCAGCACAGAGAAAAGCTGGACAGCCTCTACTCCACTCCTGACCCGGGGTGCATGTGGCAAGGCCTGCAACACATCACAGACTACAAGAGTACCAACAGCAGCACCACTACTCTACAGACAGCCTGCCGGACAATCTCAACATCTTTTACACCCACTTCAAGACCACCAGCCACAGCACAGAGAAGAGACATACACTCACGCAGCGCCCCCCCCCCCCCCCCACTAAGAGTCTCACCAGGCCAGGTAAACAAAGCACTGAGGAATATCAACCCCCGCAAGGCAGCAAGACCAGACAACATACCTGGGCAGACCCTCAGAGCATGCGCTGCCAAGCTGACTGACATTCTCACAGCAATCTTCAACCTCTCCCTCAACCAGAACATAGTCCCTTCCTGCTTCAAAACAACAACCAGCATCCCCCTCCCCAAAAGGAGCCCGCCAACCTGTCTGAATGATTACAGACCGGTAGAACTCTCTCCAATCATCATGAACTGTTTCAAGAGAGTGGTGTTGCCCCTCATTCAGGACAGTATACCGGGCACCCTGGACCCCCTGCAGTACACCTAATGACCCAACAGGTCCACCTCAGATGCCATCGCTGCAGCACTCCATTATTCTCTCGCCCACCTGGAAGATAAAGACTCCTACATTAGGATGCTCTTTGTCGGCTACAGCTCCGCCTTCAACACGGTCATCCCTCACAAACTCACTGACAAACTGTCTTCACTTGGCCTGCACCCCACCCTCTGCAACTGAATACTGGACTTTCTAACTGGCAGGCCCCAGTCTGTCAGGATGGGTAACAGGACCTCAGCCAGCATCATCACAAACACAGGTGTACCACAGGGTTGTGTTCTCAGCTCCATCCTCTACAGCCTCTTCACCCATGACTGTGTTGCCTCCCACAAGGACAATATCATCCTAAACTTTGGGGATGACACAGCAGTGATAGGACGCATCACTGGTGATGACGAAGCATCCTACAGGAGGGAGGTGGCCAACCTGGTGTCATGGTGTGAGGACAACAACCTCACCCTCAGCACGGACAAGACAAAAGAGATGATAGTGGACATGAGGAAAAGGAGGAGGAGAAGACCTCATCGGCCAATGTTAATCCGGAAGCTTGAGGTGGAGAGGGTGAGCAGCTTTAAATACTTGGGCATCCACATCAGCGAGGACCTTAAGTGGACACACAACACCACAGAGCTGGTTAAGAGAGCTCAACAGTGACTGTACTTTCTGAGGATGTCATGTATAGGGCTGTTGTTTCCTGCCCCGTTTCATGACCTGTGGCTCTAGTCTCTGATTGCTGTTATTATTTCCAGCTGGCAGATTATTGGTTCCTCCGTCAGTCCTCTGCCACAGCCCTCCGCTCTCTGCCAGGCACCTACCAGCGTATTGCCATCTCCTGGGTTTCCACACACACATACACTCACAGGCACACACACACATTCTCACTCATTTCCACACATACACACACACACTACACACACACATGCATTCACTTACTCTGATGCCACGCACCTGTTTCCACTTGCCGCTCGTTAGTCTCCGGGGGTATTTCTGGGTGGCAGGGGAAATGCACAGTGTGTCGGCATCAGTCTCCCTTGGATAATCAGGCTCACTCACCTGTGGTCTCTCCTTGGACTGCTAAGTGTTGTTTTTCCCAGAGCTGTGCCGCTCTGACATTTATGCAAGTCTTCCTTCCTATTATTTTCAGCCCTTTTCTCTCCGCTGCCAGTTCCACTCTGGGAGCGCGTGGGGCTTGCCATTAGAGTTTGTAGCCAGTCATCTTCCCATATTACTCATCTTTGGACAGTTTCATGGACACTGTATGTTATTTTCCATTTGTCAATAAAACATGTAACTTCACCTGCACCTTGGGCTCGCATCTATTCATTTGTGTGTGTGCGCATTTACGCACACACATGACAGACAAGGCTGAAGATGTTTGGCATGTCCTCCAGGATCCTCAACAATTTCTACAGCTGCATCATCAAAAGCATCCTGACCAATTGCATCACTGCGTGGTATAGCAGCACCACTGCCCTGTACTGCAAACGCCTGCAGAGAGTGGGGAAGACAGCGGAGAAGATCATCAGGACTCCACTCCACTCTCTGCAGAGCATCTACCACCACAGAATACAAAGGAGAGCTGACGCCATCCCCCGGGACCACACCCACCTCCAGCACACTGTTCACACTTCTATCCTCACGCCGGAGGTACAGAAGTGTGAAACGCAGGACAACCAGACTGAAGAACTCCTTCTTTCCCACTGTCATCAGACTCCTGAACAGATAACAACTCCCAAAACTCCATCACACAGCTTTGCATATAGGAACTCACAGACTGGCTGCTAAATTTGCATACTGCTCACCTGTACAATAGATATAGTCTCACCTATCTGATGTCCATATCATCTCTGCTGCTAATTATCATCTCTGCAGCTACTTATCATGCACGGTCTACTGGTACTACCGGTACAGAAATTAGCACCGGGTGCCAATTTGCAATTATACACTGCTCATTGCACAATGCTCATTTGCACACTGTACATAGGTTAATGCCATCTCAGGTTCACATCATCTCTGATATCAATATACCACTATCACTTTAGTCATACAGTGAATTTTCAATTTCATTCCTCTTGTCTGACTGCTTTAACTGTCCAAACTGTCTAGTGTGTGTTATTAGTACTCATTAATTTTAGTATTTACCGGAGTGGTGGCTCAGTTGGTAGGGCATCCACCCCACACCTGGGAGGCAGGGGTTCAAATCCCGGCCGGGTCATACCAAAGACCATATAAAAATGGTACTTTCTGCCTTCTAGCGTGGTGCTCCGCATAATGGAATGGAGAAAGTAAAGTTACGCACAGAGCTACCAGAGGACTGACCCCCCGCTGTAGCTTTCACTACTTACAGTAGCTGTGTGGCCTAGGGTCAGAGAAACGGAGATAGGCGCTGCCCCATACACCAACATGGTGTGAAGGGAATTAACTAACTAATTTTAGTATCAAGGTGTGCTTAAGGAGTCCTAACTGCAAAACTGTGAGTTGGTGTGTATGTTATTAGCATCCATTAGTATTATCATTGAGTTACTGTGTTGGTGTGTCATGACCTTATTGGAATTGTTGTTTCTGTACCTATTACCTTGGCATTTATTCAGAGAGCAAAGAAAGAATTTCATTGCTCAGGAAATGTAGCATTTCTTAACTGTGCACATAATAATCAAGCCTTTGAATCTTGAATCTTTGGAAGCTGTCTGCAGACCATGGCTTGTGCTGTAAGATGTGACTACAAAAATGCCAGGAAAACCCTACTAGAACAGCTGAACTTTATTTGGGGTTAAAGAGGCACTTGAAATGGTGGCAGGTATGTGCTGACTCCCATTTAACATGAGTTTGACTATGACTGGTTAATTCTGAACACAGCCACATTCCCAGTTATAACAGGGTGTGCATATTTATGCAACCAGGTTATTGTAAGTTTTTTATTTTTCCCCTTAAAAGATTTCGGTTAGTTTTTCAGTTGGGTTGTACAGGTTGTAGATCACATTAATGGTAGAAAAAGTTTTGAAATGATTTACCTTGGTCTCATTTTTTTACATCACAAAAACCTGGAATTTGAACAGGGGTGTGCAGACTTTTTATATCCACTGTAATTCATGAGGAAAAAAGTTGCAAATTTATGAGAAAAAAACTGCAGATTTATGAGAAAAAGAAGCCAATTTAAAAGAAAACTGTAGTTGTTTAAAATAAAAAGTTGCAAATTTATGAGCTGCAACTTGCAGATTTACAAGGAAAAAATCCAGATTAACCAGAAAGTCAGAAATTTATGAAAAAAAAAGTTTTAAACCTATGAAAACGTTGCATATTTAAAAGAAAAAAGTTGCATATTTATGAGAAAAAAAGCTGCAGATTTATCAGAAAAAAAGAAGCAAATTTAAAGGTTTACTGATTTACTGTGAAACTAGTTCACACTTGTGCACTTTTTAGAAATTCTGTTGCTGTTATTTTTATTATTATATACAGCCAAGTCTATGTTAAATGAATTTATTGCCATTATCATTATTATCATTATTATTATAAATTATTCATTTAAAATTGCAGAGTTCAGAGTTGCACTGAAAATAAATCTTGTTGGAATGCTTTAACCCTATTCTTTTAAGAATAGGGTTAAAACCTTCCTTTTTGATATAGCCTACAATTAGGGAGGGATCATGTGTCTCTGAACCCTCCCTTAGTTATGCTGCTAATAGGTTTAGACAGCTGGGGGACCTCCAATAATGCACTGGGCTTCACTCCTTTCTTCACTCTCAATGAAATATATATATATTTTTTTTTTTTGCTGGTCATTAACATCTGTTTGTTTTCTCCCATAGATTGAGTCCCCGTCATGCTGTTTGCTCTCTACATGTCTGTTCTTTTCATCTTTTCTATCCCCTCACCCACCAGCCAGTCGCAGCAGATGACTGCCCCTCCCTGAACCTGGTTCTGCTGGAGGTTTCTTCCTGTTAAAAGGGAGTTTTTTCCTCTCCACCGTCGCCAAGTGCTTGCTCACAGGGGATCGCCTGATTGCTGGGGTTTTTCTGCAACTGTGGGGGTTTCCCCTACAGTTGAAAGTGCTATGAGATGACTGTTGTTGTGAAATATAATGTTCAAAGTGAAGAATCTATCACTGCCCGCAAATATCCAAAAGTTGTTCCAAACAAGGGAGAAACGATATCACTTCAGAGGAACATGTATATTTCAAAAGCCTACAGTGAGAACAACTACCAAGCAACACTGTATTTCAGTGCAAGGTGTCAGATTATGGAACGATTTTGGACCTGAATTAAAATCATGTACAAAGCTTGGACAATTTAAACAAAAACTAAAGGAAGAAATACTCCAAACATATTTACAAGACGACATGTAAACTCACATAAGGATTGACATTTCCAGCCTGTGTTGTGTTATAGCTTAGTTTTTCTTTTTTCTCTGTGACACTATGTCTTAGATTTGTTTTTGAATAGTAACCGCTTAACTTAGACTAGCTCAGTTTTCTTTTTCTCTCAGTCATATTTTGTCTTAGCCTTGTTTTAAATTGTAATTGCTCTTGTCTTGTTTTCTCTTTTTTCTCCTTTGAATTCTTGGATGGAATATGGGTGGGCAATATAAGCTGCGGCTTCAGCCATCACCCATTTCGGATAACTCACGTGGAATTGTATAGTAGAAGGAGTCATTGTCTAATTTGACCTTGTTGTTATATTATACAGTTTCTTTTAACCTGTAATGTACTATCCGAAAATAAATAAATAAATGGCGCTATATAAATAAAGTTGAATTGAATTGACATTGTATAGCTTTCTTCTTTTGACATGGGTTTTCAGCTTCAAATAATGCAGATGTCGAGATGTACATATTGAATTTGAACTGAATTTCAATTGAATTTGATTATACAGAGGTGCTTTTTTGCCCAGATTATAATGTAATACAATTCTACATCATAGTTTCTTCAGTTGACACCAAATGCACTTCTAATAGAACAAAACCAGAACTGGATATTTTAATCACCCTGAGGCTGAAATTCTTGTATTCATACAAATATATTAATATTGGATTTTGTGTGTCACATTGTACTTTAGCTCCAATTGTGATTCAGTTTTGTTTTTTCTATTTATAGATGTCAGTGAGCATGTAGCTACACTTCATGAAATGGAAATGTAGATTTTGTGTATTCTCCACTAAAAGGCAAGGTAGTATTTTACAACATTATAAACAATATCATGGACATCAGAGGTCTTCAGGCCTTGTCTGTATTTATTCAATTCAGCTTTATTTATATAGTGCCATTTCACAACAACAGTCATCTCATAGCACTTTCAACTGTAGGGGAAACCCCCACAATTGCAGAAAGACCCCAGCAATCAGGCAATCCCCTATGAGCAAGCGTTTGGCGATGGTGGAGAGGAAAAATTCCCTTTTAACAGGAAGAAACCTCCAGCAGAACCAGGCTCAGGGAGGAGCAGTCATCTGCTGCGACTGGCTAGGGGGCGAGGGGATAGAGAAGACATGTAGAGAGCAAACAGCACGATGGGGACTCAAATCTATGGGAGAGAACAAACAGATGTTAATGACCAGCAAAAAAAAAAATATTTAATTGAGAGTGAAGAATGGAGTAAAACCCAGTACAATTATTGGAGGTCCCCCGGCTGTCTAAACCTAGTAGCAGCATAACTAAGGGAGGGTTCAGAGACACATGATCCCTCCCTAATTGTAGGCTATATCAAAAAGGAAGGTTTTAACCCTATTCTTAAAAACAGAGATCAAGTCTGACTCCCGAATCCAGATTGGCAGCTGGTTCCACAAGACAGGAGCTTGATAACTGAAGGCTCTGCCTCCCATTGTACTTTTGGAGATTCTAGGTATTACAAGTAATCCAGCATTTTGGGAGTGTAGTGCTCTGTTAGGATAATAGCGTAATATCAGATCTTTTAAATAAATGGGGGCCTGATGGTTTAGAGCTTTAAAAGTGAGATGAAGGATTTTAAACTTAATTCTAAACTCTATGGGAAGCCAATGAAGGGAGGCCAGAACCGGAGAGATATGATCTCTCTTTCTAGTACCTGTTAAAACTCTTGCTTCAGCATTTTGGATTAGCTGAAGACTTTTTAAAGATGTTTTAGGACAACCTGATAATAAAGAGTTACAATAATCTAATCTAGAGCTAACAAAAGCGTGGATTAGTTTCTCAGCATCACTCTGAGACGAGATGCTCCTAATCTTGGCAATATTACGCAAATAATAGAAGGCAGTCTTAGAAACAAATTTAATATGAATTGAAAAACAGATCTTGATCAAAAATAACTCCAAGGTTCCTCACAGAGCTATTAAGAGAAAGAGTAACTGCATCCAAACTAAAAGTTTGATTTGGAAAGGTATTTCTAAGGTTTTTGGACCAACAAGAATGACTTCAGTCTTATCTGAATTTAATAGCAGGAAATTACAAGTCATCCAAGCTTTGATTTCCTTAAGACAGGCTTCTAACTTGGCTAATTGATTACTATCATCTAGCTTCATTGACAGGTATAATTGTGTGTCATCTGCATAACAATGAAAATGTATACAGTGCTTCCTAATAATGTTGCCTAACGGAAGCATATATAAACTAAAAAGAGTAGGGCCTAGCACAGATCCCTGTGGAACTCCATGACTGAGCTTTGCGTTGAAAGAAAACTTATTATTGACATGAAAAAACTGGAACCTATGAGATAAATAAGATCTAAACCACTGCAACAAAGTTCCATTAAGTCCATCATAGTGTTCTAATCTATCAAGTAGAATATTATGATCGATAGTATCAAAAGCTGCACTAAGGTCTAAAAGGACAAGTACAGAAACAAGTCAATTATCAGATGTGATCAGGAGGTCATTAGTGACCTTCACTAAGGCCGTTTCAGTACTATGATGGATTCTAAACCCAGACTGAAACTCTTCAAACAAACCATTTCCCTGCAAGTGGTCAAACAACCACGCAGCAACAACTCTTTCCAAGATTTTTGAAATGAAAGGGAGATTAGAGATTGGTCTATAGTTAGCTAAAACTCCTGGATCCAGCGTTGGCTTTTTGAGTAAGGGTTTAATTACAGCTGTTTTAAAAGCCTGCGGTACATAGCCTAAAGTTAATGAAGAATTGATTATTTGAAGAATAAAGCTACCAATAAATGGGAAGACTTCTTTAAATAACCTGGTAGGAATAGGGTCTAAAAGACAAGTTGAAGACTTGGATGAGGAAACTATTTTGTCTAACTCTAAAAGGTCAATTGGAGTAAACTCATCCAAACAGATGTCAATTGAAGGAGTTGTAGTAGTTAGTGTATTTAAGTTAATGGTGGGAAGAATCTGACTGATTTTATCTCTGATAGATGAAATTTTATTATTGAAAAAGTTCATAAAGTCCTGACTAGTAAGCTCTAAGGGAATGCTAGGACTGGCAGAGTCCTGACTCTTTGTCAGCCTGGCTACAGTGCTGAAAAGAAACCTGGGATTATTCTTGTTCTCTTATATTAATGCAGAATAATAACTCGTTCTAGCTTTTCTCAGCGATTTTTTATAAATTAAAAGACGATTTCTCCAAGCTAAATAGATTTCATCTAAATTAGTGCAGCGCCATTTTCTTTCTAATTGACGAGTGTTCTATTTTAAGCTACGAATTTCTGTGTTGAACCAAGGAGTTAGAAATCTCTGATTAGACTTTTTCTTTTTTAATGGGGCCACCAAGTCTAGAGTCTGATGCAGAGAAGCTGTAACACTATCTACCATGCTATCAATTACAGAAGGAATGAGCTGTCTATAGCTTATTTCCGTTGTGTTGCCACGTGGCATAGAGGAAACAATCTGCATAAATTTGGTAACATCATCTGAGAGGCATCTACTGTAGTAATATTTTTCCTTAGGAGCCAAATAGTCAGAAATAGTAAAATCAAAGGTTAACAAACATTGGTCTGACAGTACAGGGTTATGAAGAGATACTACCAGCTTTTCTATTTCTATGCCATATGTCAGAACAAGGTCCAACGTATGGTGGAGATAATGAGTACAATTTCTTACTTTCTGAGAAAACCCCATCGTGTCCAATATTGAATTAAATGCCATATTAAGGCAATCACTATCTACATCTATATGTATATTAAAGTCCCCTACTATAATTATTCTGATTTCAACACTAAATCAGCTAAGAATTCGGCAAATTCCAATAAAAACTCTGAGTAGGTTGATGGGGGACGATAAACTATGGCAAATAAAATTGGGTTTAGCCTAAAACTGCTAAAATGCCCAATACTGAGGACCAGGCCCTCAAAGGAATTAAAACGTGTTTTTTGCTTTACATTAACTAGTAATTTGGAATGGTAAATCGTTGCTCCTCCTCCTCCACGACCAGAACTTCTGGGATTTTGACAGTTTAAATAACCAGAGGGAGTTCATTCATTTAAACCAACATAATCCTCTTGCCCTAACCAAGTCTCTGTAAGGGAAATTAAATCAATCTGATGATCAATTAACAGATCATGGACTAGCAGAGACTTGGGAGTTAGAGACCTAATATTTAACAAACCATATTTAATTTTTAAATTATGAGGAGGAACAGAGGCCAAATCATTCAGTTTAGAGGCTTCATGTTTAATTTGAGTTTTATCAACTTCTTGTTTAATCACTTTGGGATTCTTATACATTATATTTTTATTTGCTTTGGAGGGAGCAGACAATGATTCTTTGATGGGGAAGACAGGGGCTAAGTTGAGGGGTGGCAGATGAAGAGGAGCTGCAGAGAAGCGTGTAATACTGCGACTCTGCTTCCTGGTCCCAACTCTGAGTTGTCACGGTTTTGGAAATTTGGATAAAAATGATGCCAGATTGTTAGATAAATGAGACGCACCATCCAAAGTGGGATGGACAATTTATGAAGATTTATGAAGATCATGGATTTATGAAGATTGAACACATTTCAATCCCAAGTTGAACTTAAAAACTATTTGATAAAAACATAAAAAAGAAGGTCATAATATTGTGACTAAGGTGTGCTGTGATCTGTGCACACTGTCAGATACAGACTTTGAGCCCTCTCAGAATTCTTTCATGGGAGCGGCCTTTGGGAACACAGCATAGAAGACAGCCATTTTATAGAAAGAATTTTACTGTCATTGAACCTGTTGAGTATTTGCTAAGAACACAAGAAAAAAAAACAATGTTTATTTGTTTATGTTCCTATTTTAGATTTATTAAGTAAGCTGTTGGAAAGGAGTGAAATTCTTGAATCACTAAAGAGATCAGGTAAACAGGAAGGGTATTACAGTTCATGTCAAGATGGAAAATACTTCCATCCATCCATCCATCTTCTTCCACTTAATCCTTTTTGGGTCACGGGGGGGTGGGGGGTGGAGGAGGCTGGAGCCTATCCCAGCATCTTTGGGTGAGAGGCAGGGTACACCCTGGACAGATCACCAGTCCACCGCAGGGCCAACACAGAGAGACAGACAACCATTCACTCTCACAGTCATACATAAGGACAATTTAGAATCCCCAGTTTTGATGCCAATTAACCTAACTTGTTTTTGGCATGTGGGAGGAAACCGGAGAAATCCCGGAGTAAACCCACGCAGACACGGAGAGAACATGCAAACTCCACAGGGGAATTACTGGAATTTGCTGGAAAAGTTTAAATTTTTAAATCATAAAATGGAACAAATTTATGTGGAAAGAGCTGCAAATTTACCTGGAAAAAAAAACAACAAATGCACAAGGCAGAAAAGAACAAATTTAGAAATGCAGAAAATGTATGCTAAAAATGACAAATTTAAGGAAAAAGTTAGAATCTTATGAGAAATACTCTCGTAAATTTACGGGGGGGGGGGGGGGAATCACAATTTTTTATTAAAAAAATATCTGAAACTATTTTCTGAGGGGGAAAATTGCAAGTTTTTGTGGAAAGAGGCTGTAATTTTACAGATTTTCAAAGAAATGACAAATTTATTAGAAAACAAGAATTTATGCCTCCAATTTTTGGAGAAGTTGCAGTTTTATGTTTCACCTGATGTTGGGCCAGTGTGCATTGATAACACTGCTGCTTTTACCTTAGTTTGCAGGCTTGGATATTTTTGTGGATTTTGCTGGTCAGAAATCTCTCAGAATGGCTCTGTGCAGTCGAGGTTGCCAACCCCCGGCTCCAGAGCCACATGAAAGCTCACAAGAACCTCCCTGAGGCTTAAATGTAAGGGACAAGCTGCAAATTTATACTATAGAAGAAACCTGTCAAATGGCAAATTTTCAAGAAAGTCATACAGTAGATTTGTCTGTAAAAGACAAATTTGCACAGAACAAGTTGCCAGATTTACACCATTTACACACTTAAATAAACTGACAAATCCACATGAAATGGTTACAAATATGAGTAAGGAAAACTTAAGTTGATGTCTCATTTCTTCTGTTCAGTCAGTTTTGTTGAGTTCAAGATGTGTCCAACAGGGGCTAAAAACTAACATTAACGTCAACCACAGATCTCATAATTGAGATTCATTACCGTTTAAAGAAATGTACACTGATACGGATCATTGTGAAGAAGGGTGTTTAATCTGGGTGGAAAATGGTGCTGTAGTATAGAAGCCCCAAGGTATTTTGTCCAGAGCATGTCAGACATTTAAGGTTTCTGGGAACTGTGAACGTATGTGGAATAAGTATGTAATGCATCCATTTAAAATTTAAGGGGGAGGAGAAAATTGCAAAGAATCATTTATTTTTTTTTGGGGGGGGGCAGATGTATAAGAGGCAGTCACCTGAGAACTATATGAAACTGTCTATATGATCTGTAGGATTGCAAACATGCTGCAGCATTCATCTGGCTGTTGGCATAGCAACAAGTACAACAAAAATATGAAGGTTCTCCTGGTCAAAGCCATTTGTGGTGGGTGGATGTTTGTTTTAGCCATGATGATTCAAAGAGGAGTATTCTGCTATCAAAGCTGACCCCAGCAGCTACAGTAGACTTTACTATACTGCGTCTGCTAGTCCATAGTCTGGGATACACATTTCCCAATGAAAGGCCTTAACATGTACACTTTATTTCATTAAGTCATTCTAGTGAAGAAGCTAATGTGATGACATGGCATCTGTCCACATTTCATGGGAAACGCTGCTCCTCATAGGCATACATGCAAAGTTGCGAGTAAACGGAAAATACTTAAAAAAAAAAAAACTTCTCACTGAAGAGTCAGGCATAGCTCTTGGCTTTTACATTGATGAGACTGAACTTTGTAATTTGTTGCGCACTTCAAAAAAGAAAGGTAACAATAGGTAACAATAAATGTATTTCTGGCAGAAATGTTAGTCACTGTTCATATATAGCTAGCCTGAATAAAAGTATTTCTGGCAGAAACATCTATTGATGATGATACGTAGGTAACAATAAATGTGTTTCTGGCAGAAATGCCAATTACCGTGCATATATACAGTGGTGTGAAAAAGTGTTTGCCCCCTTCCTGATTTCTCATTTTTTTGTATGTTTGTCACACTTAAATGTTTCAGCTCATCAAACAAATTTAAATATTAGACAAAGATAACGCAAGTAAACACAAAATGCAGTTTTGAAATGAAGGTGTTTATTATTAAGGGGGAAAAAAATCCAAACCTACATGGTATAGTGTGAGAAAGTGATCCCCCCCCCATTAAAACATAAATTAACTGTGGTTTATCACATCTTTGGAAAGCTGAGTTAAATTTCTCTAGCCACACCCAGGCCTGATTACTGCCACACCCGTTCTCAATCAAGAAATCACTTAAATAGGACCTGCCTGACAAAGTGATGTAGACCAAAAGATCCTCGAAAGCCAGACATCGTTCTATGATCCAAAGAAATTCAGAAACAAATGAGAAACAAAGTAACTGAGATCTGTCAGTTTGGAAAAGGTCATAAAGCCATTTCTAAAGCTTTGGGACTCCAGCAAACCACAGTGAGAGCCATTATCTACAAATGGCGAAAACATGGAAAAGTGGTGAACCTTCCCAGGAGTGGCCGGCCGACCAAAATTACCCCAAGAGCGCAGCGACGACTCATCCAAGAGGTCACAAAAGACCCCACAACAACATCCAAAGAACTGCAGGCCTCACTTGCCTCAGTTAAGGTCAGTGTTCAAGACTCCACCATTAGAAAGAGACTGGGCAAAAATGGCCTGCATGGCAGAGTTCCAAGACGAACACCACTGCTAAGCAAAAAGAACATAAAGGCTGGTCTCAGTTTTGCTAGAAAACATCTTGATGATCCCCAAGACTTTTGGAAAAATACTCTGTGGACTGACGAGACAAAAATTGAACTTTTTGGAAGGTGTAAAAAAAGTAACACAGCACTTCAGAAAAGGATCATCATACCAACAGTAAAATATGGTGGTAGTAATGTGATGGTCTGGGGTTGTTTTGCTGCTTCAGGACCTGGAAGACTTGTTGTAGTAAATGGAACTATGAATTCTGCTGTCTAACAAAAAATCCTGAAGGAGAATGTCCGGCCATCTGTTTGTGACCTCAAGCTGAAGTGCACTTGGGTTCTGTAGCAGGACAATAATCCAAAACACACCAGCAAGTTCACCTCTGAATGGGTTAAGAAAAACAAAACGAAGACTTTGGAGTGGCCTCGTCAAAGTCCTGACCTGAATCCGATTGAGATGTTGTGGCATGACCTTAAAAAGGAGGTTCATGCTCGAAAACTCTCCAATGTGGCTGAATTACAACAATTCTGCAAAGATGAGTGGGCCAAAATTCCTCCACAGCACTGTAAAAGACTCATTTACTTGTTATCGCAAACGCTTGATTGCAGTTGTTGCTTCTAAGGGTGGCCCAACCAGTTATTAGGTTTAGGGGGCAATCACTTTTTCACACAGGGCCATGTAGGTTTGGATTTTATTTTCCCTTAATAATAAACACCTTCATTTAAAAACTGCATTATGTGTTTACTTGTGTTATCTTTGTCTAATATTTAAATATGTTCGATGATCTGAAACATTTAAGTGTGACAAACATACAGAAAAATGAGAAATCAGGAAGGGGAAAACACTTTTTCACACCACTGTATATACTGGGTGATACCCAACTTGCCAATAAGACTTAGATCAATATTATCATCAACTTATCTTGCTGTATTCTACGAAACTGTACATGTAAAACAATATGGTTACAGCAAGGTTTTGGAGCCTCTGATTAGAGATCTTCAGCATTTAGAGACTGTTGGTGTATTTGCTCAAGACTTGGGCCTTATGTCAAAGGTACTGTTTTGTATGTGTCTGCTGACAACTTGGGTGCACACTCACTTGCTGAATACCAAGAGTCTTTCAGTGTTGAGAAATTTTGTATTCATATTTTTGTATTCATATTCAGCATTGTGTCAGAAGTGGGACTTTTACTTTGAGAACACCAAAATCATTTGATGAAGCTGTTAACGCGCTTAAGACAACTAATGCCACATGTGCTGATGGTTTGAAAAGTGACTGTCCTTTACACAGACATGCCCATTTTCATCCTGCAAAGGGGTTTCGACCTGATTTTCTCCATGATTTACTTGAAGGAACTGTACCTGTAATGATCCCTCGTGCGCCTTTACGCAGCGCACAGAGGGCAGAATGAAAACCCACGAGCAGAGATGGATTCGTGCACTTTATTTAACAAAAACCCCAAACCTTGTCCAGTAAACGGTCACGCTAATGAACAGAGAGTTGAAATGATGGAGCTTAAGGCCACCAGACATACAGGGACAAACCTGGATACTCTACAGCCCGCGGGGAAGGGGGGGGTGCCTAGTGCCGCAATACTGCTAAAGGCACAAAGACAAAGGCAAACACAAACTTACGGTGCTGGAGCGATCCGGGGCCATCCATGCAGTCTGGTGGATGAGGAACAGCCGCTTACACCAACTAACAAAAGTAACGTAGTGTAAGAGAAGACTACTTTAGTCAGGCTGAAAGTAAATGTAGGTAGTGACAACTTGCATACACGGAGGAACACGCTGCTGTGTATGAAGTGCAATGCTCTGGCGATCTCTTCCCATTAACACAGCGTTTAAGTAATCATAATACTAATGAGGAAAGAGGCCACCGGTGTGAAGGAGCGTGGCCCGGACAAATTGAAAACGTGTGTATGAGTGAATGTAAGAGCATGTGAATGGAAGTGAGTGAGGTGTGTGTGTGTGTGTGTGTGTGTGTGTGTGTATGTGTGTGAAACACCAACAATGAGACACAGCTGATGACACTGACAGGAGGAGGGGGCGTGCCCGAGCTGTCAGGGAGCAAAGGACCCAAAGGGCTCCCTGAAGCGCCTGATGGAAAATAAATAGTGAACCGGGCCAATATAGCCACGGTGTCAGAACTGGGTTTGGTGATTCCAAACCCAGGTTCATGACAGCACCTGTGGACCTATGCATATGTCTTTCAGATTTGATTGCTCAACAGGATCAGTGACAGCTGCGTCTGACGTTGACAGCTGCGTCTGACGCTCATCATGTCAGAGTACTTTTTTCTCCGTTTTTGTTTGTTTTTATTGATTGTTTTTATCGATTTCATTTTTTTTTATCCCTGTTTGTTGTTATTAGTTTTTATTTTCTGTTACCTCTGTATTGGCCTTGCCTAAAAGTCCTTTCGGATGCACGAGTAGCTGTTTTTGGCTAGCTGCGGGCTACTACTACTACTACTACCCATCTCAGCGCCTGGAACGCCATGGCTCCTTCTCCGACATGCACCCGCTGTTTATCGCTCCTCGATAAGGTCTCTGAGCTGGAAACGAGGCTCTTCAATCTTTACAAGATTCAGGAGGCCGAAGACCACATCGACACCATCATTCTGGGGCGATCATCAGCTCCGGCCACTGCCTCGCAGCTGGCGGAAACTGATACTTATTTGGGTGAGCTCAGCGCATCTCCACCTACCTCCACACCTGCTCCAGCACCTGCTCCAGCCTGCGCATCCGTCCATGACCTCAGCAACAAACACTGGTTTCGTCTCGGGGCTAAACCAAAAGCTTCGCTTGGTCCCTCTCATCCGCCATCTGCGCCCTGGACCTTGGTTCGACCAGCTAACGGCCATCGTCGATCGACCGGAATGGGCCGCGCCTCTTCTCTTCCGGTGTCCTTGGAAAAGATGTGATATCCTTTCCCTGGAGGATTTTCCCCAACTGGACGCTGGCCATCCGCCCGCGGACGCCCCTCATCATCCCTCCTCTCCTTCAGCGGCGGCTCATGTCCGCAAACCCCGGATAAAGACCACCCAGGGTGTGTCAAATTACACACCTGCTCCAGATAGAAGAAAAGAGCGCATCTCCCCGCCTTCGCAACAACAGCATCATCCTCTTCACAACTCCTCTCCACATCAGAATCCACCGACAAACCCCCCCCCAGACGACGCTGGTAATTGGTGACTCGATGGTGAGGAACGTCAGAAGCAGGTACTGTGTGACTCGATTTTTTCCCGGGGCTAGAGTCTCTGATATTGAGGCTCTTATCCCTGACCTGCTGAATGAATTCCCTCATGTTCATACTGTCGTGCATGTGGGATGCAATAACATCCCAGCTGAAGCATCTGAGATTTTAAAAAGTGACTTCAGGAGCCTTCTGTCTACTCTTATGAACTGTGGCAGACGTACGCTCATCTCTGGGCCTTTGGCACCTCTCAGGCGAGGCTGTAATCGTTTTAGCAGAACTCTCAGTCTTAATTCTTGGCTGTGTTTTACTTGTCCTATTTTTAACATTGGTTTTGTTGACAATTTTAACTTATTTTGGAATCGCCCATCACCTATGAGGCCTGATGGCATCCACCCAAATAGACTTGGTGCACGTGTTTTAAGAGACAATCTTCTCTATTTTATTCGGTGTTTTCTGGTACAGTGACTGAAATTTGGTGTGTTTACTCACTCTGAAGTTTCTGGGTTTGCCAATCTGCCCTTTTTTGATTCTGTTCCCATGTATTGTATCGATCCCATTAACTCGGGTGGTCTTTACCGTTTGGATCAGCCTTTGATCTCTGATCACTTATTTCCTAAAGAAAAATACTACTACAGCAGATGTCTTTCTGATGACATTGTTGCTAAATTTTTGCAGATTGTCTCTGTCACCATGGGGTGAGACGCCGGCTCGGCGCTCAGCCCATGCTCCTTTTATCCCTGCCTCTCATTGGGCAGTGCCTCAGCTGGTTCCCAGCTGTCAGTGTCACGGGACGGCTGGGGCCAATTAATCCTCATCAGCTGGGGCGCTGTTAATGAGTATAAAGAGGAGCAGCTTCGATCATTCGGGGCTGCGACATAAGCACTGCTAGGCTGAAGCCCCTTCGTCTGGTGTCAGCCTCAACTCCCCTTGCAGCATTCCGGTGTTTGTATCCCGCTGTGAGTATGCACGTCTTGTTACCCCCCACGTCCGGTACAAGCTACCTACCCCTGCGCTGTGCAGCCTGAGAATGTACGTCTGTATGAGTGTCTGTGCTCTCCTCATCCCTTATCCCTTACCCAGAATAAAACATCTCGACTCACTGGCTTGCCCCTGGCTCTGATTGCCCGGCTCCCTAGAGCCGGATATGACAGTATGTCGCAGCCAGAAGAGTTGCCGGCGGCCGTGAGTCGCCGTGGAAATGTACCTTTCTGTCCGGGTGTCAGCGCTACTAGCATGCCGTTTCCCAGGAGTCACTTCCGGCGCCAGGGCGACGGGCTGAGGTCCATCTCGGAGGCAGTCGACGGGACGTTCTTCACCCTGCACGACGCCTCCAACGCGAGACGCTGGCATCCGGGCCGTGCTGAGGAACTCCTGGACTGTCACCCTCACTCTCTGTACCATCTGGAGGACAGTGCCAGGATAGACGCTGCAGGTACACAGCGAGAGAAGCTCCACGGGGTGGATGGAAATCCCGGCAGGGAGTCGAAGTGGGCGACGTCTTTCCCCGCTTCGGAGTCCCGTTCCTGCCGCCATTCCAGTCCGGGAGTTCGCGCCAACCAGAGGACTTCCCCCGACCTGCGCCACGTCACTCGGGATTCCCTTCAAGGAGCCGCAGCTGACAGCAGTTATGTCCGGGGTCGAGTGGCTGTCGCGAGCTCTACTGTGTTTCCTGTCACCACCTTCAGGCATGTGGCGGCGGCAGTGAGATTGATGGTGAGGACTTCAGGGCTACGAAGCCTTCCCGTGCTCGACGCCTTCCTCGTTTCGATCTCCGATCTGGAGCGGCGAATCCTGGGTTTCCCCCTCGCTTCGTCCCCTGGGAGTAGTCGTCATCACATCGCCGAGTCACCTCTGCACGAACCTCGTCCGGATCCAGTTCTGGGTCATCGTCAGGACCGTTCCTCCCACGCAGCTGTCATCCCTTCGCCTCGTCAGTGTGGAGATTCTACAGCCTCGTCCCCTGAGCCTCGTTCCCCCGCTGTCATTCCTGGACATTCGGGCTGGCTCACCCCGGCTGTTTCCCCCTCCTCCTCGACGCGCTTCCTGACCGCTGTGTGTGCCTGGAATCCCGGCCTGGTGAGCTCTCTGCTGGAGACAACGCGAGCGATCCTCAGACGAATTCCCGGGGGGTCCTCCGTTATCGCCGGGCGGGGAGAGGAAGAAGCAGATTCCACTACAGCAGGCGATACTCAACCTCCAGGGGGCAGGCAAGTCATTGTTTTTTCACACCTGCTTAATGATTTGCTCTGTCACATCCCTGGAGGAGAAGTTCAGGGTTCGCAGCTCCCTGAACTCTCCCCACCTGCTGTAACCTGTATGCCTAATCCCGCATCCTCTGTGTCTCTCTCCGCCGAGCGGTCCCCGGCTCCGGGTCAACGTGGTGGGATATGGAGAGGGCCTGTGGTTCCGCAGCTACATTGCGGACGGAGGAGGGGGACTGACTGCTGCGTGGAGTCTACGCTGACGACTGAGCGTCCCTGGGTCTCCACGGAGGAGCGGTTCGGTCCAGCGGGACGAGATTCTTCTGGCTTCACGCCGAGTGGGTCGTCGGCGGGGTTACCTGCGCTGGAGGGATCTCAAGCTGCGCTGACCATCGTGCTGGCTGCGGGGCCCGACGCGGCTAGATGGGAGCCTGACAACGACCTCCTGACGACGGATCCTGGATCTTCGCAGTCCTGGACGGCGTCAGAACCCGAGATCAGGCGAGTGCTCTCCTTTCTTTTCTCTCCTTTTATCTTTGAGCACTTCAGCCTATCTCCAGGGGAGACGAGCAGGGTGCAGCCGTCCGCTGCGTCTGAGCTCGTCTCGCCGGGTTCTGGCGCTGCCGGTGATCCTGATCCCGGTTCTGTTTTCTCTTCTGAGCCTTCTTCCAGGGTCACCGGCGAGGAGTTGCTGTTCCTCGTGGTGCTGGAGGGTCCGGGTTCAACGTTGGAGGTCGGTTCTGGTGCAGTGTCCAACGTGGGTTCGCCCGAGACCCAATCGGGGTCCAACGTGGGTTCGCCTGAGGCCCGATCGGGGTCCGACGTGGGTGCTGCCCCAGTGTTGTCCAGGTCCGGTGAGGAGGTGGCCGTTTCCCTGAGGCCCGCCGCCCTCGTCATCGGCTCTCCCCTGAGCCTCTTCCACCGGGATCCGCTCTGACCCTTCGTCCGTCTCAACGGTCCTGGTGGTTGAGTGATGCGGGTCGACGACCCGACCCGCAAAACTTTCGGTTCGGCGATCTGGTTTCCCCCCACTGGTCTGTGTTTGCCTTTGGGCGGCCTGGTTCGGCAGCCGTTGGACTGGATTCCTGGGATCTGGGCCCAGAGTTCGCCGTCCGAACATTTCTCTTCCCCGGGTTGCCAACTGGACAATGGGCGGGGAGATTACCAGAACAATTCCGGCCGTTTTGGACTCTGCCTGCCGTCTCCTCGGGTGTCCTTTACTTCTTTTATTATTATTGAGGTCACTCGGGTGTAGTTTCTTTGTCCATTAGGGGAATATATGTTTTTGTGCTGTGTGTTGTTTTTTTTAACCATACTCAGCATTTTTATCGTATTGTTACCCTGTTACCCTGTCACCTTTTTTTTCCTCTTGGTGACTCACCTTATGTATCGCGCTGTGTATTGCATTTTCTTATCTTTACTCAGCGTTTTCATTCATCCTTACCTTAGCCTTGGCCTCGTCGGTGCATCATGGAGTATGCGTGTGGTTTCCTGTTCAACCATACTCTGTGATCACCCCATTCTGTCTTATTATCCTCGTGGGGGGCCTTCCCTAGCCCCGGCTTTAACATTGACTGTGTTTGTTATTGTTTGAAGTAATGTGTTTCATCCCCACTTAACCGTACTTCATTATTACCCATTTGTCCTTGTCACCTCTGTTTCTTTAGGTGATCTTTTATATATTCGGTGCTGTGTGTTTTGTTTTCTTTAGTATCCATGCACAGCGTTTTTCATCATTTTTTGTCCTGACCTTTGTCTTGTTGGTGCATTATGGAGTAGTGTGTTTTGTTCCCCTTAACTATACTCTGTGATTGCTTTATTCATTCCTGCCACCTTTTTGGTGGGTTTTTGGTTTTCTTTTTTTTGCCCCGATCTATACGTTATTTGTATGCTGTCTGTAGTCGTATTTGGTATTTTCCCTACCTGTGTCCTAACTCAGTTTTCTCCCTAACTGTGCTCTGGGTTAATCCTTTTCCCTGTGTTGTAGGGTATTGTATTTGGGGTTTTTTTTCTCTGCCCTGCTGCCCTACATTGGTCTATTGTTTTTTTTTTTGTCCTTCCCTTTGCATCTTCCCCTCCGGTCCTACCTCCCTTCCGCCCACCCTAGGTGGGGAGGGGGGGGGCTGGGATGTTCCTGGTCGTTCGGGAGCCCGACCGTGAGGGGGAGGCTCTGTCACCATGGGGTGAGACGCCGGCTCGGCGCTCAGCCCATGCTCCTTTTATCCCTGCCTCTCATTGGGCAGTGCCTCAGCTGGTTCCCAGCTGTCAGTGTCACGGGACGGCTGGGGCCAATTAATCCTCATCAGCTGGGGCGCTGTTAATGAGTATAAAGAGGAGCAGCTTCGATCATTCGGGGCTGCGACATAAGCACTGCTAGGCTGAAGCCCCTTCGTCTGGTGTCAGCCTCAACTCCCCTTGCAGCATTCCGGTGTTTGTATCCCGCTGTGAGTATGCACGTCTTGTTACCCCCACGTCCGGTACAAGCTACCTACCCCTGCGCTGTGCAGCCTGAGAATGTACGTCTGTATGAGTGTCTGTGCTCTCCTCATCCCTTATCCCTTACCCAGAATAAAACATCTCGACTCACTGGCTTGCCCCTGGCTCTGATTGCCCGGCTCCCTAGAGCCGGATATGACAGTCTCCTCTATGCCATGGGTCAACACAACAGAAACACCTGAAATAAGTGATGGAGAGTCTGCTCCATTCGTGATTGATGGCATGGTTGATGGTGTTACTGCCTCTCTGCATCGGACTCTAGATTTGGTAGCCCCTTTAAAAAAGAAAGTCTAACCAGAGATTTCTTACCCCTTGGTTTAACTCAGAAACTCGTGGCTTAAAACAGAAAACTCGTCAATTGGAAAGAAAATGGCGTTCAACTAATTCAGATGAATTCTACTTGGTGTGGAGAAATCAACTCTTAATCTATAAAAAATCTCTTAGAAAAGCTAGATCAAGCTATTGTTCTGCAGTAATAGAAGCAAACAAGAATAACCCCAGGTTTCTCTTTAACACTATAGCCAGGCTTACAAAGAGCCATGACTCGGTCAATCCTCGCATCCCCCTTGAGCTTTCTAGTCAGGACTTTCTGAACTATTTCAATCTTAAAATTTTATCTATTAGAGATGAAATCAGTCAGATTCTTCCTACCGTAAACTCTAGTACATTAACTACTGCAACTCCCTCAATTGATATCTGCTTAGATAAGTTTACTCCAATCGACCTCTTAGAGTTGGATAAAATAATTTCCTCTTCTAAGCCTTCATCTTGCCTTCTGGTCCCTATTCCTTCCAGGTTATTTAAAATTATTTTCCCAATTATTGGTAGCCATATTCTTCTTATCATTAATTCTTCTTTAAATCTGGGTTATGTTCCACTGGCTTTTAAAATTGCTGTAATTAAACCTTTACTTAAAAAACCGATACTCGATCCTGGAGTTTTGGCCAATTATCGACCAATCTCTAATTTGCCTTTCATTTCAAAAATCTTGGAAAGAGTTGTTGCTGTGCAATTATCTGACCATTTGCAGGGAGTTGGTTTGTTTGAGGTGTTTCAATCTGGGTTCAGAGCTCACCACAGCACTGAAGCTGCCTTAGTGAAGGTCTCTAATGACCTCCTGACTGCATCTGATAATGGACTTGTCTCTGTTCTTGTTCTTTTAGATCTCAGTGCAGCTTTTGACACTATCGATCATGCCATTCTACTTGATAGATTGGAACACTTTGTTGGACTCAGTGGAACTCCGTTGCAGTGGTTTAGATCTTATTTGTCTGATAGATTTCAGTTTGTCCATGTGAGTGATGGAGTTTCTTCCAGCTCTAAGCTCAGTCACGGAGTTCCACAGGGATCTGTGTTGGGCCCTACTCTTTAGTCTATACTGTATATGCTCCCGTTGGGCAATATCATCAGAAAGCACTGTATACATTTTCTGTTATGACCCGAGCGCCAAAGTTATTTGTGCTCGGGCTATTCCTGTCAGGTCTTGACAGCGGCGTTGTTATTCCGGCTCTCCGAGCTCTTATTGTGACAGCGCTCGGGGAGGCTTCCGCTCAGCTGTCAAGACCTGAACAGCTGTTCTGCATTTACGGTCGTTAGCGGCCGGCTTCTTAAACCGACGCTAACGGCTGCATCCTTGCAGCAGTGTCCGTCGCTGATCGTTGGAGTGATCGTACGTTATGGATTATTACTACATTGCCTGTCTGTGGTGTGACCGTCTCATCCTGTGGACCCGTGAGTAAGCTTATTACCTTACGCCTCCCTGTGTGTAGACTTGTTGGTGTCATAGCCTCAGCAGCCTGTATTATTGTGATTTTCACCGTAATAAAGACTTTAACACAACTCTCTGGTGACGGTGTGGCGTCTTATGGTGGCTCGCGAGGGCCACCGCATGACAGTACACTGCTGCCACAAAACGGCATTTACGGTGACGCCAACCCGAGACGCCTTTCACCAGTGAGTTAGTGTCAGTAGGACATCGCTTTTTCCTGTCTGGGTATGGTGTGCTGGAGGAATGCCGTCGCAGAGGGGCCGCGCTCGGAGGTCGAGCCACGAGCTGGCGGACGTCCTGGAATCCGTGGATGAGATGCTCATCTCTGCTCCCCTCCTGGACTACAATCATGACGTACACTGGTACCTGGACTGCGCTGAGGATGTACTCAATCATCTTTCTCCCCGCTACGCCGACCACCCAGAAGTCGACGCGAGGAGGGCTGATATCGCTGCGCAACGTGAGATACTCCGTATGGTGGAGGAGGAATACGGCAAGAAGCAGAGGAGGAGGCGTTCACGCTCCTCACTTTGGGATCCCGTTCCTGTCCTCGATCCACTCCAGGAGTTCACACCATCTGGGGGCCGTCGTAGACGTCAGCGCCGCGGCCAAGGGCATCCCCAGCAAGCTCCTGTTCCGGACCACCAGAATGACCCAGTCAACCAGTCAGCTGTCTCTTCGGCATCATGTCAGGAGGGAATTCCTGCAGCCTCTCTTCCCGGGCCATCTTCCCCTGCTGTCCGGTCAGCATGTTGTGCCCGGCCCGCTTCGGCTGTTGCTCCCTCGTCCTCGACGCCTTCTCCAGCTGCTGTGTGTGACCAGAGCCCTGCTTCGGTGAGCCCCGCCCATGGGTCCTTTCTTACCATCCAGCGAGCGAGGGAAGGAGCAATGCCCCCTACAGCTGGCACCACCCTCCCTTCGGGAGACAGGCAAGTTCATGTTCACTCCCTACTTATAATAGTGATCTGTCTTGTCTGACTCCTGGGGGTGGAGTTCGGGGTTTGCAGCCCCCCGAGTTCCCACCACCAGCTGTAGTCATCAGTTCTGAACCTGCTGCCTCTGTGTTTTCCTCCGCTGAGCGGTCCTCGGCGTTAGGCCTACGTCGTCGAGCGAGGAGGAGGCCTGCGGCTCTGGGAATAATCCCGGCCCCGCAGCCACGTTTTGGACAGAGGAGAAGAGCGGACTGCGGTGTGGAGCCTGAGCCGATGAGGAACCGTCCCCGGGTCTCCACGGAGGAGCAGCCCGAGCCAGCGGGTTGAGGGTCCCCTGCCGCCACGCCGTGCGGGTCATCGGTGTGGACATCAGTGCGAGAGGATCCAGCAGCAGAGACCATTATGCCGGCTGCGGAGCCCGACGCAGCTGAGTGGGAGCCCGACGACGAGCTTCTACCCGAACCTGGATCGACGGAGTCCTGGACGGCTCCAGAGCCCGAGTGCAGGCAAGTGCTCTTCTTTGTTTTCCTTTGTGGTGTGTTAGAGCATTTTTGCCTGCCTCATGGGGAGGCGAGCGAGGGGCAGCCGTCTGCTGCGCCCGAACTCGTCTCGCTGGGCTCTGGCGCTGCCGGAGATATTGGTCCCGGTCCTCGCTGTTCCTCTGAGCCTCTTCACAGTGTTGCCGGCTTGGAATCTGTTTTGGTCACGGTGCAGGAGGTCCCAAGTTCGGGGGTGGAGGTCGTCGCCAAAGCGGTGCCGACCCAGTCGGGGTCCGATGAGGCCCAGTGGGGGTCCGACGCGGGGGCAGCTGTGACCCAGTCGGGGTCCGACGCGGGTGCAGCAGTGACCCAATCGGGGTTCGACGCAGGCGGAGCTACAACGGCCGCATCGGTGTGGGTCAAGGTCGGTGGAGGAGCTGCAGACCCTTCGCCGCCTGATGTGATTTGGGCTCGTCATCACGATTGTTCCCCTCTCAGGAGCCACCAGCTGGGGTCGTCAGCGCTGGGGGCCGTTGGAGGTTTTCTTCTTGCAGGCCGGCGCTCCCATGTAGTTTCGCTGTCAGGGAGGTCGCCGCACGCTATTCCTCCACAGTTCTGGTGGCTGAGGGATGTGGGTTGGCCACCCGAGGAACTGCTTCGCCGGTTCGGCGCCTTGGGTCGGCCACCCGATAAACTGTGTTTGTTACTGGGTGGCCTGGTTCGGCCGCCGGAGGATTTGACTCTCGGGGCCTGGGACTGGGGCAGGCCGCCCGACCACGTACTGTTCCCTGTGACTGCCCGTGGGCCATCGGACGCAGGGAGGCTGCCGGAACTATGCCTGGGGCGTTTGGTCTCCGCCTGTCATCCTCTGTTTGGACCATACGGTGTAAGGTCATCCGGAACGATTAAATTGCCTCATGTATGTTTGATGTAGCATGTTTTTTGTTTTTTTCCCCCTCTCCTACCTGAGGGGTTATGGCATGTATTTTGTGGTTTTTCATAGGCACTCTGGTGTTCGAGGATGATGTTTTGGTTTTTTTGTAGGGTTAAACAGTACTTTTGTGTAGAATGTGGCAGAGTTTTCATGCACTTGGGTAACTTGGAAGCATACACTGACCCGTTATAGCATTTTGAAGTTTGTGTAAACTGCGTGGAAGGACTTTCATTCAGATGAGTTCCTTATGACCTCATGAAGTCATGTACTCTGGAGTTGAACAGTTTGTCTGTGGTCACTGTGGGAAAATCTTCTGTGTTGGGTAAATTATGCTCTGTATGGTTTGTGCCCCATGTATTGTAACTCTTGCCCTATTTGTTTCATTGTTCCTGTGGGTATCTAATGGGTATGTCGGGGGATGTGTTTTTTTGGGGGAAGGCCTTGTTGGTATTTGTTTCTCTCCCTCCTTGCCTGTTCCTCCATTCACTCGCCCTGTGGGTGGGGGTGGGGGGGCTGGGTGTTACAAGGCGTTCGGAGCCCGCCTTTGAGGGAGGGGTACCGTTATGACCCGAACGCCAATGTTATTTGTGCTCGGGCTATTCCTGTCAGGTCTTGACAGCGGTGTTGTTATTCCGGCTCTCCGAGCTCTTATTGTGACAGCACTCGGGGAGGCTTCCGCTCAGCTGTCAAGACCTGAACAGCTGTTCTGCATTTACGGTCGTTAGCGGCCGGCTTCTTAAACCGACGCTAACGGCTGCATCCTTGCAGCAGTGTCCGTCGCTGATCATCGGAGCGATCGTACGTTATGGATTATTACTACATTGCCTGTCTGTGGTGTGACCATCTCATCCTGTGGACCCATGAGTGAGCTTATTAGCCTTACGCCTCCCTGTGTGTAGACTTGTTGGTGTCATAGCCTCAGCGGCCTGTATTATTGTGATTTTCACCGTAATAAAGAATTTAACACAACTCTCTGGTGATGGTGTGGCGTCTTATGGTGGCTCGCGAGGGCCACCACATGACATTTTCACTGTTATGCAGATGACACACAACTATACCAGTCAATGAAGCCCGATGATTGTGATCAGTTGGCCAAGTTAGATGCCTGTCTTAAGGACATCAAAGCTTGGATGACTTGTAATTTTTTACTATTGAACTCTGATAAGACTGAAGTCATTGTTGTTGGCCCAAAACATCTTAGAAATTCCTTTTCAGATTATGCCCTTAATTTAGATGCTGCCACTCTCACTCTGAACAGTTGTGTGAGGAACCTTGGAGTGATGTTTGACCAGGATTTGTCCTTTAATTCACATATTAAAACTGTTTCTAGGACCGCCTTATATCATCTGCGCAATATTGCCAAGATCAGGAGCATCTTGTCTCTGGGTGATGCTGAGAAACTGATTCACGCCTTTGTCAGTTCGCGATTAGATTATTGTAATTGGCTATTATCTGGTTGTCCTAAAGTATCTTTAAAAAATCTTCAGTTGATTCAAAATGCTGCTGCTAGAGTTTTAACTGGTTCTAGAAAAAGAGAACATATTTCCCCGGTTCTGTCCTCCCTCCATTGGCTCCCCATTGAATTCAGAATCAAGTTTAAAATCCTTCTTCTTACTTTCAAAGTTCCTAACAATCTGGCCCCCCAATATATAAAAGATCTGATATTACCTTACCATCCTAATAGAGCATTACGCTCCCAAAATGCTGGCTTACTTGTGGTGCCCAGAATCTCCAAAAGTACGGTGGGAGGCAGAGCCCTCTGCTACCAAGCCCCTTCTCTCTGGAACCAGTTACCACTCTGGGTCCGGGAGTCAGACTCGGTCTGTTTTTAAGAACAGGGTAAAATCCTTCCTTTTATAGCTTTCGTTTAAGGAGGGTTTCTGTGTCTTTTAACCCCACTCTTGTTCTATTGTTATCTGATCCATACTGCTGGTTGACCTCCAGTATTGTACTTGACATCTTACTGCTATGTTCTTTATGTCTGTCCTTTCCATCCTCCCTATCCCCTCCTCCCCAGCCAGTCGCAGCAGATGACTGCCCCTCCCTGAGCCTGGTTCTGCTAGAGGTTTCTTCCTTCCAAATGGGAGTTTTTCCTCTCCACTGTCGCTTAGTGCTTGCTCATAGGGGATCGTCTGATTGCTGGGTCTTTCTGTGACTCTGTGGTTTTTTTCTGCACTGTGGCACCACGAGATGGCTCTTGTTGTGATGTGGCACATTATAAATAAAGCTGAATTGAATTGAACATTATTTCATGCTGAATTACCTTAATGACAGAATTAGGGCTGTGCGATATGACCAAAATTTCATATCACGATATAAGTAATCTTATTTGACATTAATAATATATATCACAATTTACTGCACATTTTCTGTAAATTCTATAGTTTATATATAATAACCAATAAAAAGGACCATCTCTTTTTCTACATTTTAAATTACATACTGAAAAAAAATCAATTGTACAAATTAATTTGTCATATGCACTTTTTTCCCCTCTTAATTTTGTAGTGTTATAAAATTGTTTTTAATGTGCATTTGAGATTACTTCAACTTCATGGCTGCTGAACTAATTAAAAATGATTAGAAATCAAGTTACATTAAGAGCCAGTTTGTTTCTCTGACAAGTTTTAATTTATTTATTATTTATTTAATGTGTATGCGGCCACTGTCACACACTTTTGCAGTTTTAGTAATGTTTTTTTCAGACAAAATTAAGAAACTCGGCAGTGATTTAAACCAGAATGATGGTCTGATACACATACAGCAACAAGTTAGCATCGTCATTTAGCATTTATTGTCATAATTAGAGACAGATGGTGTTAATGTGACTTACCTTCAATTAAACCAAGGTCAGAGGACTATCCTGTCTGACAGCACGGTGGAAAAAAGTGCAACATCCCTGGCAAACAGAAGTAGTGGGAAAGCATTAGCTTGTAATTAGCTGCTGTGGTGCACCTGCTTGGCGCACTGCGGGGGAGAGGCAGGGCGTTGACAAGTAGAAACGGGTATGTCTCTTAAATCCCGCTATAAACGATACAGTTTTATATGAAAGACGTAGACGGTTTTTAATCGCGTCACCGATTCACTATATCGTCATATCGCACAGCCATAGCTAGAACAGCATCATTTCCCTTTTAATTTTATGACAAAACTAACAGACCACAGACAATACAAACAAACTTAAAAAAAGGAACAATTGACAACGGACATTAAAATTGGCCACTTCCAAGATTTCTTCCACTGTTGATTGGCCACCGTCTTCCAGAAAGTGAAAAATCTTGGTTTGTGATCCTTGAATTGAAAGAAATTGGAGTTGTTATCAAGCCCCACAGTCACCACAGAAACCTTGTGCTACCTATAAGCCAAAATCTCTGTTCACAGGCAGTTGCTTTTAGAAATATTTCCTGGTACAAAATTGTGTCCTAAACACAAAATTGTGTCCTTATCTTGAACATTATCCTGTGCTGCTCAAGAAATTTGGTCCAGTAATAGAGTTCTGGACAATCCAATTCGAAGCAAAACATTCTTTGATGAGGGAACTATATATACCACAAGTCTGACCAGTTTGTTCTTGAAGATATCCCATCATTATGGACTAAGCACCTGACAAACAGCGTTGCTATTTAGATCAGCGAGGGCCTATTTAATATTTTTTGTATTTATCCTAATTTTTTGTGTGATATGTTCTCCCTAGCGTCTATATTGTACAGAGGGAGCACAATGGATGCCTCTGCAAAATGGACCAGTAGCAGACCGTGAACAGGACCCTGCTGGCAAATGTGGGTATATGTAAACAAACAGATCTTCCATGTGAAGTGTTTTTTTTTTTTTTTTTTAAATAATACACGAGAGTCTACATTTAATGCATTTGTTAAGATTTGAGGTTAGTAATCCACTTCAATACAAAAACAGGATGTCACTAGATAATTAAGTTACTTGAGCTATAAATGTGCAAACTGTTAACACCCCCCCCCCCCCCCAAACCACCACCACTACCACAAACATCATTGTAGTTGGTTTGGAGTGTGATGATCAGGCGAGCATGCACCCCCTCCCCTCCTGTTTCTGTTTCCCCAGCTCTGGAGTCATCTGCACACCTGCGCGATTGGCTGCACCTGTTGCTCTCTGGGCCACCAGCTTATTTAAGAGCCAGTGTGCAAATGCTTCTCCACTGGACCATTGGGTATTGCTACCAGGCAACTACTCTGCTAATGTTTGGTGTTTTCCCTCCAGTTGTCTCACCTCTGTGTTTCTCCCCTTCAGGTTTGCTACTGTCTCTGCAGTGTGTTCTCCGGGGCTGGTCATGCTCGCCTGAACCATTTACCTGTAAAGACAACGGATTCTCCACCCAGGTCAACCAACCCTGCCCCATCCTTACCTTTATCCCATGCAGGAGTTCCCTGTCAGGCCCTCTGCTTCACACAGTGAGCCATCTCCTCCTTCACTCATTTTCCTCGCTCTGAGTGTTACCTGTCTCTAATCCTTTTTCTCTTCTCTCCCCTCAGGTTGTGTGCACTCCAGTGGACTCCTGCGCTTTAATGTCAGTTTGTGTGTCTACTTTTGCCCTATTCTTTAGTTTTTGCACATTTATCCAAGTTTGTGTATTTTGAGTTTTGTGCTTTTATTAAAATTTTGTTTCTTTCACTACCTCAGTCTGAGTGTTTGTCCAGTATGGTTGCTCTGCGTTTGAGCCTTTTTGGTACGAATCATGACAGAACGGTCCAGCTAAGATCGAGGCTCAGTGGGCGCTCCACAAGGTGAGGACTCTCTCGCTTAGATGCCATGGAATGCCAGGTCATGTTCCTATCACACCAACTCCAAACCATTACCCAACAACTGGCTGCCGTCACCGAACATTTGTGTCGGCTTCCTGGTGTGGCGGATTCCCCTGCACCTGCTGCTCTGGCAGCCCCTCCCATCCGCATGACCATTTCTGTTCCCTCACCGGCCCCCTAGGCAGGGAAGGTGGGGGGATGCAAAGGGTTCTTGCTCCAGTGTCGGCTTTATTTTCAGCAGGTGGAGGGGGAATATAGGGAAGATTTGGCCAAGATTCATTTTATGAACCTGTTGCTGTGAGACCGGGCGCTCAAGTGGGCACAGTCCATCTTGAGCGGTCTGGCGGGCCCCCTATACACATTCAAATGGTTTGTGCAGGAATTTTCTGAGGCTTTTGACCATACAGAGAGCGAGGGGAATATTGTTAGTCAGCTGATGGGACTCCGGCAGGGGAATCGGTCCATAGCCGATCTCTCCGTCAAGTTCCAGGTCACTGTGGCAGACTCCAGATGGAATGACGTGGGCCCTGCACAGCATTTTCCTCTGGGGCCTAAACGCTAACCTCCATGACTCTCCCTCCTCACTGGATGAGCTTATTGCGCCGGCAGTGGCCCTCAGTAACCGATTCAGGGAGCATGCAAGGGAGCAAAAGGCCGCTGCTTCCCAGTTAGCTTCATGGCCAGCTCCCCCCCGTCCTCTGGTGCTGCTCCGTTGGCATCATCCCCGGAGCCAATGGCCCTCGGTAGGGCTCATCTGACTCCGGAAAAACGCAGGCGCCTAAAGGAGGCGGAGGCGTGCATGTATTGCAGGGTCTCCGACCACACAATATCAAAATGCCTAATTCAGCCCCAAAGATTTGGCCCATGAGTCACTGCGGGGGGTCTGGTGGGAGGATCTTCCCAACTGTTTTGACCTCCCGGCCCTCATTAAGTTACCGGGGGCTGAGTTCAAAACGTCTGCCCTGATTGATTCCGGGGCGGAGCAGAATTTTTTTCATCTGGTATTGGGCCAAAGATTTCAGATTCTCACCAGGAACCTCCCGACGCCATTGAATGTCTCGGCCTTATCTGGCAGTAGGATTGCGGTGGTTACCTCACAAACAGAACCCATTTCTGCTATTTTGTCCGGTAACCACTGAGAGACTATTCAGTTTTATGTACTGCCCCAATCTACTACCCCCATGATTCTGGGGTACCCGTGGCTCCAAATACATAATTTCATAATTGGAGTCAGGGCTCCATTTCTTCTTGGAGTTCCTTTTGCCTTTCCTCGTGTCTCCGCTCAGCCGCATGCTCGCCCTATCTCCCAATCTCCTCCCCACCGGCTGAGTCGGTGGATCTCAGCTCCGTGCCCGAGGTCTATCGTGACTTAGGGGAGGTCTTTAGCAAGTCTACGGCCCTATCCTGATCACCTCACCGGGCCTATGACTGTGCTATTGACCTCCTTCTGAGAGCGCGGCTGCCATCCAGCCAACACTACAGTATATCTGGGCCGGAGAGGGAGGCGTTGGAGACCTACATCAAAGACTCCCTCGACACCGGCCTTATTCGTCTGTCATCCGTCCTTCTCGGCACTGGGTTCTTTTTTGTAGGAAAGAAGAACTGGACATTGTCGTCATGCATTGATTACCGCAAACTTAACGCCATTACCCGTAAGGATAAATACCCACTGCCTTTAATTAACTCTGCTTTTGAACTTCTCCAACGGGTGCACTATTTCACCAAGCTCGACCTCCGCAATGCGTACCATCTGGTCTGCATTCGTGAGGGGGACGAGTGGAAGACGGAATTCAAAACACATCTGGGCCAATTCGAGTGCTTGGTCATGCCATTCGGGCTGACCAATGCCGTCTTCCAGCAGTTGATCAATGATGTCCTGTGGGACATGGTGACCCAGCTTGTTTTTGTTTATTTGGGCGATATTTTGATTTTTTCCGCCACGCTGGAGGAGCACATAGTCCACGTCTGGACTGTCCTGCAGCAGCTACTGGAGAATCAGCTTTTTGTTAAAGCAGAGAACTGCGAGTTCACCGCCCGCTCCACTTCTTTCTTGGGGTTCATCATTGCCAAGGGTGCGTTAAAGGCCGACCCGGTGAAAATTAAGGTGGTAGTAGACTGGCCGACCCCGCAGTCCAGGAAGCAGCTCCAATGCTTCCTGGTCTTTGCCAACTTCTACCATTGATTTATCTGTAATTACAGCAAAGTGGTGCAACCTATGACACAGCTGACGTCTACTAAGAGTCCGTTCAAGTGGTCCGAGGGCGCTGAGCGGGCTTTCGGGACACTGAAAGGCCTCTTTACCAATGCATGCATTTTGGCACAGGTTGACCCTCAAGTGCAGTTTGTGGTCGAGGTGGATGCATCTGACTCAGGGGTGGACGCTGTCCTCTCCTAGCGCTCCAGCTCCGATCAGTGGCTCCATCCATGCACGTACTGCATTTCTCTCGGCTGCTAATGCCAGCCGAGAGGAACTATGACATGGGCGACCGCGAACTACTGGCTATTAAGTTGGCGTTGGAGGAGTGGAGGCACTGGTTCGAGGGGGGTAGCCAACCGGTCATCATCTGGACAGATCATAAAAATTTAGAATATCTTAGATGTGTCAGACGGTTGAATCCTCGGCAGGTTCTGTTTTTCCTTTGATTCAATCTTTCAATCTCGTACCGCCCCATTTCTCTCCCGACGACTCCTCCTCTCTCTCCACAGCTGCTGCCTCTCCACCGGAGACTATCCTTCCCTCTTCCTGCTTTCTTGGGGCTCTCTCATGGGAGACTGAACAGAGGGTCCGGCAGGCCCAGTCCACCAAACCAATCCCGGAGGGAGGCCCGCCCGCCCAACTGTTCGTGCCCTCCTTATTACACAGTGAAGGCATCAAGTGGGGGCACACCACTTTCTTTGCCTGCCATCCCGGGATATCATGGACTGTCGAGCTGCTGCAGCGAGTGTATTGGTGGCCTATGTTCAGCAGGGATGTGAAGGAGTACGTTAAGGCCTGTCACATCTGTGCTACCAACAAAACAGATTTATCTCCTCCAGCTGGCCTCCTCCATCCCCTCTCGGTGCAGAGTCATCCGTGGTCCCATATCGCTGTGGATTTTGTCATGGGCCTCCTCCATTCCAGGGGAATTCGGTCATCCTAACCATCACTGTTTCTCCAAGGCCATCCACCTTGTGTCTCTCCCCAAATTGCCTTCGGTGGCAGAAACTGCCAATTTGTTGCTCATCCCTCTCATTCGCCTGCATGGAATCCCCATAGACACTGTCTCTGATCAAGGTCCGCAGTTCACATTGCATGTGTGGAAGGTGTTTTGTCGTTCCCTGGGTGCCACTCCCAGTCTCACATCAGGTTACCATCCCCAGAGCAACGGTCAGGTCGAGCGTGCCAACCAGTCCTTGGAGGCCACCCTGAGATGCGTAGCATCCCGTAACCTGGCCACATGGAGCTCCCACCTGACTTGGGAGGAGTACGCCCACAACTCTGCCATCTCCTCCGCTACTGGGCTGATGCCTTTCAAGGTCTCGATGGGGTACACTCCGCCTATGTTATATATGGCGGAGAGGGGGACCGCTGTTCCATCTGTGGAGGCCCACGCGCGGTGCTACCGCCGTCTGTAGAAGACCATACAAGCTGCTCTTCTCCACTTGTCAGAGGGGAACCAACAATATGCTAACCGCAGATGTGCGCCGGTGCCGAAGTACGCAGTGGGACAGAAGGTCTGACTGTCCGCCGAGCAGATTCCATTAAAGACGGAGTCCCAGAAGCTGTTGCCAAGCTATCTGGGGCCATATACCGTCAAGCGCATCATCAATGATGTCCCTATTCGGTTGGCTCTGCCACGCTCACTGCGCATCCATCCGACTTTCCATGTGTCCCAGATTAAATCCCTCTCTGTCGGCCCTCTTTGTCCTCTTCCGAAACCCCTGCCTCTCCCTCAGATCATTGATGGGCAAACTGCCTATACTGTTCACAGGATCCTGGACGTCCTTTGGTGGGGCCGAGGTCTCCAGTACCTCGTCCACTGGAAAGGATATGGTCCGGAGGAGAGGTCTTGGATCCCTGGTTCATTCATCTTTGACAAGGGCATGGTGCGGGCGTTCCATCGAGCGCATCCTTGGAAGCCCAGTGGGATGTCAGGAGGCACCCCTTGGGGGGTGGGGGGGGCACTGTGATGATAAGGCAAGTGTGCACCCCCTCCTCTCCTGTTTCTGTTTCCCCTGCTCCGGAGTCATCTGCACACCTGCGCGATTGGCTGCACCTGTTGCTCTCTGGGCTGCCAGCTTATTTAAGAGCCAGCGTGTGAGTGCTTCTCCGCTGGACCATTGGGTTTTGCTACCAGGCAACTACTCTGCTAATGTTGTTTGGTGTTTTCCCTCCAGTTGTCTCACCTCTGTGTTTTTCCCCTTCAGGTTTGCTACTGTCTCTGCGGTGTGTTCTCCGGGGCTGGTCACGCTTGCTTGAACCATTCACCTGTGAAGACAACGGATTCTCCACCCAGGTCAACCAACCCTGTCCCATCCTCACCTTTATCCCATGCAGGAGTTCCCTGCTGGGCTCTCTGCTTCACACAGTGAGCCGTCTCCACCTTCACTCATTTTCCTCACTCTGAGTGTTACCTTTCCTGAATCCTTTCTCTTCTCTCCCCTCAGGCTGTGTGCGCTCCAGCGGAGTCCTGCATTTTAATGTCAGTTTAAGTATGTGTCTAGTTTTGGGCTGGTCTTTAGTTTTTGCACATTTATCCAAGTTTGTGTATTTTGAGTTTTGTGCCTTTCATTAAAATTGTGTTTCTTTCACTACCAGAGTCTGAGTGCTTATCCAGTGTGGTTGCTCTGCATTTGAGCCTTTCTGGTACAAATCATGACATGAAGACATTTTTTTCAAAAACCAGTGCAATTATTCTTTTATTTTTTCCATGTAAATTTCCCTCTATTATTCTGAATGGGATTTTCCACAAAATTTTATGACTTTCTCAGTAATCTGCAGTTTTTTCTTGTAACTTTGGCCTTTTTCCTCATATAGTGTCACTTTATACTTCTTTGTTTTTCTACAGATATAATTCCTGATACTTGGCACAGTGGCGGAGTGGTTAGCACTGCAGCAGCACAGCAACTCACCCTTGGCCGGGGGATCCTGGGTTCGATCCCAGCCCCCGACCAACAGTGATCTGTGTGGAGTTTGCATGTTCTCCCCGTGTCTGCGTGGGTTTACTCCGGGATTTCTCCGGTTTCCTCCCACATGCCAAAAACATGCAAGTTAGGTTAATTGGCATCAAACTGGGGATTCTAAATTGTCCTTAGGTATGACTGAGAGTGAATGGTTGTCTGTCTCTCTGTGTTGGCCCTGCGATGGACTGGTGATCTGTCCAGGTTGTACCCTGCCTCTCGCCCAAAGATGCTGGGATAGGCTCCAGCTCCCCCGTGACCCAAAAAGGATTAAGCGGAAGAAGATGAATGAATGAATGAATGAATGATATCATCATTTGAGGACTTCTTAGGACAATAAGTTTCAGGTAAAATATCAGTCAGGCCTGATTGAATGAATGAATGAATGAATGTGAATTTTATTCGGTAATGAACATACAGTCAAAACAACTAAAAATGCGTGGGATACATAAGAACAACCGAAAGGGTGTAGGCTGAAGCTAGTGCTTATATAGCATCTACCCCGTTACAATTTTAAAATCAATATAAAAATTTACACAAGTCAAACCCAAAAAAGTGAAAAGAAAGTGTAGAACAAACAAAAAGTAGGGCCCCATATCTGTCTTTTCCTTAGGCCCCAAATGGACTAAGTCCACTCTTGCTACTAAGCACAGACATGCAGAACACTTTAGTTCAAGTAGGTTCATTTTGTCTTCTTTTAGAAGATCTGTCAGCTCAGCAGATCTGCTGAGCTGGCCCTGCCTACGAAAGTCAGCTGATAAATGTCACCTGACAGCAATCAGCTGACTCTTCTGACGAAGGCTGCAGTGTACAGTCGAAACATGTTAAGGTAAAGACATCTCCTTTCTATTCTATTTTTGTCTTTAATAAGAACAAAAGATAAATATGCAGAACACTTTTCCCACAATTCCTTGTGGTTTCTCCATCGGGCGATGTCACACGCCCATTCTTAGTACTGGAGATCTGTATGGTGGATGGTTGCATATTATTCCTTTTGGAACTATTTACAGCTGCCTTCCTGAAGCATCTCAGGTGTTACCACCTTGCCAGAAGAGACCTTGCAGAGACTGTGGTGGCTGATCCTGACAATCTGAATGACTACATTCCCTTTGCTGCATATCCTGTTGAAGGAAAGCTGCTCCAAGGACATTCATGTTGCATTAAGGTAATGTTTGATTGGGGAGAATTGTGTTGTACATTTAAACACATTGTTCATGTTTGGACCACATAGGCTTTTTTTCACAGAATCCAATCTGACATTCCATTGCAAACTAAACACATGGAATTTAATAAAAAAAAAATGGCTCTATTCTGTTTAGGTAAGCCAGGTTTTGATATTGTACATGCTGAGTCATAGCAATGAATGGGACACTGAATAGAACTAGACATTAATTTAATCAGTGACTCCTTTGTTTACCATATGACATGTCAAAATGGGCACTGATGAAAAGGGTCAATTATAGGATCATAACTGCTTTACCCATGCAGTTATGTATATACTTTATTGCATAATATGCACCTCTTTTAGCAACCTCTGCTGTTGTAACTTATCTATCGCCTTTATATTTTCAGATTGAGAGTTTTTGTTAAATGTAAAATATTGTCTTTTTTCCACTGTGTTCCAGTTCTTGGCGCCACTTCAACGATGCTTCTCTGAGTTATTGTCACCTCAGGAAATAAGGCATGTCACACTACCAAATATTCCCCCATCAGTTGATGAGCTATGAATTGCACTGCACAACTCTCTGGGCCTCCGAGGGAACTTCTTATTACAGTTTGAAGATCCAGACTTTGGGAATGAGCTCTGCAATTTGACAGACATCAAGGATCTTCCAACAGAACGAGCCACTCTGAAAGTTTTGTTCACGTCTTCTAAACCAGTTTCTGACTCAACTTTGGATACTGCAAGTCTTAGCTCACCAAGTAGTAGTGACTCATGTGAATGGCCTGATCCATTTGTTATTCCAGAGTTCTGTCATATTGTTGAGTTTTAGCTTACAGGTAGCAAATGATGCCCATGCCAAGGATGGAACTGTGATGGTCATCTCAAAGGGCGTGACGAGTGAAGTATTGGATAGACTAGCTGATACCATATCCACAATCTCCACCTATCCAAGTAAAGACCATTATGAAAGTGTAGCAAAAGCTCTTGTTGAGAAGCACCCCTGTCTCATGGAGGCAGGATCAGGTAAAGGATGGTATTGCTGGGTATTCAGCTTGAGATTCAAGATGGGCAATTACTGTCAGAAGATGATGGCAGCTGAATGCCCTGAAGTTCTTGTCAACAAAAAAAAAAAGAGAAGGAAACAGCAAGCCATTCAAGAAGTCAAAAAAGGGAGAGATCCACTACTTGCCGGAACCACCTTCAGTACAAAGTACTGCTAAATCAGAGAAAGATCATGAGACCATGCTTCTTGAAATTTAGAAGAGGGATCCAGATTTACAGCTCCTGGACAAACTGATGACTGCAACAGTCTCATACAGTGATGAAGAGAGATCATTGGTGATGAACCACTTATATCTGCAGTCATGGACAGATGGCCTGCATTGTTTAGTCAGAGACAGGTAATGAACTTCAGCATATAAATCCTGTATTTTATCATTTTGTCTCATTTTCTGTTACTAATGCCCTTTTCTCTCCCATTTGCCATTTGTCTGTTTAAGCTAAGTACCGAATTCAGCAGAATTATCACCAAAGACCTGCTGAAGTCATTCATGGATGGACTAGATGCCATGGTGCCCAGGCTTTTGGCGCTATACAAAACATCGAACAGGAGGCTGACCCTGAGCAGTGTTCTGCAGTGTCTTCAAAAGGAGGTATTAAATAAATTGGGGGGGGGGGACTTTTCTCATTAATGTGTACTAAAACTGATTGTAGTTGGGTACTGAAATCACTTACTTTTTCCTGTTTTTGTTTTATGTAGGACACAAACCAAAGCAGAAAAACTGCTGCCCTACTATGTCTTCCACACTATCTTTCTGAAGATTCCGCCAACATAATCAGGATTAGTGATGTAAGAAACTGTATTTACACATTTCATTCTACACTCACTTGTTTTAAGTTGAAATGGGAATAAGGTAACATTTTTCATGCTCAGAGGTATTGCCATACCCAAAGCCACACTCCGGTTTACAGAAATTGTGTAAAAATAGTCATTATTGGGTGAGATAGTTAAATCAGCAGTGCTGGCATAAACAGTATGACCATAGATGTATACTATAAATGACCTTCTTGGTTCCACAGCACCATACCACAACCAGTCCCGTCATTCATGCATACACACCTACTCCAGAACAAAACACTGAACATTATAATGTTGAGTTTTATTGAATCTATTTGACAGAGGGCTTTATTTTATTGGTAATTTGGAGGCTCTCATTTATATAAAATGTCTTTGAATTTAGTTCCAACTGAACATTTTGCAGTCTGTTTATTAGAATGGCAGTGATGTTTTAAACTTGGAGGTGCCTGTTAAGAAGTGTATTGTATGTCTTCATATGTCTTCAGGCTCATGGAGAAACCCTTGACGTGCTAATGAAAGGAATGCAAGTTGGACTGTTGATAGGACACGAAGGTCCCCTGCATGATGTATTTTCTTTGGAAGTCTTTAATGTGGCTGTGGTAGTGGAGGAGAAGATCATCCCACATGATGTTACAGATGTCCCCGCAGGCTTTGCCATGTTAATGGGCACAATTTACTGCCTGAACCTCAAGTACCCCCGTGAAATGAAATACTCTTTTGAGTTCCTTCAGAGGGTTGTCATAAACCTAAAATCGGACCAGTGCTCAGCAAGGATCCATGGACTCTGCAATAAACTCTTAGATTTCACCTTTAAAGGCATGAATATTCATTGTCACGTGACATGGATTTAGGGTTCCCTATTGAACATTTACTCAAAAAACTTGGGGAAACTCGATGTAGAATCGGTGTGTGACTTTGCAAAAACGATGTCTGCCACTGTAGTATTCTCTGGGCCCCTCCCCAATCTGACCAGTGATGACATGTTTAGCCGCTCGTCATCCTTGAACCGCTGGCTGTCTGTGTGGTGTCCTAAAAATGACGTGGGCTACATTGACAACTGGAGCTCTTTTTGGGGAAAACCTGGTCTTATGAGACGAGACAGCATTCATCCCACTTTGGATGGTGCTTCTCATTTATCTAACAATCTGGCATCTTTTTTATCCAAATTTCCAAAACCCTGACTACTCAGAGTTGGGACCAGGAAGCAGAGTCGCAGTCTTACACGCCGCTCTGCAGCTCCTCTTCATCCGCCACCCCTCAGCTTAGCCCCTGTCTTCCCCATCAGAGAATCGTTGTCTGCTCCCTCCAAAGTGAATAAAAATATAATGTATAAGTATCCCAAAGTGATAAAGCAAAATATTGGTAAAACTCAAATTAAACATAAAGCCTCTAAACTGAATGATTTGGCCTCTGTTCCTCCTCATAATTTAAAAATTAAATGTGGTTTATTAAATATTAGGTCTCTAACTCCCAAGTCTCTGTTAGTCCATGATCTGTTAATTGATCATCAGATTGATTTAATTTCCCTTACAGAGACTTGGTTAGGGCAAGAGGATTATGTTGGTGTAATATAAATGTGTTTTTAATGTGTGCCCTGATTTGTTTCTCAGTTGTTTTTAATATGTTTTGACGGTCCAGTTCAGTTCTCTTCCCATGATGGATTTATCTTAAGGTACATAATGACCTGGGCAGTATAACCTGTTCTTAGAAACTGATACTCCTCAGCACAGCAAGTTTCTCACTCCTTGAATCACTGTGGCATGTTTATGAAACAAGGCTTAACCTTTATTTCTCACATATGTGTGTGTGTGCAATGAGATAGAACAGATGTTATATGTTTTGAGAGTCTGGCTGCAATCGCCTGGGAGCGGGGACTAGCCCCCCCGCTCTCTACGCGATTCCATGGGGGGGGAAGTTGCCTGGCAACGAAGAGTGGCTCCTTCGTTGTGTACGTAACTCTACCCTTTAAAAAGCAGAGGTGTTTTGCCAAACAGTAGAGTCTGCTGTGGATTTCGCGCGAATTGCCAAGCTGATTGATGCACGCGCCTGCCAAAAGACTGCCAAAGGCTCTCCGGTCTTCTGTATTATTGGTAAGGGCTGATGAAATGACATGAAGTGCATTGATCTTTTGTATATGAAGATATGGTCTGTGGGGAATAAGGGAATACAGCTTATTCTAGCAGTCTGTCTAATGTGAATGCATTGATCTTTTGTGTGTTCTGTGAGGAATAAAAGACACATTTTATTATAGCAGTTTTTGTCTCAGTGTGAATTCTTTCCTGTGCGCCGACTCCTCACGAACCTGTCTAAATATTTTTCATAAAACATTTTGGCGTCACGAACAGGATTCGAGGAAAATTAATAGAGGTCAAAGAGGAGCTGTGCATAGGAAAGTCATGTTTAAGAGAAGAAATAAGCAGAGTGGAGCTGCTGGGGGCTCTCCCAGCGATTGTGATTGTGCTGTTATCCCAGGCTGGGATGGCTTATGGGAACAAATTGGTGTATGTTTGACGAGCGGGGGCGGACGCTCGGAATCATGGGTAGATTTGATAGGCGACGGGTCGCCTTCGGCGGTGTTTAGGTGTCTTCGGGGAATTGAAGTTGCCCCGAAGGCACCACTGAGTGGAATTCAGCGGCGGATGTGGTGTTGCGCTGCAGCATGGCGCCGATGTTTTGATAAAGAACAGGAGCAGGATAAACAAATAGCTGATTTAGTTCAGCAATTAGAAGGATGGCAGAAAAAAGAGGAAGATTTGACAGAGCAAATCCTAAAATTGCAACAAAAATTGGAAAAGGAGAAACTCCGCTCATCTCGGTTGACAGTGATGGCAGAGCAGGGTGTAGCGCGGGTTGCACAGTTAAACAGGGAGAGAAAGAAAAAGAGACCCCATGCTACCTCCGCTGTTAAAGTGCGGTCGTATGTAGCTGGGATGGTGGACGGAGATGAGGATTGGGATCCCGATGAGTGGGATGAGTGGTGTGGGGAAGAGGAGACTCCTCCACCGGTTTCTCCACTGTACCCCAAGTTACCGGGGAGTTATCAGGCTGCCCCTGTCCGGAGACGGCGGGAAGAGCAGCGGATTATCCCGCCTGTCCGAGAGGCAGTGGTGGATGATGATGGGCGGCAATTATATGATGATCAGGGACAGGGGTTATATAACCTTGTGCCTCAGAACCAGCCGGACCCTGTGGCGGTGACCATTGTTGAAGATTACACTGCTGAGGAGGTGGCTAATTTGACAGCCCGGCATCGTCAACGGGATAATGAACCGTTGGACCTGTGGGTCGCTAGGTTGCTGGAGGAGGGGGCAGCACAGACTGTAGTGGATGCACAGGATGCAATGCGGTTCTCAGGATTATCCAAAATGTCTAGGGTAAATTCAGCGTATCGGACACAGGCTGGGGTTGATCCAGGGGGGAAGAGCATATTTGATTTATATGCTGAGGCGGTAACCCATGTTTACCGTCAACCCACTGATTGGCCTGTGTTGGATAAACAATGGAATACTTTAAAGGAAGGAATACAGCGGCTGACTCAGTTGTGTATGAGAGATGCACTCTTTCTTGGTGCCGCTAATGATTATACTGATCTGCCTATTCCTAAGACCGTTAGGGATATGGTAATAAGGACAGCTCCACCCCAATATAAAGCATTGGTGCTATCCCTGTTTTTGGGTGACACTCAGCGGTCTATGTCAGAAACTAAATCACTAATGGCGGAGCTAGGGAGTTTGGGTGACTGGGGAACCCAGGCGGCTAAGCCCCAGGTGCCCCCACGGGCCCCCAGAAGAGATCCGCCCCTGGATTCCAAGGGATCCAGTGGGCCCTCTAGGAAAGATTTATGGAATGCACTGATTGCAGCTGGGGTGCCTGCTAATACTATTGATGGTCAACCCACCGGTGTCCTAAGGGACATGTGTGCTAAAAAAGGGTTAAAGGTGAGGGCTGGACGGATTGATGAATTGTCATCGCTGTTGTCAGCTCTCAAGGATCATGTATTAGGAGCGACGGTTTTGCCTAGCGCTCCTCCAGCAGAGGATTCGGCTGACTCAGAATCCCAAGAAGAGGGGGAGGAAGTGCATGTGAGGGCGGTGCAAAAGGGGCAAGGAAGGAAAAAGAAGGGGAAAAACAAGCATAAACATCGTGATCTCCTCCTGGATTTCTAGGATGGAGGCCGAGCCCCACAGATTGGTAATTTGAATTGGTCAATGACAGACATACGGCCCCATGTAAAGGTAGAAATTTATTGGAAAAAGTCTGTCCAAAATGTGGTGGCTTTAGTAGACACAGGGGCGGAGGCCACTTTGATTCATGGAAATCCAGCTAAATTTGTTGGTCCTACAGTTTCTCTCACAGGCTTGGGAGGAAATGTTGTGATTGGAAAAAGTGTGCAGCTCCCACTAAAAGTTGGGAGTATGCCTGTAAAATGCTACCCTGTAATTATCACACCTGTTAAAGAGTGGATAATTGGCATGGATATTTTGGCAGGTTTAACCCTGCATTTGAAACAAGGACGGTTTGAATTTGGAGTAACTTCTCCACCGATAGTGAACTGCAAAGCAGTCACTGTGGGGAAGGTACATATGGAGCCTTTTCCTGTTCCATTGGCAAATAAGGTGGTGAGCATGAAGCAGTATCGAATTCCTGGTGGACATGATGAGATTACTGCTACCATTAAAGACTATGTGGAAGCTGGGGTGTTGAGAACATGTACTACTGCGTGGAACAACCCCATTTGGCCAGTCCGAAAATCTGATGGCTCCTGGCGGATGACGGTTGATTACCGTGAGCTAAACAAACATACTCCTCCATTGGCAGCGGCGGTGCCTGATTCTCCTACCATAATTGACCGGGTGCAGCATCATCCGGGAATATGGTATGGGGTGATTGATCTGGCTAACGCCTTCTTTACGATTCCGATCCCAGAAGATAGGCAGGAGCAGTTTGCGTTTACTTGGGAGGGACGACAGTATACGTTTACTAGACTCCCACAGGGCTATCTCCATAGTCCTACCATCTGTCACCGGACGGTGGCAGAGAATCTGGACGGGCTAACAACACCCCCTGGGATATTAATATCCCATTATATTGATGACATCATGGTACAAGGGACCTCTGAAAAAGAAGTCCAGCAGGTACTGGATCGGCTGATCCAGCACATGAAAGGTCACGGTTGGGAGATTAATCCAGCAAAGGTGCAGGGCCCCTCCCAGAGGGTGAAATTTCTGGGAATCTGCTGGAATAAGGGAGAAAGGGAAATCACAGACAAAGCCCGAGAAAAGATAATGGCTTTTGCCACCCCGCACACCAAAAAGGATGTGCAGCGGTTTATTGGGTTGTTTGGATATTGGAGGAGTCACATTCCTCATTTAGGGCAAATTTTGCAGCCTTTATATCAAGTGACAAGGAAAAAAGAGCAGTTTGAATGGACAGAAAAACAGCAAGTGGCTTTTGACATGGCCAAAGAGGCCATACAGCAAGCTCTATCATTAGGAAAAATGCAATCTGGTCCGGTTGAGTTGCAGGTGTCGGCCCGGAATGATTATGCAAATTGGAGCTTATGGCAAAAACAAGGCAAACAACGGAAACCTTTAGGTTTCTGGTCAAGGAAGCTGCCGAGTGCAGGAATTCGTTACACGCCCTTTGAAAAACAATTATTGGCGTGTTATTGGAGCTTAGTGGAAACAGAGGCATTAACTGCAGGGCATGAAGTGATCATGAGGCCATTGATACCTATTCTGACGTGGGTAATGAGTGACCCCACCACACATCGGATAGGTACCGCCCAGGAGAGTAGTATCATTAAGTGGAAATGGTACGTGTCTGAAAGAGTGAAATCTGGACAAAAAGGAGTTTCGGTCTTGCATGAACAAGTTGCTGATGTCCCAGAGGCAGATGAGTCTTGTTTTGAAGTTGAACAGCTGCAAGAATCTCCTGTGTTAACAGGGCCCCGCTATGACGAACTCACAGACGAGCAAAAGAGCAGGGCGTGGTTTGTGGATGGCTCTTCTCAGTGGGTAGCGGGAAAACGAAGGTGGAAAGCCGGGGCTTTCAACCCTCATCTGGGGCAAATTTTGGAAGAAATGGGTGAGGGAAAAAGCAGCCAATGGGCCGAGTTGAAGGCCGTGCACATGGTGATACAACATGTGGGTGTGTCAGGAGCATATATCTACTCTGACTCCTGGTCAGTGGTTAATGGGTTAACCACATGGATGCCTACATGGCAGTCCAATCAGTGGCGGATTCAAAAGAAAGAGGTGTGGGGTAAAGAGTTGTGGGAGGAAATCTGGCAAAAGTTCCAAGGGGTCACTATCCATGTCACCCATGTTGATGCCCATACTCAAAATATGGACTCAGAAGCCCTCCACAACCGTTATATTGATGGAGTGGTCAGAGCAATGTCAGTGGAAAGGCAATCCACTGCGGATTTGGCCCGGTGGGCCCATGAAAAGAGTGGACATTGGGGAATTCAAGCTACCACCCAATGGGCCAGGGATAGAGGCATTGATTTGAAAACTGATGATGTAAAGACAGCCGTTGAACAGTGTGAGGTCTGTCAGCATCATAGAAGAGGTGTCCCACAACATCTCACTGGACATATACAAAGGGGAAAGAGCCCAGGACAAATCTGGCAAATGGATTTTATTGGTCCTCTTCCAGAGTCACAACGATGTAAATATATATGCACGGCTGTGGATACATTTTCGGGTGTGGTAGTGGCACACCCAGCCAAAGTGGCTAATCAGAAGGCCACGCTGGCCTGTGTGGAACTAATTGAAAAGTTCTATGGGCTACCTGTACAGATTCAAACTGACAACGGGACCCATTTCACCGGAAATCTGGTGAAAGATTGGGCCAAACACAATCATGTGGAATGGATTTATCACGTTCCATATCATCCTCAAGCTGCGGGTTTAATTGAGAGAATGAATGGGTTGTTGAAAACCACCCTGAGAAAAGGAGGGACAAACAATAGTTTGGAAGGGTGGAAAAAACGCTTACCACAAGCGCTGAAACAGCTAAACAATAGACCCATTGCACCTGGTACAACACCACTGAATCGAATGATCACTGTCAATCTTGAACACTCTGAAGGACAAATTATTGAGATGTGGAAAATTAACCCAGAGGCAACACTACCAGTGCGAGCGACAAAAGGCTCGGCTGGATTAGATTTAAGAGCTATGGAAACTCTCACCTTAGTACCAGGAACACCCACCGTGGTAAAAACCGGACTAGGGTTGAAATGTCCGAATGGAATGTATGGTCACATATTGCCAAAGTCTGGATTATCCCTGAAAGGTTTAACGACTCTGGCCGGTGTGATTGACAGTGATTATCAAGGAGAACTGGGAGTGGTGTGCTTTGTACTGGGATCAGAGCCCATAACCCTGAATAAGGGGGATAAGGTGGCCCAATTGGTCATTATACCATGCCTAATGACTAACCCTGAAGAGATTGCTAAGCCGGCTGTGATGACGCAGAGGGGCGAAAAAGGCTTTGGTTCCACAGATAAATCTGGGGCCAAAGTATGGGTGAGGCAAGAAAATGGCCCTCCCCGCCCGGCTGAGATCATAGCTCAAGGGACGGATCAGGTGGTGACCATTTTGTATCCAGGAGAGCAAACCTGGATAAATGTACCAATATCAAAATGTTATCTAAGGGAGAACTAATTGTGTGTTTTCTCTTCTCCTAAGTATGTGCTTGCTTTGCAGGAATGTTCGGGGGGAGATTGGTGATTGGGCACCGTGACGTCATGGGTCTTCTTTAACACCCCCACAAGCACCGAGGACATGGCGATGTCGTCTGCTGGGACATATGCCGCCCTGCCCTCATTGTGATCCTGTGGATGAGTATCGCCGGTTGCTGGATCCAGATCCACGCCACACCAGGCCAAGAAATGTTTGACGTGGACCAACCTGTCTCGTTGGGATGGAGGGAAAGTCGAACCGGTGCCAATCGGAGTCAAGACGGTTTCTATTGCTTATCAAACCAAAGGTGTAAGATACTGAACTTGACCAGCCACTGTCCTATTTACATATGCCCCAAATGTGTCAAATACCAATACAATGTGCCTGCGGTGGAGAAGGGGTGTATAGTTAACTTGACTGCCAATGTAACCATATGTGTGGCCAAAGTGGTTAATAACTTACTGAAATGTGACACTACCTTAAATGGTACAAAGCTATCCATCAACATAACGGGAGATAAGGAAGTGTATTTGATGAATGGAACAGTCATAAATGGTCGACGCATCCCCTTCGTGTACCTTATTCTGGTGGTCGACAAAAACCCAAAGCATACATCCCCGACGAATCTGGCACCCATACTGTCGACATGTACAACAGTAGCCACACAAACCAGCCATATCACCGTCAATTGGATGGTAAAGATACCAACCATTCCCAAATGTTCAAAAAGAAAGAAGAGAGCATGGTATGACACGTTGCTGGGAGGATTTGGCACAGTTTTGGGAATCTCCAACACCATTAACAACGAGGTAACCAGATCAATGTTGGCAGATACTGGACATCAAACGTCTTTAGGCATTCAACAAGTTGGATTTTGGATGCCTACGGTGGTGGGGCCTCAAATGGAGGCCGCCAATCTGTTTCAAAAACGTTTGACTTGGGATTTGACCATGTGGAATGCTACGAGTGAATTGATGACAAACATCACTCGCGCTTTCAATTGGACTGTGTGCAACATTCAAGTTTTGGATATCCGCATGCAGTTGGAACATTTTACTCGCATTGTCACTACCAATCACGCTCGACAATGGCGAGACGTGTGGAACATCACTGAAGAATGGTGGTTGATTCCGCATCCTGAAAAAACCATCTGCAATAGCACGATGTGTAGTGGGCAATGGACTCAATTAAATGTTACAGGAGCTGTTGCTGTATGCAAATATCATGTGTTACCAGTAATTACTGCAACGGCATTTTGGTTTATTCAATTAAAAGGGGGATGGTTTGCTCCAGGGCAAAATAATACATATGATCTATCAGAATGTGATTTGACTGACAAAGGATATGCATGCCTAAGTCGAGTAATATATACTGAACCATGCTTAACCATGACAGAGGCACTATGTGAATGGAGAATAGAAAAACCTCGTGACATAATGTGGCAAATAGGGCCCCATACTATATGTGTAGCCACTTTAAATTCCCATCCAATGTTGCCTAGGATACCTTTCACTGGGTGTCTGCATGGTGTTCACATGTGGCGATGGCATAATCGGACATATCATCTTACCAACTTCTCTAGTGAGGCTCACCTGACCGCCCTGCAATGGCGGGTGCTGGAAGTTCCATGGCAGGTGTCCCTGGATCGATTCAGAGGCGCACTGAGTGGATCCACGGAGATAGAACAGCTCATTGGTGATCATATGTCTAACGTCCGTGCTGCAGTGATATCCACTGTGGTGGCCCAAGGAAAGGTATTGCATGCAGCTCATCAGATAGAGCAAGTTTCTGCTCATCACTGGTGGGATATATTCACAGGCATGTCAGTCACTGCTCGCAACACACTGGTGCCTCCCCTAGCTATATTAGTTGCTGTTTTATGTATCTTAACACTATGCAATTTCAGTGCTTTCTGCTATATTAGAAGAGTAAAACAGGTTTTAAGTAAGAGAATATATAAATCTCTAGCAATATGAAAATCACAGTCATTTTTCGAGATGGAGGATATGGTACCACATCTTGCAAAGTAGAGGTGAGTGCTGACCCTCCTGGTCACTGGATATGTTATGATTATGTTGTAGGTATGCCTGATAGATGGAGTTATTACAATAGACAATTTAATACAAGACATGAATTATTATGGTATGTTGTAACATGCATTTGGGATAACACTTGGGTGGAATTATCTCACCATAATCATGTCGGAATACCTTACGAGGATGAAAGTATTCCCCAAGAAGAAAGTAATTACCCAATGTTCTTCACCAACTGATAGAACAAATAAGGTCAAAGGGTGGAAAATGTGATATAAATATTTTTAATGTGTGCCCTGATTTGTTTTTCAGTTGGGGAAGAAGGCACTTAGTTGGGGAAGAAAGCAATTATCTTCACCAACTTAACAACTGATCACAAATAAGGTCAAAGGGTGGAATGTAATATAAATGTGTTTTTAATGTGTGCCCTGATTTGTTTCTCAGTTGTTTTTTAATATGTTTTGACGGTCCAGTTCAGTTCTCTTCCCATGATGGATTTATCTTAAGGTACATAATGACCTGGGCAGTATAACCTGTTCTTAGAAACTGATACTCCTCAGCACAGCAAGTTTCTCACTCCTTGAATCACTGTGGCATGTTTATGAAACAAGGCTTAACCTTTATTTCTCACATATGTGTGTGTGTGCAATGAGATAGAACAGATGTTATATGTTTTGAGAGTCTGGCTGCAATCGCCTGGGAGCGGGGACTAGCCCCCCCGCTCTCTACGCGATTCCATGGGGGGGGGAAGTTGCCTGGCAACGAAGAGTGGCTCCTTCATTGTGTACGTAACTCTACCCTTTAAAAAGCAGAGGTGTTTTGCCAAACAGTAGAGTCTGCTGTGGATTTCGCGCGAATTGCCAAGCTGATTGATGCACGCGCCTGCCAAAAGACTGCCAAAGGCTCTCCGGTCTTCTGTATTATTGGTAAGGGCTGATGAAATGACATGAAGTGCATTGATCTTTTGTATATGAAGATATGGTCTGTGGGGAATAAGGGAATACAGCTTATTCTAGCAGTCTGTCTAATGTGAATGCATTGATCTTTTGTGTGTTCTGTGAGGAATAAAAGACACATTTTATTATAGCAGTTTTTGTCTCAGTGTGAATTCTTTCCTGTGCGCCGACTCCTCACGAACCTGTCTAAATATTTTTCATAAAACAGTTGGTTTAAATGAATCAACTCCCTCTGGTTATTTAAACTGTCAAAATCCCAGAAGTTCTGGTTGTGGAGGAGGAGTAGCAACAATTTACCATTCCAAATTACTAGTTAATGTAAAGCAAAAAACATGTTATAATTCCTTTGAGGGCCTGGTCCTCAGTATTGGGCACTTTAGCAATTTTAGGTTAAACCCAATTTTATTTGCCATAGTTTATCGTCCCCCATCAACCTACTCAGAATTTTTATCCAAATTTGCTGATTTCTTAGCTGATTTAGTGCTGAAATCTGATAGAATAATTATAGTAGGGGACTTTAATATACATGTGGATGTAGATAGTGACTGCCTTAATGTGGCTTTTAATTCAATATTAGACTCGATTGGGTTTTCTCAGAAAGTAGGAAATTCTACTCATTACCTCCACCATACATTGGACCTTGTTCTGACATATGGCATAGAAATAGAAAATCTTGTAGTGTCTCCTCATAACCCTGTACTGTCAGACCATTGTCTGTTAACCTTTGATTTTACTATTTCTGACTATTTGGCTCCTAAAGAAAAATATTATTACAGTAGATGCCTCTCAGATGATGCTGTTTCCAAATTTATACAGATTGTTTCTTCTATGCCATGTATCAACACAACGGAAATAAGCTATAGACAGCTTGCTCCTTCTGTAATTGATAACATGGTGGATAGTGTTTCAGCTTCTCTGCATCAGGCTCTAGACTTGGTGGCCCCCTTAAAAAAGAAAAAGTCTAATGAGAGATTTCTAACTCCTTGGTTCAACACAGAAACTCGTACCTTAAAACAGAAGACTCGTCAATTAGAAAGAAAATGGCGCTCTACTAATTTAGATGAAATCTATTTAGCTTGGAGAAATCATCTTTTAATTTATAAAAAATCTCTTAGAAAAGCTAGAACAAGTTATTACTCTGCATTAATAGAAGAGAACAAGAATAATCCCAGGTTTCTTTTCAGTACTGTAGCCAGGTTGACAAAGAGTCAGGACTCTGTCAATCCTAGCATTCCCTTAGAGCTTACTAGTCAGGACTTTATGAACTTTTTCAATAATAAAATTTCATCTATCAGAGATAAAATCAATCAGATTCTTCTCACAGTTAACTTAAATACTGTAACTACTACAACTCCTTCTTTTGATGTCTGTCTTGATGAGTTTACTCCAATCGACCTTTGTGAGTTAGACAAAATAGTTTCCTCATCCAAACCTTCAACTTGTCTTTTAGACCCTATTCCTACCAGGTTATTTAAAGAAGTCTTCCCACTTATTGGTAGCTTTATTCTTCATATAATCAATTCTTCATTAACTTTAGGCCATGTACCGCAGGCTTTTAAAACGGCTGTAATTAAACCCTTACTCAAAAAGCCAACGCTAGATCCAGGAGCTTTAGCTAACTATAGACCAATCTCTAATCTCCCTTTCATTTCAAAAATCTTAGAAAGAGTTGCTGCTACGCAATTATTTGACTACCTGCAGGGAAATGGTTTACTTGAAGAGTTTCAATCCGGGTTTAGAATCCATCATAGTACTGAAACAGCCTTAGCGAAGGTCACTAACGACCTCCTCATTGCATCTGATAATGGACTAGTTTCTGTACTTGTCCTTTTAGACCTTAGTGCAGCTTTTGATACTATCGATCATAATATTCTACTTGATAGATTAGAACACTATGTTGGACTTAATGGAACTTCGTTGCAGTGGTTTAGATCTTATTTATCTGATAGGTTCCAGTTTGTTCATGTAAATAATGAGTTTTCTTTCAACTCAAAGCTTAGTCATGGAGTTCCACAGGGATCTGTGGTAGGCCCTACTCTTTTTAGTTTATATATGCTTCCGTTAGGCAACATTATTAGAAAGCACTGTATACATTTTCATTGTTATGCAGATGGCACACAATTATACCTGTCAATGAAGCCAGATGATAGTAATCAATTAGCCAAGTTAGAAGCCTGTCTTAAGGAAATCAAAGCTTGGATGACTTGTAATTTCCTGCTATTAAATTCAGATAAGACTGAAGTCATTCTTGTTGGTCCAAAAAACCTTAGAAATTCCTTTCCAAATCAAACTTTCAGTTTGGATGCAGTTACTCTTTCTCTTAATAGCTCTGTGAGGAACCTTGGAGTTATTTTTGATCAAGATCTGTCCTTCAATTCACATATTAAATTTGTTTCTAAGACTGCCTTCTATCATTTGCGTAATATTGCCAAGATTAGGAGCATCTTGTCTCAGAGTGATGCTGAGAAGCTGATCCACGCTTTTGTTAGTTCGAGATTAGATTATTGTAATTCTTTATTATCAGGCTGTCCTAAAACATCTTTAAAAAGTCTTCAGCTGATCCAAAATGCTGCAGCAAGAGTTTTAACAGGTACTAGAAAGAGAGATCATATCTCTCCGGTTCTGGCCTCCCTTCATTGGCTTCCCATAGAGTTTAGAATTAAGTTTAAAATCCTTCTTCTTACTTACAAAGCTCTAAACAATCAGGCTCCTTTTTATTTAAAAGATCTGATACTACCGTATTATCCTAAAAGAGCACTACACTCCCAAAATGCAGGATTACTTGTAATACCTAGAATCTCCAAAAGTACAATGGGAGGCAGAGCCTTCAGTTATCAAGCTCCTCTCCTGTGGAATCAGCTGCCAATCTGGATTCGGGAGTCAGACTCGATCTCTGTTTTTAAGAATAGGGCTAAAACCTACCTTTTTGATATAGCCTACAATTAGGGAGGGATCATGTGTTTCTGAACCCTCCCTTAGTTATGCTGCTAATAGGTTTAGTCAGCCGGGGGACCTCCAGTAATGCACTGGGCCTCACTCCTTTCCTCACTTTCTGTGAAATATTTTTTTTTTTGCTGGTCATTAACATTTGTTTGTTCTCTCCCATAGATTGAGTCCCCATCGTGCTGTTTGCTCTCTACATGTCTGTTCTTTTCTTCTTCTCTATCCCCTCACCCCCCAGCCAGTCGCAGCAGATGACTGCCCCTCCCTGAGCCTGGTTCTGCTGGAGGTTTCTTCCTGTTAAAAGGGAGTTTTTCCTCTCCACCGTCGCCAAGTGCTTGCTCACAGGGGATCGCCTGATTGCTGGGGTCTTTCTGCAACTGTGGGGGTTCCCCCCCCACAGTTGATAGTGCTATGAGATGACTGTTGTTGTGAAATGGCGCTATATAAATAAAGTTGAATTGAATTGAACCCCAATTTAAAAGCACCTACTCTGTGAACTGTAAAATTGGCTTGTACTGTATATAACGTTGAGACTAACAAAGTAGGATGTTGTTTGAATTTATAATGCGTTTTTACATATTTGTTAAAAAAAATGTAACATTTTGCATATTGTGGGTAAGATCCATTACAAAGACAGGTAATACTGCACTGATAGGAGATGCATGTCATGTGCAGTTGAGTATGAAGATGCGTTTCCCTATGTCGTATCTGAATTACTGGAATAGGTGACAATTTGATTGGTTACCAAGCTGTGTGACTTCCAAATAAGGATATTAATTTAATTTCCAGGAAACTCGCTGATTGGGACAAGCATTGCTGTTCTGTAACATTTTTTTAGTTAATCAACGAGAGCATTTTTTCATCACTATTTCAGATGTCGAAGGTTTTGTTCAGGCATTGCTACTTTTGTGACAGCCAAGTGTTTTTGTTATCTATCAGAACAGAACCTCCAGTTACTACTCCATCATTTTCTGTCTTGCCTGTGTGGACGGCTGATGATACTAGACTGCAGTCAAAGGTAAACACATGGCAAGGAGGGTTAAACAGCAATTTAGATCTTCATAATATCCTGTAGCTTGAAAGTGTTACACTTAAATTGGCTTGGACATGTCCCCAACAGGTTAAAATGCATTTAATATTTTTTGCCAATGACACTAATTTATTATGCAGTGGAAGCAATTTGGAACAACTTTTGGATACACTCGGAAAAGAATTAGGAAAGCTTAAACTGTGGTTTGATTCAACCAAATTAACGCTCAATTTAAGTAAGACAAAATTTATAGTTTTTAACAACCATCACAACAACTTAGTATCTAAAGTCAGTGTAAATGGTGTAGAGATTGAAAGGGTATCCAAAACTAAATTTCTTGGTGTAATAATTGATAATAAACTGTGTTGGAAGTCACATATTAATTATATTAAAGGTAAAATATCCAAATCAATTGCAATACTACACAGAGTGAAATATTTGCTGAATCAACCCACACTATATACCTTGTGTGGTTTATATTAATCATAAATCCCATAACCTACATATGTATAAGCATGTGAGAATGTTTGGTGATTACATATGTACAACGACTTCACGCCTCAGAACAGGACAAGAGGTCTTAACCGCCAGCGAAGATCAAAGAGCATCCGAGGCGCTGCGGTGGAGACCAGATCGATCGCCCTGACTTCCCAGGGCCAGGTGGAAGAGACAGAGGACAATGGAGGAGATCGATCGCCCTGACCACCCAGGGTCAGGTGGAGGAGTAGGAAGACAAAGGAGGGGGGATTAAGCTAATGCGGGATGTCAGCTTTGATGTGCAATGTCTTTTATGTGTAGGTATAAGTATGTAGGTCTGAATGTGTTCGACCTCTTATTCTACTTCTGCTTCTGCACTGAGATGAGACTTGTTAGAGGAGCGAAGCTGATAATAAACTTTGGTTTATAAGTCACATCGCTTCGTTATTCCAAGCTCTTCTACACTGGTGACCCTGACGCGAGGATGGAACAGAGGCATTCTCCCACGATTGACTCATCAGAGGCGACCCAGGCAGACGCCGGCGCCCATGCAGACAGGGGAACAGATGGACGACGTTCCCCCACGGCAGAAGCTACAGAGAGGGCTCAACCGAGCACCAGCTCCGCCGCGAGAGCCGAAGGAAGGCGCTCTCACCCTACAGACACATCAGGGACGGCCCACACAAGCGCCGTCACCGTCAAGCTGCCGGACTTCTGGCAGGAAGACCCGAGCTCGTGGTTTCAGCAAGCTGAGGCTCAGTTTGCACTGGCGGGCATAACGGCTGACGACACAAAATTTTATCACATCGTCGCCAAACTCAACGCTGCCACTTCGAGATGTGCGCGGAGCATAATCCAGCAGCCGACGGCCCAGGACAAATAGAGAACTGAAGGCGACCATCGTGGAGAATTTCGTCCCCTCAGCCGAGGAGAGAGCAGAGAGGATCCTGGCGATCTACGGCCGCAGAGGATGCAGACCCAAGGCCCTCATGGAGGACATGCTGCAGCTCAAGGAAGAGGACAATGACAACTTCCTCTTCCAATATATCTTCCTCAGTACTCTGCCGCCACACATGAGAGGGACGCTTGTCAACATGCGGTGCAGCACCCAGCAAGACTTCCGCGTGCTGGCTCGCGAAGCGCAGCGACTCGTCAACGCCTGCAGTGAACAGACGGCCACAGCAGCATCCGCAGATCACAGCGCTGATGTCCAGAGCAACGGGGAGCCACAAACCACTGAGCAGAGCCCGCCCACCATGGCGGCAACACGGCCGAGAAGCAACAAACGGAGCGACATCTGTTATTACCACCACCGTTTCGCCGAGAAGGCTTACAAATGCGTTCCCCCCTGCAAGTTCAAGAGTTCGGGAAACGCCAAAGCCGAGAACCGTTAACGGCTGCGGTTCTAGGCGAAAAAAACAAGCTTCTCTATGTAACTGACGGACACACCGGCAAATAGTTCCTAATTGACACTGGAGCTCAACTGAGTTTTATCATGCCCTCCCACGCAGACCGGGCCATGGGCCCCCGGGGCAATGGAGCGATGGCAGCCAACGGCTCCATCATCGACACTTACGGTGAAAGGAGCCTGCCCCTCTGCATTCATGGCCACAACTACAGATGGACATTTATTGTAGCGGCGGTGAGTTTTAACTTGTTGGGCGCTGATTTTTTGTGTGCACATGGGCTGTTAGTCGATCTAGCAAATAGACGCTTGGTTAATGCATTGTCATTTGCTTCTATTCCCTGCTCAGCTCGAGTTTCTCCACCACCCGTGCAGGCCAACGTCACTTCAGCAGGAGGTAAGTTTGATCAACTCCTCACCCAATTTCCAGCACTCACAGTTCCAAAATTCTCAGCTACAGTGGCTAAGCACGGGGTTGAACACTTTATTCCCACAACGGGCCCACCCATATTCGCCAAAGCTCGGCGCTTAGACGCGACCAAGCTCGCCATAGCTCGGGACGAGTTTACCACCCTTGAAAAACTAGGCATTATCAGACGCTCTAAAAGCCCCTGGGCACCGCCACTACACATGGTCCCGAAAACCGACGGTTCTTGGAGACCGTGCGGCGATTACCGCAGATTAAACAATGCGACAGCGCATGACTGCTACCGAATTCCTCACATCCAAGATTTTTCACTACATCTGGCGGGTGCGCGCATTTTTTCTAAAATAGACCTGGTCCGTGGCTATCACCAAGTCCCCATTCAAGCGGAAGACATTCCTAAAACAGCTGTAATAACCCCCTTCGGTCTTTTCGAATTTTTGCGGATGCCTTTTGGCCTCAAAGGCGCTGCTCAAACCTTTCAGCGGATGATGGATGCGGTATTACGCGATCTCCCTTTCGTGTTAGTCTACCTCGACGATATGCTGGTAGCCAGCTCGTTGGAGGAAGAACACGAACAACATCTTACTATGGTTTTTCAGAGACTAGAAGAGCACGGGTTAATAATCAATCCAGCCAAATGCAAATTCGGCGTGTCACAAACTGATTTTTTGGGACACAGAGTTTCACCGAAGGGGGCAGTCCCACTGCCGGACAAAGTTTGCGCAGTAAAAAATTTTCCACGGCCACAAACGGTCAAATCGCTGCAAGAATTTTTAGGAATGGTTAATTTTTACAACCGTTTCCTCCCCCGTGCAGCTCAACTCATGCAGCCCCTATATGACGCGCTCAGAAAACAAAAGCCTTCCAACGCGGTCGAATGGACCCCGGAGCGCGAACGCGCCTTCGCGGAAGTAAAAAGTGCTCTAGCTAATGCCACATTGTTGGTTCACCCTGATCCCTCGGCCCGCATTGCGCTAACCACAGACGCTTCAGACCTGGCCATAGGGGCAGTTGTGGAACAACACGTTGGCGGAACCTGGCAACCTTTGGCATTTTTCAGCAAATCGTTAAACCAAACTGAGCGTAAATACAGCACTTTTGACAGGGAGCTGCTAGCGCTTCATTTATCCATCCGCCACTTCCAGTTCTGGTTAGAGGGGCGGCGTTTCACGGCTTTTGTAGACCACAAACCGCTCACCTTTGCAATGGCTAAAATTTCCGAACCAGGGTCAGGCAGGCAACAAAGACAGCTAGCTGCAATTTCAGAGTTCACCACAGACATTCGACATGTGGCAGGCAAACTTAACGTGGTAGCAGACTGCCTCTCTCGCGCTGTGACATCGCCAGAGCGCGAGGAGACAGATTATACTACCTCAGCCACAGAACTTTTCGCCAACGCGGACACATACGCGGCCCCAATCCATATAGGGATAGATTACGCAACCATGGCGGAGGAGCAAAGCAGTGACGCAGACGTGCGCGCACTCCTGACTGGACCAACAGGGTTAAGGCTGGAGGAAAGGGGTTTACGCGACGGTGTACCCCCCCTAATATGCGACATCTCAACCGGCCGACCTCACCCGGTAGTCCCAGCTGCATGGCGCCGCCGTATTTTCGACTCAATTCACTCCCTCGCGCACCCGGGTGTGCGCGCCTCGGTTAAAATGGTCGCCGAAAAGTTTGTGTGGCCCGGCCTGCGCAAAAACGTAAAGGAATGGGCAAAAACTTGCATGTCTTGTCAGCGCACCAAAATACACAAACACACAAAAGCCCCTCTAGAGCCTTTTCGAATCCCAGCTAGAAGGTTCGACCACGTTCATGTCGACCTCGTGGGACCACTACCTTCCTCTCAAGGTTTCACGCACCTGTTAACAATGATAGACCGTACTACGCGCTGGCCTGAGGCGGTCCCTCTGGCGTCAACCACAGCGGAGGAAGTCGCTCGCATTTTTTTGACAAACTGGGTGGCACGTTTCGGCGTCCCATCGGACATCACATCCGATAGGGGGCCTCAATTTGTCTCGGAGCTTTGGTCAGCCATGGCCAGCAGCTTAGGGGCGACAATTCACCGCACCACCGCTTATCACCCTCAGGCTAATGGGTTATGCGAGCGCTTTCACAGATCTTTAAAGGCCGCCCTCAGAGCCTCACTAACGGATACAAATTGGGTGAATAAACTTCCCTGGGTTTTATTGGGGTTGCGTGCTGCGCCTAAAGAGGATCTAGATGCCTCCTCAGCAGAATTAGTTTTTGCACAACCTCTCAGACTCCCAGGTGAATTTTTACCAGAGAACCCAGAGCCAGGGCATCTTCCAGCCCTGAGGCCTTTAGGCAGCACCGGACCAGACACTCTCCCTGGACCGGCACATCACTCTTTTCCACGGGTTTTTGTTCCCCAAGCTTTAAAAAACGCCAAATTCGTTTTTGTTCGGCATGAAGCTTTAAAACCAACCCTCCGCCCACCATACGATGGACCATTCAGAGTGCTGGAACCTGGTGATAAGCATTTTGTGCTTGATTTAGGGGACAGAAAAGAAACAGTCAGCATTGACAGACTTAAACCTGCCTTCTTGTTGAGAGACGAACCTGCACGGTTGGCGAGAGCACCTCGGCGGGGTAGACCCCCCCAAGAAAAAAGACTCAGCCCCCCTGCAGGGAACAAATAATCACTCTCCTCCCCAAGCTGCAGATTCCTTACAGGAAGGTCCCACCAGGGCGCCCAAGCGGACCCACAGCAGATTCGGGAGAAGATTAAAACCCAGACGGCACAGGGACTGATGCAAACTAATCAAAAGTTGTTGACTATTTTATCAGATTGTGCTGTGACAGTTTTAAGACTGACGTGTGATATTACTACGCTGTTATGATTACCACTGAATTCTCTCCTCTTTGAGAAGGAACTTGGTGTACCACAAGAAGGAGAATCTGCAAAGCAGAAGTGGGAAGAGCTGCGAAACACCATCCACCGCACAGCCTTGGCTACCTTTGGGAGGAAGACCTCGAAGTCACAGGACTGGTTTGATGCCAAGTTGACCGAGATGACCCCCGTCATTGAAGCCAAGCGCTCAGCACTTGCTGAGTACAAGAAGTACCCAAACGAGAAGAATCTCCAGATTCTCAGGGCTGCGAGAAGCAAAGTTCAGCAGACTGCTCGGCGCTGTGCCAACGAGTACTAGACTCAGCTCAGCCAAGACATTCAAACCGCTGCCATAACAGGGAACATCCGTGGTATGTACGATGGCATCAAGAAAGCACTTGGTCCGGCTCAGAGCAAGACAGCCCCCCTCAAATCCTCCACTGGGGAGATGATCACAGAAAAGAACAAGCAGATGGAGAGATGGGTGGAACACTACTCCGACCTCTACTCCAGACAGAACACCGTGACACCGTCAGCCCTTGATGCCATCGACTGCCTGCCATCCATGGACGAACTTGACGCCGAGCCAACCATCGACGAACTCAGCAAGGCCATTGATAGCTTGGCCGCTGGCAAGGCACCCGGCAACGACGGCATACCCCCCGACCTGATCAAGCACTGCAAGACCACCCTACTGCTGCCATTGCATGACGTCCTCTGCCAGTGTTGGAAGGAAGGTGCCGTACCACAGGACATGAGGGACGCCAAGATCATCACCCTCTACAAAAACAAAGGGGAGAGAAGCGACTGCAACAACTACAGGGGCATCTCCCTCCTCAGCGTTGTTGGCAAAGTCTACGCACGAGTTGTTCTCGTTCGTCTACAGAAGCTTGTCGAACGTGTCTACCCCGAGTCTCAGTGTGGCTTCCGCGCTGAGCGATCGACGGTAGACATGATATTCTCCATCCGCCAACTCCAGGAGAAATGCGGAGAACAGAACATGCCCCTGTACGTCGCCTTCTTCGACCTCACCAAAGCGTTCGATCTGGTCAGCAGAGAGGGCCTTTTCAAGATCCTGCCAAAGATAGGATGCCCACCAAAGTTGCAAAGCCTCATTGAATCGTTTCACACCAACATGCAGGGGATAGTGCAGCACGATGGCAACGTCTCAGAGCCTTTCAACATACGCAGTGGAGTGAAACAGGGCTGTGTACTTGCGCCAACCCTCTTTGGGATTTTCTTTGCTATGCTCCTGAGGCATGCCTTTAGCACAGCAACAGAGGGAATCTACCTGCACACAAGATCTGACGGCAGGCTTTTCAACCTCGCCCGCCTGAAAGCCAGAACCAAAGTACGCGAGGCTCTAATCAGAGACATGCTGTTCGCAGACAACGCTGCAGTCACAACCCACACACAGCAGGAGCTTCAGACCCTTATGGACCGCTTCTCCCAGGCATGCAAGGACTTCGGGCTTACCATCAGCCTGAAGAAGACTAACGTCTTGGCGCAAGGCACGGAAGCACCACCAACCATCACCATTGACGACTACGAGCTGGAGGTCGTGAATCAGTTCACGTACCTGGGGTCCACGATCAGCAACAACCTCTCCCTTGATACAGAGATCAACAAGAGGATTGGAAAATCAGCCTTCACACTCGCTCGCCTCACCACACGAGTGTGGGAGAATCCCAAACTCTCTGTCAAGACGAAGATGGCAGTGTACAACGCCTGCGTCATCAGCACACTGCTCTATGGGAGTGAGACATGGACAACATACGCCCGGCAGGAAAAGAGACTGAACTCCTTCCACTTGCGCTGCATTCGCCACATCCTGGACATATCCTGGCAGGACAAAGTGCCCAACACAGAAGTTCTGTCCCGCGCCGGCCTTCCCTCCATGTTCACTCTACTCAGACAGCGCAGGCTCCGCTGGCTAGGCCACGTTCACCGTATGGAGGATGGCAGAATCCCCAAAGACGTCCTCTATGGAGAACTGGCAACTGGCAAGAGAGACGTTGGCCGCCCACAGCTGCGTTTTAGAGACGTCTGCAAGAGAGACATGAAGGCCCTGGAGATCAACACAGAGCGCTGGGAGGACCTTGCAACGGACCGCTCCAAATGGAGAGGCACCCTGACCAGACAGCTAAAGGCGGGTGAAGAGAGACTGACTGCTGCTGCAGATGAAAAAAGGACCCGCAGGAAGAACCGCCACAGACCCAGCAGCACGGAGACCACCCACAAGTGCGACCTGTGTGACAGGGACTGCCATTCGCGCATCAGCCTGTTCAGCCACAGGCGGTGCTGTTCCAGCAGAGTAGACGTTTAGGATTCTCTTCCATGGTCATCATAGACCGACGGAGGCCGACGACGATAATTACCACTGAATTCTCTACAGGAGCATAGCTGCTGGAAAGTTCCTTCCTTGTCAAGAGGTTTAACAGTTAGTATGTCATAGTAATTATCTTAAACTGTGGATTTCTTTTTTTTTTTTGATTGTCCTTTTCTTAGTCGTTTGGGGGGGGGCTGTGGTTTATATTAATCATATATCCCATAACCTACATATGTATAAGCATGTGAGAATGTTTGGTGATTACATATGTACAACGACTTCACGCCTCAGAACAGGACAAGAGGTCTCAACCGCCAGCGAAGATCAAAGAGCATCCGAGGCGCTGCGGTGGAGACCAGATCGATCACCCTGACTTCCCAGGGCCAGGTGGAAGAGACAGAGGACAATGGAGGAGATCGATCGCCCTGACCACCCAGGGTCAGGTGGAGGAGTAGGAAGACAAAGGAGGGGGGATTAAGCTAATGCGGGATGTGCAATGTCTTTTGTTATGTGTAGGTATAAGTATGTAGGTCTGAATGTGCTCGACCTCTTATTCTACTTCTGCTTCTGCGCTGAGATGAGACTTGTTAGAGGAGCGAAGCTGATAGTAAACTTTGGTTTATAAGTCACATCGCCTCGTTATTCCAAGCTCTTCTACACCTTGTATCATTCATTAATACTCCCATACATGACATATTGTACTGAAGTAAGGGGAAATACATATAAAACAAACATATATCCAATCTTTATGCTTCGGAAGAGAGCTATTAGAATAATAAACAAAGCAGCTTACAGGGAACCAACAAACCCACTTTTTCTTAAATTAAAAGCTCTCAAGTTGAAAGATCTGGTTGACTTTAAAACTGCAGTAATAATGTTTAAAGTGAAGAATCTATCACTGCCCGCAAATATCCAAAAGCTGTTCCAAATAAGGGAGAAATAATATCATTTCAGAGGAACATGTATATTTCAAAAACCTTCAGTGAGAACCACCACCAAGCAACACTGTGTTTCAATGCAAGGAGTCAGATTATGGAACGATTTTGGACCTGAATTAAAATCATGTACAACGCTTGGACAATTTAAACAAAAACTAAAGGAAGAAATACTCCAAATATTTATTCAAGATGACATGTAAAATCACATAAGGATTGTCATATCCAGTCTGCGTTGTGTTGTTGCTTAGTTTTTTTTGTTTGTTTTTTTTTGTCACATTTTATTTTAGCTTTGTTCTGAATTGTAATCACTCCTGTTTTGCTCTTCTTTTGAATTCTTGGATGGAATATGGGTGGGCAATATAAGCTGCGGCTTCAGCCATCACCCATTTCGGAAAACTTATGTTGAACTGTATAATCAGAGGAGTTATTGTCTAATTTGACCTTGTTGGATTTTCTTTCCCCCTTTGTTATATTATTCTGTTTCTTTTAATCTGTACTTTTAATCTATCCGAAATAAAGATTGATTGATTGATTGATAACAGGTCTCTTTACACCAACAAGTATGTGTGTTTAGCTCTGTGTGTGCATATGTGCTGCAGGCAGCAGCTGAGCTAATCAGAACAGAGAGCAGGTGGATTTGTGAAAATGTCCACAGACCATCACAGACTCTTCAACAATATTATTAGTCAATTATTTCTACAAACATATTACAAAATGGTCAGAGTACACTCGCAAGATGGGATACAAGGAAGGTGCCAAGTCAGCTCTTAATTAGTAAAGGTGTTACCCTGTCTACACAGAGACTATCACACAGTCGAAACATGTCAAGGTATGAAACATCTCTTTACTTTGTCTGAATAGAAGAACAAGACCAGTTTGACATGGACATCTGCTCACCATGGAGTACTGACAGGTTCCTCTTGTGAACCAGTGCTGCCAATACGCCATTATACAGTAGCTGTAAGTTAGAAATCCATTCAGTAAGTTACACATAGGTTCAAAGAGTGTTACTCATAAGTTAGAAGTTTTGGGTACGCTAGAAATTATCTTGACATATTTTGACTTATGAGTAACTTACGCGTAACATGTGTGTGAATGATTGCATAACTTATATATAACTTGTGCCCCGCATATGTAGGATGTATGATCCATACGCTAGAAATGTCTAAAAATTTTGAGCATGCTGAAAATTTTTAGATGACTTCATCATACTACAATGTATACCAAAGTGCTCTTATCTTATACAAAACTTATCCTTACTTATTAGACGTATGCCAGCATATTCTCCAATTTTTTAAACGTTAGCACACGCGGCCTAAATCGTCATGGTGTGACAGGGCCTTAAGGCAATGAAAGTTTTTTTTGTGCTTAAAAAAACAAACCACAATATACTATTTTGGGTAATACATATTTGTTTTTGAGGTGGTTTAAGAGTTGACAGAGTGCGTCTTTAATTACCCTTGTGAAAAAAGAATTATAGTCTCAACAGTGCAACCACCCAATGCTGGCTGCTGTCCTTCATCACCACACCTCTGGTCTCTGTGAGACTGTTTAGGCCTGCATCATCTACAGGCAGAATAACTGTCAAGGATCTAGACTTTTATTATAATTCCAAACATGAACATAAAGTAAGCAAAGCCAAAAATAATACTATATCAATCCAATAAATCTGTCAGGAGCCGAGCTGGCTTGGTTTCCCAGCTCGGTCCTGCCCTCCCTGTGGGTATTCGTACTGTTGTATATGTGTTTATTACATATTTCTGTGTGCCTTCCTTACCCATAGCCACTGTCTGACTAGCAGCTGTTAGCTGCGGTGACCTACTTTCTGTTAGCGCTGCTGACAGCTCGCTGGTCCAGCCACACCCCCTCTCTTGTTAGCACCAGCTGTGTCTATTCCTGTGTGCCATCTTCCCACTCCTCACCCAGGTGCTGCCAATTTCACCATGACCAGCAATACGTGTACTTAAGCAGCTTGTGCCAGTCACGCATTGCTGGGTCTTCAACGAACTGTACTGGTTGTCTGCTGCTTTGACTGGAGACTACATTATTCAACTGTATGCCACGACGTGTAGAGACTCCACATTACCGTGGTTCTCTTGCACCCGCACAGCAATACCGGCTGTGTAACGCCAGCGTGGCTACACGTCTCTCCTCGTGTGTTCGCTGGGCGATGCCGGCCCTCAAACGCCCACTGTAAGTTACTTTTGCATTTTTCGTATGTCTTCACCCTTTTTGGAGTTGTGTGACTTTACATTAATAAATGTGTGTGGTGAACCCAGCACGTAAATCCTCATTATTTTCTCCCTCGCCGTGCGCTGTGGAAAAACACATGGAGAGATTCATGACGACCCAGCCAAAAAGAGGATTTAGAGGATACACCCTCACATCCCTTTTCTCCTTTTTTCCCCCCCCACTCACCTGGTTTTTGGAGTGCACGATGTCCCAGGCGCGCCAACCTCGGCACAGCAGAGGAGGACAGGTAGCTGGTGTCCCGACACTAGAGGAAGAGTGGGCAGTGGACTTTATTCAGGAATTTGTGGAGGAGGCTCTTGCGTCCCGAGGTCCCAAGAAGAAGTGGGAGAATCTTCTTGGCGCCATGTGCATTTTGGAGGTGCATCCTGGCCTCTGGAAATGCCCACAATATGTGGAGCTGCTCTCCACAGTCTGCGCATTGGAGCAGCAATTTCCTGGGTTATCTGTGAGGGCAATTCCTGTTGAGCCGAAGCAGAGATCCCCACCCCACCCCACCCCGTCAGCCGTCTGCTTCTTCTTCTGTTCCGCTTGGCCAGCCAGCTCCAGCCCGTGCATCGCAGGCTCCACAGCAACGGCGTCATCCGGTGAGGAAACGCAGAGAGAAGCCTTCCCCTCCTTCGGCTGTCAACATCCTTCCAGCCACCAAGAGGGCCATGGTTCCCTGGGTTACACCCACTTCAGCATCTCCCGAGCCGGCTCTTCCATCATCCAGAGGGGGAGCCAAAGCCAGCGCAGACGTAAGAAAAGATGACTGCCAGCTCTCCTCAGCTGTGAACATGGAGAGCCGGGAGAAAAGGCAAGTGTGTTTTCATTCTATCCAATAAAACAATGATAAACACTGTCTTCCGGAAGAGAGGCCCAGCTTCAGCAGTCTGCTGGGTCCTCCCCTCCAGCTGCGGAGGTAAACAACTTTCTTGTCTCTTCTGTGTCTCCCCCATCGATTCCTGAGAGTGAGCAGAGCCACCGGACAATGGAGGAGCTGGGGGCCCTGGAGGATTCCACTCCGGAGCCAGCACGGAGCTGGAACCCTGCAGCCACGCCGAGGGAGTCATTGGCACCGTGGGAGGGAGCCAAAAACTCTGTGGACATGGAGAGGGACAACAGTCCACCTGCTGCAGCCAAGAACATCAAACACCGGGATGACAGGCAAGTGTGTTTTCATTTAACTCAATTAACCCATAAAAACCCTTGTCTGTCTCCCGAAGGAGAGGCCCAGTCTCAGCAGTCCGCTGGGTCCTCTCCTCCGGCTGCAGCTATAAACTCATCCCCTACTCTCTTTGTGTCTCCTCCCTTAATCCCTGAGTGCCCACCGGCCCTGGAACCGAGCCGCCAGACAGTGGAGGAGTTTTGGGTCCTGGATGATCCTGTCCAGGGGCCCACAAAGAGGTGTTCCTCTGCGTTGGAACTGCTGCAGGGGCATCAAGTGACTGCTTTGACCATCTCACCAGCTGCGGAGGTGACAGCGGCGGAGTGGGAGCCAGATCTGGACCTCCTGGAAGCCGGGCCCGGGACCGCATCGTCAAGTTCGGAGTCCTGGACGGCAGTGAGCTCCAGCTCAGGCAAGTTCTCTCCCTTGTTTTTCTTATATCAGTATTTGAGAGATCTTGCCTGGCTCTTGGGGAGGAGAGTCAGGTGCAGCCCTCGGCTGCATCTGAACTCACTTCGCTGGGCTCCGCCACTGCCAGCGACCCTAACCACCTTTCTTCTGCTATTCCTGAGCCTTCGTCTAGGGTCGCCGGAGAGGGTGCACTGTCGTCGGAGGTCACAGAGGGCCCGGTCCAACCAGAGGAGGACACCACCATTAATGCTTCACCGGCTAGGATCGTCAGGGTTCCCCCCGTTGACCACCTCCTCAGCCTGGTGCTCCTGTGAGTTGGTCCGCTTGCGCTGCGGGCAGCAGGGGCCCAACCGGGCTCCACCGCAGGTGCAGCTAGGCTCCCGCCAGAGTCCACCGCGGGCGCAGCTGTGTCCCAGACCAGGACCAACGAGGGTGCTACCGGTCAGCCAGAGGTCGCTGGGACCGTCATTCCTCAGCTGGACGCCGTCGTGGTCCCCATCGCCTCCCAGCCCGATGCCGTGAGGGTTCCCTCTCTACGGTCCGGTCACCCACCACTGAGCCTCCCTGTGGGCAGGCCGCCTCCTGCGCCACCCACCCGGTCCTGGTGTCTCTACAACGTTGGCTGACCACCGGAGGGACTGAGTTTCTGGGCCAGAGGGCCTGGGGTTTTTGGCAGGCCACTGGACTCAGTTCACCGGACTGTCTGCTGGGCCTGGGACTCTGGGCAGCCTCCCGAGCCCCCGCACTCTTGGGCTTGGGGAGGTCAATTGTGAGCCCTGGGCGGGGAATTCTGTTCCCTCCTTTCCTGTTCCCCCTACCTCCCACCCGGGTTTGTGTTGTTTCTGGGTTTCTGGTTGCTGTGCGGGCCTCAAGATGTGACTGTGGGTGTCTGGGAATCCACCTCTGTCAGGAGCCAAGCCGGCTTGGTTTCCCCAGCTCGGTCCTGCCCTCCCTGTGGGTCTTGGTACTGTTGTATATGTGTTTATTACATATTTCTGTGTGCCTTCCTTACCCATAGCCACTGTCTGAACGGCAACTGTTAGACAGCCGCGGTGATCTACTTAGTGCTGCTGACAGCTCGCTGGTCCAGCCACGCCCCCTCTCTTGTTAGTACCAGCTGTGTCTATTCCTGTGTGCCATCTTCCCGCTCCTCACCCAGGTGCTGCCAATTTCACCATGACCAGCAATGCGTGTACTTAAGCAGCTTGTGCCAGTCACGCATTGCTGGGTCTTCAATGAACTGTACTGGTTGTCTGCTGCTCTGTCTGGAGACTACATTGTTCAACTGTTTGCCACGACGTGTAGCCACTCCACATCGCCGTGGTTCTCTTGTGCCCGCACAGCGATACCGGCTGTGGGATGCCAGCATGGCTACACGTCTCTCCTCATGCGTTCGCTGGGTGATGCCCGCCCTCGAACACCCAGTGTAAGTTACTTTTGCATTTTTCGTATGTCTTCACCCTTTTTGGAGTTGTGTGACTTTACATTAATAAATGTGTGTGGTGAACCCAGCACGTAAATCCTCATTATTTCCCCCCTCGCCATGCGCTGTGGAAAAGCGCACGGAGAGGTTCAAGACAAAATCTCAGCAGAATCGAAAGAAACAGTAGCTCTTCCGATGAGGGCTCACACACCATCTCCAGATGAAGGTAGGGCTCCCTATATTTACAAGGGCAGCACGGTGGCAGAGTGGTTAGCACTGCGGCAGCACAGCAACTCACCCTTGGCGGGGGAATCCTGGGTTCAATCCCAGCCCCCGACCAACGGTGATCTGTGTGGAGTTTGCATGTTCTCCCCGTGTTTGTGTGAGTTTACTCTGGGATTTCTCCAGTTTCCTCCCACATGGCAAAAACATGCAAGTTAGGTTAATTGGCATCAAACTGGGGATTCTAAATTGTCCTTAGGTAGAATTTGTTCAATTCAGATAAAAACTCTGAGTAGGTTGATGAAGGATGATAAACTATGCCAAATAAAATTGGGTTTAGCCTAAAATTGCTAAAATGCCCAATACTGAGGACCAGGACCTCAAAGGAATTATAATGTGTTTTTTGCTTTACATTAACTAGTAATCTGGAATGGTAAATTGTTGCTACTCCTCCTCCACGACCAGAACTTCTGGGATTTTGACAGTTTAAATAACCAGAGGGAGTTGATTCATTTAAACCAACATAATCCTCTTGCCCTAACCAAGTCTGTAAGGGATATTAAATCAATCTGATGATCAATTAACAGATCATGGACTAGCAGAGACTTGGGAGTTAGAGACCTAATATTTAATAAACCACATTTAATTTAAATTATGAGGAGGAATAGAGGCCAAATCATTAAATTTAGAGACTTCATGTTTAATTTGAGTTTTCCCAACTTTTTGTTTAATCACTTTGGGATGCTTATACATTATATTTTTATTTATTTTGGAGGGAGCAGACAATGATTCTCTGATGGGGAAGACAGGAGCTAAGTTCTGGAATTTCCCCATTGTGGGACTAATAAAGGCTTATCTTATCTTATCTTAAGTTGAGGGGTGGCGGATGAAGAGGATCTGCAGAGAGGCGTGTAAGACTGCAACTCTGCTTTCTGGTCCCAACTCTGAGTTGTCAGGGTTTTGGAAATTTAGATAAAAATGATGCCAGATTGTTAGATAAAAGAGATGCACCATCCAAAGTGGGATGGATGCCGTCTCGTCTAATAAGATAAGATAAGATAAGATAAGATAAGCCTTTATTAGTCCCACAACGGGGAAATTCCAGGATTGCAACAGCACAGGGATAGCAACACTCAGAGCAACAATCAGAAGGCAAGAAAAAAAAAAACAAGCAAGCAAGAGCAGCTAATAAACATATGTACGTATTACTATAAAATATATATATATACACACACACACAGACACACAGTGCAGAGCATTGTAGCTGGATGGAATAAATATATGAATATATGAACACACAGTGCAGAGCATTGTAGCTAGATGGAATAAATATGTAAATATATAAACACCCACAGTACGGAGCAATTGCAGCTAATAAGAACAGGTTTTCCCCAAAATGAGTTCCAATTGTCTATGTAGCTCACATTGTTTGCAGGACACCACACAGACAGACAGCGGTTGAAGGATGACAAGAGACTAAACATGTCATCACTGGTCAGACTGGGGAGGGGCCCAGAGAATACTACAGAGGCAGACATTGTTTTTGCAAAGTCACATACCGATTCCACATTAAGTTTTGTGACTTCTGACTGCTGGAGCCGGATGTCGTTAATGTCGGCATGAATAACAATTGTGGAGTATTTACAGTTACTTTCAGCCAGCATTTCCAAATTTGACTCGATGTTGCCTGCTCTGGCCCCAGGGATGCATTTGACTATGGCCGCTGGAGTCTCTAGGCTCACGTTTCTGACTACAGAGTTGCCAATGATAAGAGTTTTTTCCTCAGCGGATGTGTCGCTGAGTGGGGAAAAATGATGAGAAACATGAACAGGTTGGCAGTGTACCAGGGGCTTACGGCTAAGCTTCCTTCTCACTGTCACCCACCCATTCTCCTGGCTGCTCAGGAGGACCGGAGGACCGCTAGCAGACCACCCTACACTAGGGAGCTTCGCTGCAGCTAAGGGGCATCCATCATTAACTGGCGCAGACGGTGTTTCAATGCAGTGGAGCCAGGATTCCCAGTCAGACAACCTCACCTTGAGCGCCTCAAAAAGACAACATTTATTACATTTACCATTATCACTAAAAGAGGCAGAGGTGTAGCTAAACATCTGACAGAGAGAGCACACCAGAGAAGAAGGGGAAGGAGAGCTAGTAGCCATAGCTAGTGGCTAACCCGAAGCTAACACAAACACCGATGAAAGGTGAACAGAAGGCTAAAGAGGGTGATTAGATGACACTGAGCACACACACAGGTGCAAGAGGCTTGTTAAACAGAAGTGAGAGGTGACGGTAGATGGAAAAAAGTGATTAAAATACAATTAAAGGCAATAATCCTCAGGAGATTGAGGAGAGTGTTGATAATCGACACACATCCACAGGCTGCCATCCTTCTTTCTCACAAGGACAATGGGTGAAGCATAGGGGCTACAACTCTCCCTGATTACCTGTGCCTCCAACAATTGATTAATATGCTCTTTTACAACCTCATACTCAGACGGAGGTATACGCCGGTAACGCTGTTTGACAGGCACCTCATCCAAAAGAGAAATATCATGAGACACCAGGCTCATGCATCCCAGGTCTCCCTTATGAGATGAAATGATAGTCGCATATTCATGAAGGAGAGCCCGCACCTGCCCTTGTTCTTGTATTGACAGCTCAGACAAGTCTAGCTCCTCTATCTGATCCTGCACTGATGCAATGGTCTGTGATGTTACTGTGGCCACACAAGCTGGCACCTCAGTGACACTTGTGGGAAGACTCACTAAATAAACACTATTCAGTGTACCCACAGTTGTGCGGGGTTATAGCAACGCATCCGTGACACCTACATTAGCAATGGAAACAAAGGCTGTGCCTCTTCCCACACAAATCAATGCAGGCGAAGCAAGTAGACCGGCTGGCAAACCAGTGTCCAAAGGCTCAAAAAGCAAAGTAGTCCCAGCATATTGCTCAGAGCATGTGGTTGGCACAATTTTCATTACCCCACCTGGAATACGAACAGCTTTGTTACCCCGGACCTTAACCATGCAACAAGCGTTACCGGAAGACTGCATACTTAACTGATGACATGTCTGTAGAGCCCTCACAACAAACTCGGGGGCATCTGATACAGCAGTTAACTCAAAGAAAGCCAAACCATGCTGGCCCAAAAAATCTTTGTAACACCGCTGAATAATATTCATTCCCCAACACACCAGGGACCTGAAAAGACACATCACCAAGAGGATCCTCTACAATCAACACACCACACTGGGTCATTACCTTACCACAGAGCGCAACATCAAGCTTAAGATAGCCAATATAGGGAATTGCTAACCCACTGGCGGCTCTAAGCTGCAACCAGTGACAAGACTGAAGTTGCTCCAAGCCCTGGGACTCAAAATGCTGTTGAAAGAAGCTCTCTGTAATGGTGGACACCATTGACCCAGCATCCACCAGACAAGGTAGAGTAACACCACCCATGTTTACATCTAGGCATGGGCATAAAAACACCAATTTAGAAGCAGCCCCAACATTATTCAAACCAAATTCTGAGCCAGTAGATGCCCCACCTGAACTGTGGCTCTGCAGTCCGGTGGGCCTTAGTTTCCCGACAGCTGAGATGGAGGAGTCTGTCCAGGTCGCAGGATTACAGATGAGGGAGACTGACCACGCACAACATGCACACCATTACAATCGCTTGCGTAGTGGCCAGGCTGTTGGCAATGTCTGCATACAATCGGGCCACTGTGATGCGGGCGAATAGACTGATGAGAATTCTGCAATAAAGTCATACTTTGTGTTAACCTTTTGAACGTGTCTGTCGCCGAATTGCGACATAACCCCTAGTGGTCAAGAGTGGTAAATATTTTTGTCAATAAAATAGTTCAGATTTCCAAGGCTATAACTTGAAAGTGGTAAGAGATAATGGCTTACTGTCAATTAGAAAGATATAAAATATGATCCAAAGTTTCAGATAGGAATAAATTTATGCATCTAATTTGCATAATGCCGCGGCACCTCTTTAAATTCCATAACTCAGTCAAAACTGGACTTTGGACATATTTACACAAAGAATGGTTAAGTCTTTTGACACCGTTTTTTGTACAGAGGTACCTCATCTTATCTTCAAAGTATATGAACAAGAAATCAGTACATAAAAAACACTGAAATTCCTCACTTACTTTTGACAAAGGGTGGCTGGCTGGCTGGCGTGGTCGCTGCGCTTTCACCCATCGTGGTCGTTATTTTAAGTTCTGTCGGTCATTTACAGTCTCTATCACATCTACAAAGTCTTATGATTATCCCACATAAATTTTGCTTGCATCCCACGGCTATTTTCCGTGTACAAAGCCGACAAAGTGACAGTGATGATGACCGATCACGGCCATATTAGCTTTCTGGGCTAAAATGCTAAAAACAGGAAAAGGAAATGAGGCGTTCTTCTTCTTTGGTGTATTACATGTCATCCATTGAGTCCGCCAACGGATGTCTGCCACCTTCTGAAACTGGCAGATCAGTACAAATCCTGAATGGAGCCGATCATGTCAGAGTGAGATGATAGGCGCAGCGCCGTGCTCTGCCACTAGGGGCATGCATAATTGACACACTCAGAGGGTTAATTTAACTGCTCTTGTTGAGGTTTCAACATTTCCTTCATTCATCTTCTTCCGCTTAATCCTTTTTGGGTCGCGGGGGGGGGGGGGGGGGGGACTGGAGCCTATCCCAGCATCTTTGGGCAAGAGGCAGGGTACACCCTGGACAGATCGCCAGTTGAAAATAAAAATGGCCTCAATTAATAATATAAAACCTCTAAAATAGAATAAGACACCACCCGCAATAGGGTGGGTCTCACACAGATAAATCTTAAAAAAACAAATCTCCAAGAGGTAAAACAGCAGTGTTAACGTGAGCCTCCGGTGAAGGGGCACACAGCGCAGGAGACCACCACAGGTGATGACCCATGGCTCCAATCAACAGTGGGATTACTGCACCAACAAGACAGTGCGACTCCACCAGCGGTTTGTTACTGTGCTGGCCTAGTTGTGAATCATGACGGGAAGCAACAGAAAACAGCCTTAAAAAAGAAACCAAACAAGCTATGTAACAAGCAACATACGGCTAAATTGGCAAGAAAATCAAAACCCCACCAACACGCTTACCTGCAGTAGTAGTGGTAGCAACATTTAACTGAGAAGTGCAGCACACACTGAGCCTCAGAGAGAGAGCAGACCAGGGGGAGACAGAAAGAGAGACCAAACAATCTAATAAACTGCTAAATTGACAAAAGGATCAAAATCCCACTGACACGCTTACCTGCAGCAGTAATGACAACGATGCCCAACCAGGAAGTGCAGTGCGCACAGAGTATCAGAAAGAGAGCAAACCAGGCACACGCACCTGCCTTTATAGCAAATCATTCTGAGCGTCTGCCACTTAAAGGCACAGGGACCCTGCAGCAATTCCATCCTACTACATCAGCAAGAATCCTCCAAAACAAACCCATTACATTTTGGAGGTGATCCATGAGGGACGGAAGGGGCCTTAGCAGAAGTATGCGCTTTCTGAGTGCTTTTCTAGTTCTAACATGCAAACGTCACCATCAACAGTCCAGGTATTTGAGGTGTTCTATCTCAAGTACACCTGATGCAACTAATGAAGCCCTTGACTGGTTGCATCAGGTGTGCTTGAGACCACACCTGATTTGCAAATGTGTGCTCTTATAGAGAATTCTATTCAGGGAGCTGAATAATTTTGAGACTGCAGTAATCATTGAAAGTAGGATCTAGTGTTGAATATGGATAAAAGCTGTGTAATATTAGTGTGCTTTAACTTTTTAAACTGTTCTTTTGTAAGTTGTTTATTGCAAACACCTGAAAATTTAAAAATGTTGCCATTAAACCTAAAATGCAACGGGGGTTGAATGATTTTGATAGCAATTGTAAGTCTTAGAGGATCTTTTGATATGACATTTGAGGCTATTCATGTGTATGTCCAGTTTGAGTTTCCTATAAATGCTGAAGTTCAGTTACGTTACACAGAGAAAAGGGGTCCCTGTACATTATACAGTATGTAGCCTAAATAAATTAACTTTTGTGGGTGAACAGATTGTAAAAAATGCTGCTGCAGAGAAGATAAGAAATAAGGAGTAGCTGCCTGCTGAATGGGAAAGTTACAGTTGACCTTGGAGTGTGGCAGTTTATTTCTGAGAAAAGAAAAAGGGAGGCCGGGAAGGAGTTTTGGTTCTTCTGGGAGTTTCTTTCTGCTGAAAAGAATGTTTTTCCTCTCAGCTTTTGCCAAATGCTGTCCCTAAACCGTGTGTTTGTTGACATCCTCCTTCTAACATCCCATGGGCTTCACCGTACAGTTTACGATGCCCAGTGATTGATATTGTGAAGCTGTACTATATAAATAAAGGTGAAATTGAATGAAGAGTGAAAAACAACTCAGATCATTTTCTCAGCAAGACTGACTGCAAAATTGACAGATCATTCAGCTATCAAGGCTGGGGTTACCTTTTCATGATGTCCCATAGCAAATCTGGAAGAGTTAAAAATGCCCAATGACCAATAGATGCTAGTAATGCTATAAAACCAACAAAAACACAATTTTTCAGTTAACTGGACTTTGAAGTAAAGTTTTTCCTTCAAAAATTTACTCAGGTAAGAGTAGAAAGGTCAAATAGGTTCATTTTGTCTTCTTTAAATTATTTATCTTTTGTTCATATAAAAGACAAAAAATAAAATAGAAAGGAGCCTTCCTTTCTATTAAAAAATAAAAAAAAATAAAATAGAGAGGACTGAAGGCTGCAGTGTACAGTCGAAACATGTTAAGAAGGTAAAGACATCTCCTTTCTATTTTATTTTTTGTCTTTTATATGAACAAAAGATAAATAAGAGTAGAAAGTATCCTGCAATAAAACTAAACACAAAAGTAGATTTACAAAAAAAACCCTACTTGAATACATGTACTTACATGTAGTTACCACTGCTGGAGACACATATTTTCCAACCAGTATTATCCTTTCTTAAATTTCTTTTTTCATTCATCATTTTTTTTTTGTTTTTTCCTCTTATTTCTTCACATTTTTCTTCTTCTTCAAAGTTTCCATTTTTGTCTTGTGAATTTGCAATATTTTGCAATAAATTTTCAATTTTTCTTATAATTTTGTGACTTTTTTCTCATTAAGTTGCAGTGTTCATGTGGATGCTGGTTGAATTTTAATTCTGTGTAATGGTTTATTTTTTTTAGTTCATGGGGATCCAAGTTTATTTTTAATGTTTTTGTTTGGAGGTGAGGGATTATTTTTTTTATTTATTTATTCATTCATTCATTCATTCATTCATTTATTTTCATTTTAAAGAGAACTAGAAATAAGGGCCCCCAAACATAATCTGGCATATAGGGCCTCCCATAGGCATACAATCATGTGAAAAAATTAGGACATCCCATTAAATAGTCAGTTCTTTATTAAGAAATGTTCACATATCTATGTCTAACCTTGTTTTGGTTTTTATTTGCATTTTTTAACATTTATTTTAGCCATTTTAAGTGGGAATGAATGTGGGGGTGTCCTAAAAGAGATGGGGGTGTCCTAATTTATTCCTCACTATTTACTTAGTGTCAGGTCAGGTCAGGCATTGGCTTGCTTGCTACAGGATAACCATGAAAACCGGTACTGCCTGTCTCATGGGTCGGGCCGTCGGTGACTCAACCGGCATCCCCACCCTTCCGAGGGCGTGGAGGGTGAAACAGGGCATCCTGGCAGAACTAAAAACAATATCTGCCACAGGTCTGTGGCGGACCACTCCCAGTTACACGGGGTGAGACTGGACATCCTGGCAGATAAACACATCTGTCGCAAGGTCTGTGGTGGACTGTGCCAGTCGGTGCATTTGTGACATGCACTACACAAAGAGCAGAGATAAACAAACCTATCATCTGGTCAGTCACTGCAACAGATACTGGAGTCAGTTTGTCTTGGCTTGTCCTTGCCACTGATAATACTTTTATCTGCCAAGAATGTGCTGCTAGTTCAGCAAAAGCTAGCAGTACTCAAATACTTTGCAAGCAGTTTCATGAAATGGTCAATCAGAAAGCAACTCATACCGGCCCGGATGCCGCCCGGGCTTACAAGATCCGTGCTGATCTGTTCACACCCCGACAGGCAGCGAAAAGTAAGCTAGGAGCAGGAAGACAAAAAAAAGAGGGAAACAGCAGCCTTGTGTGTAGCAGAATGGAATGTATGCACTCTGTTGGACAGAACAACATCACAGTGCCCAGAAAGACAGACTGCGCTTGTGGCCCTGGAAATGAACAGGTACAATATAGACATAGCTGCACTTAGTGAAACAAGATTGCCTGGATATGACAGCTTGGAAGACCGTGGGTACATCTTCTTTTGGAGTGGGAGATCAACTCAAGAAAGGAGAGAAGCAGGAGGGGGCTTTGCAGTTAGAAAGGAGATAGCAGCAATGCTTGATGAGGAACCGGTGCCAATCAACGACAGGATAATGACTATGAGATTCCCACTACAGCGGAAGATGTATGCCACACTCATCAGTGTATATGCCCCAACAATGACCAACACAGAGGAGGTGAAGGAAGAGTTCTACAGTGATTTACGTGAGACTATCAGGCATGTACCGACTGATGACAGGCTGATACTCATTGGAGATGTTAATGCCAGAGTTGGTTTGGACACTGAGAAATGGAAAGGAGTGCTAGGCAGTCATGGAGTAGGCAAGTGCAATGCTAATGGAGAACGTCTACTTGCACTATGTTCAGAGTACAACCTTGTGATAACCAACACTCTATTTAAGTACAAGGACACACACAAGAAGACATGGATGCACCCAAGATCCAAGCACTGGCACTTATTAGACTACAACATAGTCAAGCTGAAAGACATAAGGGATGTATTGGACACTAGAGCAATGAGAGGCGCGGACTGTGGTACTGATCATGTTATGTTGAGATCTAGATTAAGGATATGCAGACGAAAACAACACTGCAGGACGGGTGCGAAGCCACCACAGAAGCTAAACACTAGTGCACTGAAAGGCCAAAAGAAGCAGCAAGAACTTACACAGGAAATGGATGAAAACTTGAAAGACTGGGACAGCAACAACTCAGAGAATGACATAGAAGAGAAATGGGAAAAACTGAAGAATACGGTGTATCAGACTGCGAGTGATGTATTAGGCCACCCTGAGAGGAAACATCAAGATTGGTTTGATGAGCATGATGAACACCTGAAGAAACTACAAGAACCGAGGAATACAGCTAGGCAGGAGAATCTACAGTGTAACACAAGGTCAAAGAAGAAGAAATACTCAAAGGCTCAGAGTGAGCTATATAAGTACACCAGAGAGATGAAGTCCAACTGGTGGGATGAAAAAGCGGAGGAACTTCAAACCGCAGCATACAGGAAGGACATGAAAACATTCTTCACAGATTTGAGAGAAATCTACGGCCCTAAACCAAGAGGATTGATCCAACTAAAGGCTATGGATGGTGAAATGGTTTTGCAGGAGAAAGACAAGATCCTGGACAGATTTGCAGACCACTTTGACCAACTACTAAACAACCCTGGAGATCTCACTGAAGAGGCTAAAGAAGCTTTAGTGCAGTGACCAGCTGTATCAAGTCTGGATGAACCAACAAATTTTGATGAACTAATGACAGCTATCAGGAAAACACAGGATTGTAAAGCTCCAGGAAGGGATGGAATTCCAGCAGAAGTATGGAAATTTGGTGGTGTTCAGCTGACCAACTGCCTGCACAAGCTCATCCAAGAGATATGGGATGACCAGAAAGTACCTCAAGACTGAAAGGATACAAGTATTGTGCCTTTGTTCAAGAAAGGTGACAGGAAAGATTGTGGAAATTACCGAGGTATATCACTACTAGCCACTGTTGGTAAGATTCTCTCACGTGTACTACTTAACAGACTCAGTGAACATATCTCGCAGAATGTACTACCGGAAACCCAGTGCGGCTTTAGAAGTGGAAGAAGCACAATGGACATGATTTTCTGCTTGAAACAGGTTCAAGAAAAGTGTATCGAACAGAACATGCCGCTTTATGTAGTCTTCATAGACTTCAGTAAAGCCTTCGATACTGTTTCACGACAAGGACTTTGGCAGGTACTCAAGAAATATGGTTGTACAGAGAAGTTTGTCAGCCTGATCGAGGCACTCCATACAGGTATGCAAGCAAACGTGGCAATGAGTGAGTGGTTCAGTATCTAAAGACTTTTCAGTAAGCAACGGGGTGAAACAAGGGTGTGTGCTGGCGCCTACACTCTTCTCGTTATATCTGGCAGCCATGCTTGAGGTGGCCTTCAAAGACACTTCAGAAGGAGTATACATTCAAACAAGGAAAGAAGCAGACTTGTTCAATGTGGCACAGTTTAAAGCCAAGAGTAAGACATCGATAAAGATAGTAAGAGAAATGCTCTTTGCCGACAACAGCGCTCTAGTTGCACACAGCGTGGAAAATATGCAATCTTTAGTGGAGAAATTTGCAAGAGCAGCTAGCCAATTCCGCCTCCAAATCAACATCAAGAAGACAGAGTGCCTTTATCAACCACCAAAGTCCCAGTTATCAACATCACTACCAGAAGAGATCAGCATTGGTACAGAGCCACTAGTCAAGTGCAAGACTTTCAGGTACCTAGCGAGTACTGTTTCAGAGAATGCTAGGCTGGAGGATGAACTATCTCTCAGAATGGGAAGAGCAAGCGCTGTGTTTGGAAACTTGAGGGAGAGACTGTGGAACAATCAACATGTGTCTATCCGTGTGAAATGCAAAGTGTACAGAGCGACAGTACTGGCTACTCTATTGTACGGTGCTGAAACTTGGACTGTCTACAGAGTGCAGGTGAAGAAACTCCACGCGTACATGATGAGACACCTTTGAGCCATAATGAACATCTCATGGAAAGACAAGATAACCAACATAGAAGTGTTGAAACAAGCTGGTCTACCATCAATGGAGGACATGCTAATACAGATGAACCTGAGATGGCTCGGACATGTTGAGAGGATGGACCACCAGCGTCTCCCTCGGCAGTTACTCTACTCACAGTTATGCGAGGGCAAACGCAATCAGGGTAGACCAAGGCTCAGATTTAAAGACACTATAAAAAGAAACTTGAAGAAGCTGGACATAGACAGGACTTCCCGACAGCGGAAGGCTAAGGACAGAGCTGTGTGGAGGAATCTGATCAGACCTAAATGAAACAGTCATTGTCACCCACGACAGACTGCTATGATGATGATAATTTGCTTAGAATTACACTTTACTGAAAATTTGAAAAAAGTATTTAATTCATTTTTAGTTGTTTAGTTGTATTACATGAATCTCCCAATATTTTTAACATTGATATTAAATATCCATATGTCCAAATATGTAAAAAAAAATCCAACAACACAGGCTTATACAGCCTACGGCTGTGGCGCAGGTGTAGTGTGGCCGATTACTGATCGAAGGGTCAGGGGTTTGATTCTCGCTCTGTCTGCAGTCTGCATGTCGAAGTGTCCTTGAGCAAGACACTGAACCCCCAGTTGCTCCTGGTGGGTCAGGCCAGCACCAGTGTATGGCAGGTACGCCACCATCAGTGTGTGAATGTGTGTGTGAATGGGTGGATAGCTGGATCTGTAAAGCGCTTTGGTCATCAAGAGATGAGAATAAAAGTGCTATATAACTGAAAGCCAAGGTGTCCTAATTTTTTCACAAGACTGTAAATCATAAACCTTTTTTACATGTAAATCACGTTACATAATGGAATAAAATGCATCTGAAGCACCAATATTAAATCTGCAACTTTTTTCTTGTAAATTTACATTTTTTTCTAAATTTTAATTTTACAAATATTTTCTTGTAAATTTGCTTCTGTTTTTTTCTGGTAAATCTGCAATTTCTTATAAATTTGCAGCTTTTTTCCTTTAATTCTGTAACATTTTACTTGTAAATTTGCAGCTTTTTCATTTAAATCTGCAGCTTTTTAAAATATAAATTTGCAACTTTTTGGAGTAAATTTGCAACTTTTTTATAAATTTGCAGTATTTTTACTTGTAAATTTGCAGCAGTTTTTTTCTTTTTAAATATGCAACTTTTTCTTGTAAATCTGCAACTTTTTTAAATATACAGTAACTGCTATTTTTTATCATAAATTTGCAACTTGTGTCTTGTAATTTTGCAACTTTTTTCATGCATATTAAACTTTTTTCATCAATCTGCAGTGTTTTTATTGTAAATTTGCAACTTTTTTTCTGGTAAATCTGCATCTTTTTTCTTGTAAATTTGCAACTTTTCTCTCAGAAATTTTCCATTTTTTTTCCTGTAAATTGGGGCTTTTTTTTTCTTTTCAATCTGCAAAGTTTTCTTGTAAATTTGCATTTTTTTTCACTCATGACTGTTATGGTGGAAAATGACACAAGACGTAGAGCTTATTGAGGGACATCCAACTGAACTTTTATTAGGGAGAACGCTCAACTCTATACAGAGTGGGCCGTCCCCGCCTGACATCATCCTGTGGGTGGGTACGACATCCCAGACACCCAAATCCCATACACAACAGTGACGTTGCTATTTTTACCTCCGCCAAGGAGGTTATGTTTTCATCAGCGTTGGTTTGTCTGTCTGTCTGTCTGTTTGTTTGTTTGTTAGCAAGATAACTCAAAAAGTTATGGACGGATTTTCATGAAATTTTCAGAGATTGTCAGAAATGGGGTATCCTACAGATGATTAGATTTTGGTGGTGATCCGGATCACCGTCTGGATCCAGGAATTTTTTAAAGGATTTTTTTTTTTTAATTTAACATTGCGAGATAGGGCCATTTTCAATATTTTTTCAATATTTTTTTTTTTTTTGTGCATGTAACTCTGCCAAAAAATCGTCACAACACTTGGGAAAAAAAAAAAATACAGGACAACATGCCCACAGGGGAACTGTGGCGCTTGGCGGAGGTCTGCGCTCTCTGAGTGCTTTTCTAGTTTCTTCATAAATTCACTACTTTTTTGTCATAAATGTACAACTTTTTTCCTGTAAATTTGTGACTTTTTTTTCTTTTAAATTTGTAACATTCATAGATGCTGGTTTGATTTTTATTCTGTGTAATTGATTAATTGATTAAATAAATGTTCAATCTTTACTCTTGAGAAGATGTTTTGTTTATTGCCCCCCATTCCCGGCCCCCAACAATGAAATGAAATATTCGCCCATGGGTCTCCCAAAAATCTAGATCACCATTTTCTGAATTTCTAATGTTAAAAAAAAATTGACTGTTGACTTTCATACTCTAATATTGTAGCAAACTCAATATGAGCACCCTACTTGGCTTGCCAAGTGGGTTGACCCTATTGGCGACACAGGTAGAGTGCGGGACTCCAGAGCAGGAGGCGTGAGTTCGAATCTCCCGGTGGGACGTCGCCATGTCGAGCAGCACGTTACATTTGGTGTCAGAAGTGGGATCTCCTGTCCAAAGCAGTAATGGGGCGCTGACATCGGGACGATGTCGAGAACCAGAGGGGAGTAGTGTAGCGAACTCAATATGAGCACCCTACTTGGCTTGCCAAGTGGGTTGACCCTATTGGCGACACAGGTAGGGTGCGGGACTCCGGAGCGGGAGGCGTGAGTTCAAATCTCCCGGTGGGACGTCGCCATGTCGAGCAGCACGTTACAATATGATTCTGTTCCACCAGACGGCAGACTGTAGGCTCATGTATCAAACAGCGGGCAGACAAATACCCCAGACGTCATTTCAAACAACGGTTCCCATAAATAAATTAATACATTTATTAAAACCAGGCTTTTGCAAATTATAGTGCTCACCTACAAGTGAAACCATTTTAAATTTGCCTGTAAACACATTCACAGCAAAATTCTACATTTAAAATTTGAGAATGCACGTTAAAAAGCAGTAACAAACCTGCTATCACCACATAGTAATATTTTTTTAAAAATCCAAACTTACTGACTCACAGGGCGCTGCTTGTTCCAAACCAGTATCCATCAGACCGCTGCACCGTTCAGACTGCAGAGTCAAGCGAACACATCAAGTTTCGTTTCCTGGGTTTTGCGTATGCTTGAAACAAACAAAAAAAATCACTGGGCACGCCTTTTAAAGGCTTAGGGTTGTTAGGGTTGGGACCAAAGCTTCCTCGTTTTTACAATAATTTCCTGCATGTTAGATGTGCGTTCAAGTCCCTCTACCAGTTTCTGTTTTTCTTGTTTCTCTTGCTGCTAAAAATAGCAGTTACAAAACACAGGAGTTCAATTAAACAGAGAATTGTCCTCCTCCACCATAAACCTTGTCATGCTACATAACAGAATAAAATTAATCTGAAGCATGAATTTTAAATCTACAGCTATTTTCTTGTAAATTTGCTTCTTTTTCTTGTATATCTACTTTTTTCCTTATAAATTTTTAACTTTTTTCCTTTAACTCTGCAATCTTTTTTCTTATAATGTGCGACTTTTTTCTCATACATTTAAAACTTTTTTTATAGGAAATTTGCAACTTCTTATAAATCTAAAACCTTTTTTTCATAAATTTGCAATTTTTCAGGTAAATTTACAACCTTTTCCTTTTAAATCTGTAAGTTTTTCATGCAAATTTGCAACCTTTTTCTCAGAAATGTTCTAATTTTTGCTTTTAAACTTTCTTTTAAATCTGCAAATTTTTCTTGTAATTTTGCAACTTTTTCCTTCATGAATTTGACATTTTTTCTTCATAAATTCACTACGTTTTGTCATAAATCTGCAATTTTTTTTGTTATGAATTTGTGACTTTTTCTTCTAAATTTGCAACATTCACATTGTAATGTTACAGGGGTTCACAGAAATAATGAGAAAGGATTGAGACACAACAGGCATTTATTTCTCACTCAGTACTTCTTCTTCTTTTAGATTTCATTGGCGGTTGGCAGCCAGCTTACAGGTGCATTACCACCACTGACTTGATTATCATCACTCTATGTCTTTGTACAAGGAGTTTTTATAAGGAGTTCAATTCAACTTTATTTATATAGCACCATTTCACAACAACAGTCATCTCATAGCACTTTCAAATGTAGGGGAAATCCCCACAATTGCAGAAAGACCCCAGCAATCAAGCGATCCCCTGTGAGCAAGCGCTTGGCGATGGTGGAGAGGAAAAACTCCCTTTTAACAAGAAGAAACCTCCAGCAGAACCAGGCTCAGGGAGGGGCAGTCATCTGCTGTGACTGGCTGGGGGGTGAGGGGATAGAGAAGAAGAAAAGAACAGACATGTAGAGAGCAAACATTAAAGGGGAGAAGCCCAGTACGTTATTGGAGGTCCCCTGACTGTCTAAATCTATTAGCAGCATAACTAAGGGAGGGTTTAGAGACACCTGATCCCTCCTAATTGTAGGCTATATCGAAAAGGAAGGTTTTTACCCTATTCTTAAAAGCAGAGATTGAGTCTAACACCCGAATGAAGATCGGTAACTGGTTCCACAGGAAAGGCGCTTGATAACTGAAGGCTCTGCCTCCCATTGTACTTTTGGAGATTCTAGGTATTACAAGTAATCCTGCATTTTGGGAGCGTAATGCTCTATTAGGATGATAGGGTAGTATTAGATCTTTTAAATAAAAAGGGGCCTGATTGTTAAGAGCTTTGTAAGTGAGAAGAAGGATTTTAAACTTAATTCTGAACTCTATGGGAAGCCAATGAAGGGAGGCCAGAACTGGAGAGATATGATCTCTCTTTCTAGTACCTATTAAAACTCTTGCAGCAGCATTTTGGATCAACTGAAGACTTTTTAAAGATATTTTAGGACAACCTAACACCAAGGCGAACTCCCCCGGAGATCATCCACGACCGGGAAAGCTGCAGAAAGCGTCATGGTGCGACCCTCGCCTGAGATCTGGACATCCACGCTGGGGCCGGCCGAGGGACAAAGAACGTCTACTCCCTCTCACCGCTCCTCGGTATCCACACGAGCGCGCACGCACCTCGTCCTCTCTCCACAACGGCGACCTCCAGGGCCGGACGGAGAACGCAGCACGTGGACCAGAACGCACCATGACCCGGCACAAGCGAACGACAGCAACAGCCCAAACAGGGAAGACCATCGGCGCCGACGACACTGATTTCCAGCAAGCTCCCTGACCCTGACCCACCTCTCAACAGTGGACCACACATGCACCGAACCCCCGCACGCACACCGGGGGGTTACGAGGACAGCGCACCACGCACGGGACAATACCGGCTCCACAGACTGCCATCGTCCTCTGCTGCTGCACACACACGAGAAACACGGCCGACCGCCGTCCTCGGAACCTTCAGGGCTGCTCACACACATGAAGCAGACACGCAGCCCGCTACAGGACTTTGTATGGGTCTCAGCCACGGCGCACAATGGGAATTCAGCCATCAGCTGTCCTCGAGGGCTTTAGGGCTGCGCACGCACCTAAAGCCAACACGCCAAGTCCCCCACATAGCTTCAGCTCCTGTTTTTCTTTATGGCCGCTACGCATCCTCGCAGGACTTAGCCGCGAGAGGAGTCAGAGGCAAATGTTTCTTCTCACAGCCGCTGTGGACCTCCGCCACGTTTAACGGGACAGCCCCTCAACATCGTGGATCCACATGCAATTTTTGCGCGGCCCGGACAACTTTGCCGTTCCGGGCTGGCACTTGCTACCCCCACCCCCCTCCCTCCCCCTCCTCCGGCACAGAGCTTTTCCCGCAGCTCGCTTCCAAAGCCGGACAATCGACGCCTCAGCCCCCTGCTGAGCCCTCTGGGGGGGGGGGAGTGGTGTGGGTGACCCCCACAGCCTATGGGTCAAGCAGAGCGCTCAGCTAGAGCAATTAGCAGAACAGTGAGATGTATGGACTAATATCAATAGGCAGCCTCTCTTTGTCTAATTCCGGTGCCAGTAATCCTGCTATTGATATATGTGACTCTAATGCAAATGTCGATGCCTTCCAGCTGTTTACTGTGATGCTAATATGCCATGCATGCATTGCCTAGCTGGGTATATAAGTCAACTGCATATCGCTTGCTCTCTCTCTCTTATTGCTTTTTGACCACTTGCATTGCCTGTTTGCTGACTAGAGACACAGGGCTCGCTCCAGCGCGCTCCCACAGTGCTGGGGTGAACTCTTGTGATGGAGGATGAATAAAACACCCTTTTAAACTTCAGTTTGCCGTGTCAGCCTGCACTTATTTCGTGCCTCCACTCTGGTGACCCTTATCTGATCCTCCACAAGTTACAATAATCTAATCTAGAGCTAACAAAAGCGTGGATCAGTTTCTCAGCATCACTCTGAGACAAGAGGCTCCTAATCTTGGCAATATTATGCAAATGATAGAAGGCAGCCTTAGAAACTAATTTAATATGTGAATTGAAAAACAGATCTTGATCAAAAATAACTCCAAGGTTCCTCACAGAACTATTCAGAGAAAGAGTAACCACATCCAAACTAAAAGTTTGATTTGGAAAGGTATTTCTAAGGTTTTTTGGACCAACAAGAATGACTTCAGTCTTATCTGAATTTAATAGCAGGAAATTACAAGTCATCCAAGCTTTGATTTCCTTAAGACAGGCTTCTAACTTGGCTAATTGATTACTATCATCTGGCTTCATTGACAGGTATAATTGTGTGTCATCTGCATAACAATGAAAATGTATACAGTGCTTTCTATGATGTTGCCTAACGGAAGCATATATAAACTAAAAAGAATAGGGCCTAGCACAGATCCCTGTGGAACTCCATGACTGAGCTTTGAGTTGAAAGAAAACTCATTATTGACATGAACAAACTGGAGCCTATCAGACAAATAAGATCTAAACCACTGCAACGAAGTTCCATTAAGTCCAACATAGTGTTCTAATCTATCAAGTAGAATATTATGATCGATAGTATCAAAAGCTGCACTAAGGTCTAAAAGGACAAGTACAGAAACTAGTCCATTATCAGATGCAATGAGGAGGTCGTTAGTGACCTCCGCTAAGGCTGTTTCAGTACTATGATGGATTCTAAACCCAGATTGAAACTCTTCAAGTAAACCATTTCCCTGCAGGTGGTCAAATAATTGCGTAGCAACAACTCTTTCTAAGATTTTTGAAATGAAAGGGAGATTAGAGATTGGTCTATAGTTAGCTAAAGCTCCTGGATCTAGCGTTGGCTTTTTGAGTAAGGGTTTAGTTACAGCCATTTTAAAAGCCTGCGGTACATGGCCTAAAGTTAATGAAGAATTGATTATATGAAGAATAAAGCTACCAATAAGTGGGGAGACTTCTTTAAATAACCTGGTAGGAATAGGGTCTAAAAGACAAGTTGAAGGTTTGGATGAGGAAACTATTTTGTCTAACTCACAAAGGTTGATTGGAGTAAACTCATCAAGACAGACATCAATAGAAGGAGTTGTAGTAGTTACAGTATTTAAGTTAACTGTGGGAAAAATCTGATTGATTTTATCTCTGATGGATGAAATTTTATTATTGAAAAAGTTCATAAAGTCCTGACTAGTAAGCTCTAAGGGAATGGTAGGATTGACAGAGTCCTGACTCTTTGTCAACCTGGCTACAGTACTGAAAAGAAACCTGGGATTATTCTTGTTCTCTTCTATTAATGCAGAGTAATAACTTGTTCTAGCTTTTCTAAGAGATTTTTTTATAAATTAAAAGATGATTTCTCCAAGCTAAATAGATTTCATCTAAATTAGTAGAGTGCCATTTTCTTTCTAATTGACGAGTCTTCTGTTTTAAGCTACGAGTTTCTGTGTTGAACCAAGGAGTTAGAAATCTCTGATTAGACTTTTTCTTTTTTAAGGGGGCCACCAAGTCTAGAGCCTGATGCAGAGAAGCTGAAACACTATCCACCACGTTATCAATTACAGAAGGAGCAAGCTGTCTATAGCTTATTTCCGTTGTGTTGACACATGGCATAGAGGAAACAATCTGCATAAATTTGGAAACAGCATCATCTGAGAGGCATCTACTGTAATAATATTTTTCTTTAGGAGCCAAATAGTCAGAAATAGTAAAATCAAAGGTTAACAGACAATGGTCTGACAGTACAGGGTTATGAGGAGACACTACAAGATTTTCTATTTCTATGCCATATGTCAGAACAAGGTCCAATGTATGGTGGAGGTAATGAGTAGAATTTCCTACTTTCTGAGAAAATCCAATCGAGTCTAATATTGAATTAAAAGCCACATTAAGGCAGTCACTATCTACATCCACATGTATATTAAAGTCCCCTACTATAATTATTCTATCAGATTTCAGCACTAAATCAGCTAAGAAATCAGCAAATTCGGATAAAAATTCTGAGTAGGTTGATGGGGGACGATAAACTATGGCAAATAAAATTGGGTTTAACCTAAAATTGCTAAAGTGCCCAATACTGAGGACCAGGCCCTCAAAGGAATTATAACATGTTTTTTGCTTTACATTAACTAGTAATTTGGAATGGTAAATTGTTGCTACTCCTCCTCCACAACCAGAACTTCTGGTATTTTGACAGTTTAAATAACCAGAGGGAGTTGATTCATTTAAACCAACATAATCCTCTTGCCCTAACCAAGTCTCTGTAAGGGAAATTAAATCAATCTGATGATCAATTAACAGATCATGGACTAACAGAGACTTGGGAGTTAGAGACCTAATATTTAATAAACCACATTTAATTTTTAAATTATGAGGAGGAACAGAGGCCAAATCATTCAGTTTAGAGGCTTTATGTTTAATTTGAGTTTTACCAATATTTTGCTTTATCACTTTGGGATGCTTATACATTATATTTTTATTCACTTTGGAGGGAGCAGACAACGATTCTCTGATGGGGAAGACAGGGGCTAAGCTGAGGGGTGGCGGATGAAGAGGAGCTGCAGAGAGGCGTGTAAGACTGCGACTCTGCTTCCTGGTCCCAACTCTGAGTAGTCAGGGTTTTGGAAATTTGGATAAAAAAGATACCAGATTGTTAGATAAATGAGAAGCATGATCCAAAGTGGGATGAATGCTGTCTCGTCTCAAAAGACCAGGTTTTCCCCAAAAAGAGCTCCAATTGTCAATGTAGCCCACGTCATTTTTAGGACACCACACAGACAGCCAGCGGTTCAAGGATGACGAGCGGCTAAACATGTCATCACTGGTCAGATTGGGGAGGGGCCCAGAGAATACTACAATGGCAGACATCGTTTTTGCAAAGTCACACACTGATTCTACATCAAGTTTCGTGACTTCCGACTGCCGCAGACGGATGTCATTAATGCCGGCGTGAATAACAATTGTGGAATATTTACAGTTACTTTTAGCCAGCATTTTCAAATTTGACTCGATGTCGCCTGCTCTGGCCCCAGGAATGCATTTGACTATGGCCGCTGGAGTCTCTAGGTTCACGTTTCTGACTACAGAGTCGCCAATGATCAGAGTTTTTTCCTCAGCGGGTGTGTCGCTGAGCGGGGAAAAATGATTAGAAACGTGAACAGGTTGGTGGTGAATCGGGGCTTTGCGACTAGGCTTCCTTCTCACCGTCATCCACCCAGTCTCCTCGCTGCAGAGGAGAGCCGAGGGACCGCTGACAGGGGGGCCTTAGCTAGCTAGCTCCGCTGCAGCTAATGGGCGTCCGTCAAGATTAACTGGCACAGACGGTGTTTCAATGCAGCGGAGCCGGGATTCCAAATCAGACAACCTCGCCTCGAGCGCCTCAAAAAGACAACATTTATTACATTTACCATTATCACTAAAAGAGGCAGAGGTGTAGCTAAACATCTGACAGAGAGAGCACACCAGAGGAGGAGAGGAAAGAGAGCTAGTAGCCATAGCTAGTGTCTGGAGAGCAACCACACAGGCAAACCACACAGGGAGACGCAAAACAGGAAGTGACGATACGTTACCACAAGGAAGTGACGATCCAAGTGACGATCCAAGTGACGATCATCGGTAGCACGGGGGCCCCCCAGGGAACGGTTTTGGCTCCCTTCCTGTTCACCCTTTATACTGCAGACTTCTCACACAACACAACACACTGCCATCTATAGAAGTTCTCTGACGACTCTGCGATCGTTGGCCTCATCTCCAAAGGACATGAAGCTGAGTACAGAGGACTTATCCAGGACTTCGTGGACTGGTGCCATCGGAACTGCCTCCAGATTAACGCGAGGAAAACTAAGGAGCTGGTGGTGGACTGCCGCAGGCAAGGACAACACCACACAGCACCAGTAAACATCCAGGGAACAGACGTTGAGATGGTGACATCCTACATGCACCTTGGTGTTCATCTGAACAATAAACTAGACTGGTCACACAATACCGACGCACTCTACAAGAAGTGACAATGCAGGCTGTTCCTCCTGAGGAGGCTCAGGTCTTTTGGTGTACAAGGGGCACTGCTGAAGATATTCTATGAAACGGTGATGGCATCAGCCATCACTTTTGGAGTGGTCTGCTGGGGCAACAGCATTACAGCAGCCGATAGGAAGAGACTGAACAAACTGATCAAGAAAGCTAGATCTGTCCTGGGGCAATGCCTTGACCCAGTGGAGGAGATAGGAGAGAGAAGGATGGTGGCTAAACTGTCATCTCTGCTGGAGTCCGAGTCCCATCCTATGTAGGACATTCTGAGCGCACCGAGGAGCTCATTTAGCAGTAGACTACATCATCCTAGATGCGCAACCGAGAGGTTTCGCAGGTCCTTCCTACCTACGGCTGTCAGACTGTATAACCTAAGCAGGGCTGCTCGCAGAGATAGCAAAAAACGTGACGACCTAATAGTACTGAATGCAAAAGACGCAACAGACATACACAAATGGTCCCCTCCAGTATACAACTAGGACAATATCAGTCGCTACGGAAGGTGACAATATCTATGGGAACATATTCATACTATGTAGGATAACTAAGTACACAGTTATGCTGTTTATTCCATCTTGCTACAATGCTCCGCACTTTGTATATATATTTATATATTTATGTGTACGTATGTATATTCACTGCTCTTATTTTTATTTTTCTTATCTTCTTAATTATTGCTCTGAGTGTTGCTATCCCTGTGCTGTTGCAATCCTGGAATTTCCCCATTGTGGGACTAATAAAGGCTTATCTTATCTTATTATCAGATGTGATAAGGAGGTCATTAGTGACCTTCACTAAGGCTGTTTCAGTATGATGATGGATTCTAAACCCAGATTGAAACTCTTCAAATAAACCAAACTCAGACAAAGTACTCTGCTTAGTTCATTACCTCAAATAAGATTCGAGACACGAAGTTTCAAAATATAAAAGCTTTACTCATGAGGAGTGCTTGCCCTGGCTACAGGAAAAAACAGCACTGAAGCTTATCTTCAGAGCTGGGGCTTTTATACACAAGCATGAGTTATAGGAACAAAGAGGTCGAAATAGGTTTTTCTAATATTTCAGGAACTAAGGGAGGGTTCGACATTAAGAACAGGAACAATCATAGGAACAAAGAGGTCTAAACAGGTTTTTCTGATACTTCAGGGACTAGGGGAGGGTTCGACAACTTCATCAGAACGTCTTGCGTTTTAAAACAGTCACGGAGGCATGAACACTTCTTTGTTTTAGCAGGAATGCAGCAGCAACTGTCTCAGTCAAGAGGTTTGCACAATAGAGCGGAAAGTTCCAGTCAAGACGTTTCACAGTAGAGCGGAAAGTTTCATCACACAATTGAATACAGAGCAGTAAAAGAGCACATTTTAAAACCATCCATCCATCCATCCATCCATCTTCTACTGCTTTTCCGGAGGTCCGGGTCGCGGAGGCAGCAGTTCAAGCAGAGAAGCCCAGACTTCCCTCTCCCCAGCCACCTGCTCCAGCTCTTCAGAGGGGATACCAAGGCGTTCCCAGACCAGCTGGGAGACATAGTCTCTCCACCGAGTCCTGGGTCTGCCCCGGGGTCTCCTCCCAGTGGGGCGTACCTGAAACACCTCAAGTGGGAGGCGTCCAGGAGGCATCCTAATCAGATGCCCATACCACCTCAACTGACTCCTTTCAATGTGGAGGAGCAGCGGTTCTTCTCTGAGCCTCTCCCGGATGACTGAGCCCCTCACCCTATCTCTGAGGGTGAGTCCGGCAATCCTACAGAGAAAGCTCATTTCAGCCGCATGTATCCGCGATCTCGTTCTTTCGGTCATTACCCAAAGCTCGTGACCATAGGTGAGAGTAGGAACGTAGATTGACTGGTAAATCGACAGCTTTGCCTTAGAACTAAGCTCCCTCTTCACCACAACAGACCGGTACAACGTCCGCATCACTGCAGATGCTGCTCCAATCCGTCTGTCGATCTCTCGCTCCATTTTTCCCTCACTCGTGAACAAGACCCCAAGATACTTAAACTCCTCCACTTGGGGCAGGAGCCTGTCCCCAACCCGGAGAGGACAATCCACCTTTTTCCGGCTGAGGACCATGGACTCGGACTTGGAGGTGCTGATTCTCATCCCAGCCGCTTCACACTCAGCGGCAAACCGTCCCAGCAAGAGCTGTAGGTCATTGCTGGATGAAGCCAACAGGACAACATCATCTGCAAACAACAGAGATGAGATCCTGTGGTCACCAAGCATGACACCCTCCATTCCCTGGCTGCGCCTAGAAATCCTGTCCATAAAAATTATGAACAGGATCGGTGACAAAGGGCAGCCCTGGCGGAGTCCAACTCTCACTGGGAATGACTCCGACCGAGTGTTGGCAATACGAACCAAACTCTCACAACGGTCGTACAGAGACCGAATAGCTCATAACAACAAGCCCGATACCCCATACTCCCGAAGCACCCCCCACAAAAATCCACGAGGGACGCGGTCAAATGCCTTCTCCAAGTCCACAAAACACATGTAAACTGGTTGGGCAAACTCCCACGAACCCTCAAGAATTCTCGAGAGGGTAAAGAGCTGGTCCGATGTCCCACGGCCAGGACAAAAACCACATTGGTCCTCCTGAATCCGAGGTTCAACCAACGGCCGGACTCTCCTCTCCAGTACCTTGGCATAGACCTTCCCAGGGAGGCTGAGGAGTGTGATCCCTCTAAAGTTGGAGCACACCCTCCGGTCCCCTTTTTTGAAGAGAGGAACCACCACCCCGGTTTGCCATGCCAAAGGCACTGCCCCCGACCTCCACGCAATGTTGCAGAGGCGTGTCAACCATGACAACCCAACAACATCCAGAGCCTTGAGGTACTCAGGGCGAATCTCGTCCACCCCCGGGGCCCGGCCACCAAGGAGATTTTTAACCACCTTGGCGACCTCAGCCCCTGTGATAGGCGAGTCATCCCCCTCGTCCCCAAACCCTGCCACATTTTAAAACCTGATAGTATAAATGATAACATGTACACTACCGTTCAAAAGTTTGGGGTCACTTAGAAATTTCCTTATTTTTGAAAGAAAAGCACTTTTTTTCAATGAAGATAACTTTAAACTAATCAGAAATACACTCTATACATTGCTAATGTGGTAAATGACTATTATCGCTGCAAATGTCTAGTTTTTGGTGCAATATCTACATAGGTGTAGAGACGCCCATTTCCAGCAACTATCACTCCAGTGTTCTAATGGTACAATGTGTTTGCTCATTGCGTCAGAAGGCTGATGGATGATTAGAAAACCCTTGTGCAATCATGTTAGGTCTGCAATGCTGTAATTGCTGCAAATGGAGGATTCTTTGACGAAAGCAAAGTTTGAAGGAAAAAATTATTATTTCAAATACAAATCATTATTTCTAACCTTGTCAATGTCTTGACTATATTTTCTATTCATTTTACAACTCATGGTGGTAAATAAGTGTGACTTTTCATGGAAAACACAAAATAATTGTCTGGGTGACCCCAAACTTTTGAACGGTAGTGTATATACAATGTTTTTCCTAACAGCAAGTGATCAAATAATTGTATAGCAGCAACTCTTGCTAAGATTTTTAAAATGAAAGGGAGATTAGAGATTGGTCGATAGTCCAGTGTTGACCGAGTGTTGACTTTACTCCAAATGGAATGACTTTGTGTTAAAAAACGTTATATTACTTTTTTTCAGTTTTCATTTTTATAAATCTCATTGCCTACTGAAACTGAATAGCTGAGCTTTTTTTTTTTTAATTTCCCCGACCACCTGATTGGGGAAATTAAAAAAAAAAAAAAATTGAAGCCAAAATTTCTGTAAACCAAACGATTAAATAACGATTGCCTTATATGGAAAAAAAAATCAATTACACAAATGCATGATTGTTTAGTATACTTTTTTATTTTGAATGTTTAGAATACTCAAAATACACAAACCTGCCCCAGTGGAAGAATTGTTCGGGTACAAGTTAGAATCCGAGAAGGCACAAGAAAAAAAAAAGGTATTTTAGATGTCAGTTGCTATTCAGCAAAACAAACCAAGACATGTAATTATTGATTAGTAGTACTATTACATGTATTACACTTCTAATAAAATTGTTAAGACAATTTTTACTACTTGATAAAATATAAAGTATTTTTTAAAGTAAAACGTAAGTAATAAAGAGATTATTTTCCAGGTATGCAGGCTAAGGTGTCCCAGAAGACTACTGGCACACAAACAGACTTACCAGCTAGTACTCTACGAGTATCGCATGCACCAGAAGTTATCTCAGAAGGGGACCTGCAAAGTAGCAGCCCTGCAGCCCAGCCTGTGTGACGGGTTAAAAATGGGGATTAATAGTATGTGACGGGTTAAAAATGGGGATCAATGGGTTAATTAAAAGCGTATCATACACGGGTTAAGAAGCAGATTACAGGCTAAATAGTCAGTTAAAAAGCTGATTGTAGACAATATATACAGTTAGGGATGAGAGTTAAAAAGATTAATGCTTCATTATTGTTTTTGCACATGATTGTTACATTTAATAAAAACATCAGTACAGTATTAAGGGGTTTGGATGCTGTGTGCACTGTTTACGGTTTGTTGAGAGTTCGATGATTCACAAATTGATTGCTTTTGCCCGGAGAGGGAACTGTGTTGTGTGCTTGCGCAGAAGTGTCCAAGTTTGATGATTCACAAATTGATTGCTTTTGCCCGGAGAGGGAACTGTTGTGCGCTTGCGCAGAAATGTCCAGGTCCTTTTTTGAATGAAGTAAAATGGAGTGAAGACGTAGACCGCGACTCTCTTCATTATTTCTTGCTCAAAAGCACCACGTACCTCTCCCGAACTGTGGAGCAGAGGGCGCAACATTATGGAGGCACCACTTGGGATATTTTGGTGAGAGAAAAATCCGCCAGCCGAAGTGGAAACTCAAGCCGAATATCCCCCCACGAACCCCGGCAACGGAGACGTAAGGCACCGCCGATATTCACCATGGCTTCGACATCATGTGCAGAGGTTGTAACTCTATCGCCGCAATCACCACTAGAGGACACCGCTACACCACGAAGGTAAAAGAGGCCTACGTTGAACTGTTTTATGCCCACTTCTCTGATGAAAATGGAATTGGAGGAAGTTCAGTTACAAGTTAAAGGAGCATTATACAAACTGAATGTTGAACAACTGCTTAATGTATGCAATGGACTACAAATATCTGGAATGGGAAAAGAGCAATTTGCAGACAAAACTCAAGGCCAGCTAATCACATTTGTCACAAGTTATGTAGAAAGAACTGAGTTAACTGAGCTAGAAGATGAGGGAATGTCTCATTTGCTAAATATAAGGGACTTGATTGAAAATGCAAAGATGCCAGAGCTAGAGATAGTGGGTGAAGATAAACAGAACGAAGACCTGCAGAAAGAAGTACATGCTTTACGGGCCACACTTCAAGCCAAAGAAGAGGCTATGCATCAGCTAATGAATAATAAACTGAGCCTACAGAGCACACCAATGCACAGACGAGCTTTAGCGCCTCCAGATAACTTCATGTGGCATAAAGACTTTAAGATATCAGGCCAAATAGGGGAGCCGGGACAAAAAGACAAGCTCACATTTTCCAGTTTGGCCAGGCAGATTGAAAGTGGGCTCAGCAAAGGCTACCATGAAGATGAGATTACCGATGCAGTGATTTGCGCCATCACACCAGGCCTGCAGCTGAGAAGTTAGCTAGAACGCAAAGGTAATCTTACTCTTCCCGCCCTGCGGAAGATCCTAAGGTCTCACTATCAGGAGAGAGGGGCTACTGAACTGTATAAGCAGCTTTCTTCAGAAGCTCAGAGCAGTAAAGAAACTCCTCAAAACTTCCTTCCGAGAGCCATGGACCTTCGCCAGAAGATTCTTTTCGCGTCCCAGGAAGATGAGTCGGGTCTACAATATGACCCCGCCTTGATCCAAAGTTTATTCATGCACACCATCCTAACAGGTTTGCAGAGTGACAATGTTAAGGGTGACATGCAGCTGTACCTTCTTCTGCCCATGACACCTGATGAAGTTTTATTGGAAAAGGTGAGTATTGCATGCGCTAATGAGAAGGAAAGACAAGACAAGAAGAGACATGCTGTCCCCAGCGAGCGGCTGCCATGAATGCTGTTCAGCCCAGTGACACTCCTGCATCTGCAGAAAAAAAGACAGTTTGCAAACAAAGCACAGCCATTCCGTCACCTGATCTGCTGGCAGAGATTAAAGAGATGAGGTCTGAGATGGTATTTTTAAAGGACTTGCGAGCTGAAGTGTCCCAAATCTGAGAAACCATGCAGAAGTCTTCAGCCACAGCACAACCCACCACCAGCGGAGGACCTGAAAACCACTCCCCAGCGCCGACTTTCACGCCATACCCACAATACCAGCTGGACCCATCTGCTCAGCACTACTTTCCTCAACAGCAGCCCCAAGCAGCTTTTCAGCAGTACTATCCAGTGCAAGGCCTGGTGCCGATGAGAGGCACTGCACAATTCCAGCTGCGCTTCGCCCCTCAATGGTACCACATGCCCCGCCCACAACCAAGGTGTTATTATTGCATTCAGACAGGTGAAGAGTTTTGCCAGCACTGTTTTAGCTGTGGGAGCAGCGAGCATTTTAGAGCAGGCTGTAAAGCACAGAAGCCAGTGAAACCAGCCAGAGGTAACTCTTTAAACTAGAAGGGGTCACTCCAGCAGGACATGGTGTGACCAGTGACATAAAAAGGTCCCAGTGTTGTTATAGCTGTGCTACACAGGGTGAAAACCAGAGTTTGAAATGTTGTTCAGTCTGTAAAAGTGCCTTGTGCTGCCCCAAAAAGTGTTGAGGAGAGCGCTGGCCCACACACAAAGCCAAATGTAAGCCCTACACCTGTGGTAGTATTCGTAAAGGGAGTAGTGAGCATTTTCAGGCAGGCTGTAGAGCATATAGGGAGCACAATGCTGCAAGAGGGAGGGAAGCAGAAAGCCCAGAAGGCAGTAGCCCATCCAGCCCGGCAGCCGCAGCTCCAGCGGGGAATAAGAACGTCATCGCAACAAGAGTCTTGGGTACAGTCAAATGGTTCAATGTCAGAAATGGATATGGTTTCATCAATAGGAATGACACAAAAGAAGACGTTTTTGTACACCAGACAGCCATCAAAAGGAACAACCCGAGGAAATACCTTTGCAGTATTGGAGATGGCAAAACTGTGGAGTTTGATGTAGTTGAGGGAGAAAAGGGAGCAGAGGCGGCAAATGTTACCGGCCCAGGAGGCACTGCAGTCCAGGGAAGCAGGTATGCCGCTGACAGGAGCCGCTATAGGCCCTACCCCAGGAGGAGAGGCCCTCCCCGTGGAGACTATCCAGAGAAGTACCAGAGTGATGGAGAGGGCGAACCTGGACGTGACAAAGGCAGCAGGGAGGGGGGGGGGAGAACACCCCCAAAGGAGACCAGCAGCAACAACGGCGCAGAACCACTTACCCTGGCAGACAGCGCTTCCCACCACACTTTGTACGTAGACACTACGGCCGCCGGCCCCGTACACCAACTCACCACGTGGAGGAGCTGATAAGCTGCGAAATCACTGGGGGGATGCAATCCATGCTGTGGTAAGGCAGGTTGGGCAGGGTGGTCCCATTTATGAACTGAAACCTGAGAGAGGCAAGGGTAGATCTAGAACTTTGCATCACAATCTTCTTCTGCCATGTGATCATTTGTCTTTGGAGACTTCTTTGCAGCCTCGTTCAAAGAAATATGCCACTACCAGATCAGCGAGGACACAGGAGATTCACTCAGAAGAGGACGACGATGATGAGGACAAGTATTATCCAGTGCCACTTCACTTGAGCACTCGCCCCGATTCGCCACCGCCTGAGAGGACCGCAGACCCAGCTCAGCAAGAGGACAACATACCTGAAGAGGTGCAGCAGGAGACAGAGCTTGAAGCTGCAGCAGCTGACCAGCCACCAGAGGATGACATGGGTCAGGTAGAGGACTTACCTGCGGAGGTAAGCCTTCCTTCACCGCACCCTCCTTCTCCTATAGTGATCCTGGTGAGGAAGTGAATCAGAGACCTAGACATAACGCTAGAAAACCGAAAGTATTCACTTACGATACATTGGGTACACCAGCATGTTATAACATACAGACGTTGCCTTATTATGCTGAACCAACCATGTCATGGGTATACAGTGTACATCCTTTCTACTTCCAAGAGCTTTGTGGTAAATGTTAATGGGTTGGTGGTCATTTTGTATACTTGAAGTAGAGTAACTGCAGTTACATTGGACTCACACCGAAATACTGAGTTTCGAAGTTGTTCGACTCATTGGGACTGATGTAAAAAAAAAAAAAAGAAAAAAAGGGGGGGCGTGTTGGTGTTTATCCCAGTATGCACAGGATATGCACTTAAAGTGTAATGGACACTTGAGACTGTGAATAAGTTCATCTCAAAGCCAGAATGTATGAAAAGAGTTCCAGCCTGTCATATATGCATTATTTGGACTCAAAATTGAATGTATCAAAAGAGTTCCAGCCTGTCATATGTGTTATTTGGACTCAAAACTGAATGTATCAAAAGAGTTCCAGCCTGTCATATGTGCTATTTGGACTCAAAACTGAATGTATCAAAAGAGTTCCAGCCTGTTACAAAATGCATACACAAGAAACACTGGGCAATGAGTATATGGCACTTGCATAACAGAATGTATGAAAAGAGTTCCAGTCTGTAAACTTTTTTTGTTGAATTAGTTGACTATGCACTCTTTGAGAATTTTGCACTGTGACGGTGGTTATTATACATTTCACATGTCCTGATGTTGGGGACAACATCTGTTTTGAGGGGGAGTATGTGACGGGTTAAAAATGGGGATTAATGGTATGTGACGGGTTAAAAATGGGGATTAATGGGTTAATTAAAAGCGTATCATATACGGGTTAAGAAGCAGATTACAGGCTAAAAAGTCAGTTAAAATCCTGATTGTAGACAATATATACAGTTAGGGATGAGAGTTAAAAAGATTAATGTTTCATTATTATTTTTGCACATGATTGTTACATTTAAAAACATCAGCACAGTATTAGGGGGTTTGGATGCTGTGTGCACTGTTTACGGTTTGTTGAGAGTTCAATGATTCACAAACTGATTGCTTTTGCCCGGAGAGGGAACTGTGTTGTGCACTTGCACAGAAGTGTCCAGGTCCTTTTTTGAATGAAGTAAAATGGAGTGAAGATGTAGACCGCGACTCTCTTCATTATTTCTTGTTCAAAAGCACCACGTACCTCTCCCGAACTGTGGAGCAGAGGGCGCAACATCTGTAGCAAGTGATGATGAATACTTCCCTTCAGGCAGTTCTGAGGAAAGTGAGGAATCACCGGACTCCTCAACATCAAATAGGGAAGAAAATACAGTGGGGTAAAAAAGTATTTAGTCAGCCACCAATTGTGCAAGTTCTCCCACTTAAAAGATGGGAGAGGTCTCCAATTTTCATCATAGGTATACCTCAACTATGAGAGACAAAATGAGGAAAAAAAATCCAGAAAATCACATTGAAGGATTTTTAAAGAATTTATTTGCAAATTACGGTGGAAAATAAGTATTTGGTCAATAACCAATGTTCATCTCAATACTTTTTTATATACCCTTTGTTGGCAATGACAGAGGTCAAACATTTTCTGTAAGTCTTCACAAGGTTTTCTCACACTGTTGCTGGTATTTTGGCCCATTCCTCCATGCAGATCTCCTCTAGAACAGTGATGTTTTGGGGCTGTTGCTGGGCAACACGAACTTCCAACTCCCTCCAAAGATTTTCTATGGGGTTGAGATCTGGAGACTGGCTAGGCCACTCCAGGACCTTGAAATGCTCCTTACGGAGCCACTCCTTCATTGCCCAGGCGGTGTGTTTGGGATCATTGCCATGCTGAAAGACCCAGCCACGTTTCATCTTCAATGCCCTTGCTGATGGAAGAAGGTTTTCACTCAAAATCTCACAATACATGGCCCCATTCATTCTTTCCTTTACCCGGATCAGTCGTCCTGGTCCCTTTGCAGAAAAACAGCCCCAAAGCATGATGTTTCCACCCCCATGCTACACAGTAGGTATGGTGTTCTTTGGATGCAACTCAGCATTCTTTCTCCTCCAAACACGACAAGTTGAGTTTTTACCAAAAAGTTCTATTTTGGTTTCATCTGACCATATAACATTCTCCCAATCCTCTTCTGGATCATCCAAATGCTCTCTAGCAAACTTCAGACGGGCCTGGACATGTACGGGCTTAAGCAAGGGGACACGTCTGGCACTGCAGGATTTGAGTCCCTGGCGGTGTAGTGTGTTACTGATAGTAGCCTTTGTTACTTTGGTCCCAGCTCTCTGCAGGTCATTCACTAGGTCCCCCCGTGTGGTTCTGGAATTTTTGCTCACCGTTCTCGTGATCATTCTGACCCCACATGGTGAAATCTTGCGTGGAGCCCCAGATCGAGGGAGATTATCAGTGGTCTTGTATGTCTTCCATTTTCTAATAATTGCTCCCACAGTTGATTTCTTCACACCAAGCTGCTTACCTATTGCAGATTCAGTCTTCCCAGCCTGGTGCAGGTCTACAATTTTGTTTCTGGTGTCCTTTGACAGCTCTTTGGTTTTGGCCATAGTGGAGTTTGGAGTCTGATTGTTTGAGGTTGTGGACAGGTGTCTTTTATACTGATAACAAGTTCAAACAGGTGCCATTAATACAGGTAACGAGTGGAGGACAGAGGAGCCTCTTAAAGAAGAAGTTACAGGTCTGTGAGAGCCAGAAATCTTGCTTGTTTGTAGGTGGCCAAATGCTTATTTTACTGAGGAATTTACCAATTAATTCATTAAAAATCCTTCAATGTGATTTTCTGGATTTTTTTTTCTCATTTTGTCTATCATAGTTGAGGTATACCTATGATGAAAATTGGAGACCTCTCTCATCTTTTAAGTGGGAGAACTTGCACAATTGGTGGCTGACTAAATACTTTTTTGCCCCACTGTAAACCTGTGTACTATTTGGTTCCTTGGACAATGTTTGCTATACTTCTACAGCTCATATCTTGCAGCAGCTGTCACCAAAACAACTTACACATGACTAGAAGTACACGGGGCTCAATGCTTCAGGTGCTCTTCAATTGCCGCATTTGTGACACAGTAACTAGTTGGAACAGCCAAGCATACACTGGAGATGTACCATCAGAAAACATCTTGCTGTCAACAGCAATTCTCTGTAATGGTGCTACTGCCAGGCAAGTTCTGCGTGTGTTCCAACATATGAATATTGCAGTTATCTCACCCAGGACATTTTACCAGCATCAGCAACTTTATCTGTTCCCAGCAGTTCTCAGAGTTTGGCGTCAGACTCAAACTTGGTTGTTGGTAGCTTTGTAAGCTAAACAGAGGGAGCTTGTTTTTGCTGGAGATGGTCGTTCTGATAGCCCAGGACACTCGGCCAAGTATGGCTCATATACTATGCTTGAAGTTCATGCCAATGCCATCATCGATACACAGCTAGTACAGGTAAATAATATAATTGTGATATAATTATTTCCTATAAAAAGGATATTACTAAACAGTATTCAACTTTTGTTTTTAAACAAATTTGAATCAGAATCTTATTTATGACTACGTGTATATAACTCTAATACATTTTGTATATACACTACCGTTCAAAAGTTTGGGGTCACTTAGAAATTTCCTTATTTTTGAAAGAAAAGCACTTTTTTCAATGAAGATAACTTTAAACTAATCAGAAATACACTCTATACATTGCTAATGTGGTAAATGACTATTCTAGCTGCAAATGTCTGGTTTTTGGTACAATATCTAGATAGGTGTATAGAGGCCCATTTCCAGCAACTATCACTCCAGTGTTCTAATGGTACAATGTGTTTGCTCATTGCGTCAGAAGGCTAATGGATGATTAGAAAACCCTTGTGCAATCATGTTAGGTCTGCAATGCTGTAATTGCTGCAAATGGAGGATTCTTTGACGAAAGCAAAGTTTGAAGGAAAAAATTATTATTTCAAATACAAATCATTATTTCTAACCTTGTCAATGTTTTGACTATATTTTCTATTCATTTTACAACTCATGGTGGTAAATAAGTGTGACTTTTCATGGAAAACACAAAATAATTGTCTGGGTGACCCCGAACTTTTGAACGGTAGTGTATATACTGGTATTTGTTCTATTAGAGTAATGAAGTTAGTGGTGCCACCCACATGGAGAAAGGACTAATACGGTCAATTACCTTTCTGGTGGATCAAGACTTGAACATTGGAAGGATGGTTACAGACCGGCATGTTCAAATCAAAAAATGGCTGAGGGAGAATAGGCCAAATATAATACACTTGTTTGATATTTGGCACATAGCCAAAGGTAGCTAAGATATCTTCATTTAGTTTCATTTGCTTTAAAGGGCCTATATCATGCAAAATCGACTTTTTTGAGCTTTTAAGCATGTTATAATGTTAATTCCTCACCAAAAAGACCCCCAAAGTGGTATTTTGCTCCATTCACGCATCTCTGAGTATTCCTCCTCAACCCTGCTCTCTGAGCTGCTGCTCCGCCCTGTCCCTGATAATGACTGGGTCCCCACGTTCATACGTATGAACGTGGGTGAGCCACCCACTCCAGGAAGTGCCTGTGCTGCCAGCACCGCCCCCGGGCTAACGCACACACCCACTTTCTCCGCGCAGCTAACGGAGCGATGATCGGCAAAACTCTTTCACTTTAGCATTGACGCTGTGAAGAAGTAGTTCCTCTCGCACCTAATCTGCTCAGTGACAACTGTTTGCTTTTTTACGTAAGACAATGTCTTCTAAGTGGCGTAAATGTGTCTTTGGCTGTGAGAGATTTAGGAGTTTGTTCAGCCTTCCTAAAGAAGAGCCTACTCGTCTGAAATGGTTGGAGTTTATTATCATCATGAAATGGGCGGCAGCCACAAAAAGGAGAGGCGGACCCTCAGAGATCGAGGCATCTTACTTCCGGGTTGGAAAAGTAGCTCGCGAAAATAACTCATATTTCATAAGAAATTCATTCTCCAGTGTACTAAAAGTAATATACTATCACATACATGCATATAGTTTACTCTGAAAGGCTTAAAATAGCATGATATAGGCCCTTTAAATGTCAGTTACATTGGTTTGTCATAACTTACTTTAAAAGATCATTGATATATAATTTAAGACATATGAGATAAAATTGATGACATTTTCTTACATTTAGAATTGAAGAAAAAACTGTGGGCTTTATCAAAAGACAAAGATTGTAATTAGCTGTCAGAATGGGTCAACAGTATTGTACAACGCCTTTACTGGTCAGTGATCTCAACCCTTTCTGATCAGCCAGATGTTATTGTGGCAAAATGGTTGTCTCTGCTCAACCATATTGTCAACATCCACCAACACAATGATAACCTCTTCCCTTGCTGTTTTACATTAAAGGCTTACTGGACGAACAGCAAGAATAAAATGGCTAAAACCTGGTAAGTGTTATTTTATATGGCATACTCTGTCCATGTAAATGTAATAGTATAATGTATGTATCTACCTACATCATCACTCTATTAAAGCAAGAAATCTCTGTGTGTGTGTCTGTCACGTTTATAGGACATCATAGGACGGCCTATGATCTCTGCCTGATCATCATAGGACGTCCTATGAACTCAGGCATCATAGCTAACTAACTAACTAACCTGCACTTATATAGCACTTTTCTAGTCACAAAGACCACTCAAAGCGCTTTCATTAATACTAACCCTCTATTCTAAGGGCCTATAGGAAACAGATATCTAGGGACAATTTAGAACAGCCAATTAACCTAACATGCATGTTTTTGGCATGTGGGAGGAAACCGGAGAAATCCCGGAGTAAACCCACGCAACACGGGGAGAACATGCAAACTCCACACAGATCACTGTTGGTCGGGGGCTGGGATCAAACCCACGATCCCACGATCCCCACAATCCCCCGGCCAAGGGTAAACTGTGCTGCCGCAGTGCTAACCACTGCGACCCGTGCAGCCCAGGACTCGCAATGCCGTCATAAAGATATTTGCGATGCCGTCATAAAGATATGTCTATATGATGGCACATAGACAAATGTGTCTTTATGATGTCATATAGACCATCACTCACAATGCCTAGACTAATGTGTCTTTATGATGTCATATGGCTCAAAATTGGCAAGGTGAATAAGTCACAATGCCAGTCTTTACAGCGCGTTCATGTTTTCTGCACAACAGATTTCTGCAGCCATGGCCAATTCTACGTTGCTGCGAGCAGAGTTGCCAGATCAAGCAGTCTTCGTATTGTTGCTCAAGATGAAGAAACTAAGAAAAAGCGTTGCTTTCTTAGCAATATCATTTTCAAAGAGGTGCTGACACAGTAAAAACGTGTAACCTTGAAGAATGCCAGTCTACACTACAAATGTGTAAAATGCCAAGCAAAGCGCTGATTTTGTCCGGGTGCTCCGGTTTCTTGGTTTCTACGGGCATGCATGGGCCTTCCTGAACAGGGTCGAAAGCCACTTTTTGCTCAGATCTATTTTCATGATCCTGCCATGAACTGGAATTACGACGTACCTATCCCTCAACCAGTGGTCTGAATGAAGAAGAAGAAGGCCCAACAGATAGAGAGCAATACAATGAGGAAAACTGCTGCACATCAGAAAAGATGCCATGAAGATGAAACACCTCAGGTTCCAGCAGTACGTTGTAGGCATGACTGTGAACAACACAGCCATCTGAGACAGGAGGAGACCCTTCAGCAACGGGCATGCAGAAATACTTGCTTATACTTGGTTTCTACAGGCATGGTTGGGTATGCACGGGTATGTACTAGAATTGATAAATACAGTTTCCTTGATATATATATATATACTGCTAAAAAAAATAAAAGGAACACTTTGAAAACACATCAGATTTTAATGTGAAAAAATAAGCTGGATATCTACACTGATATGGACTGGATAATGTGTTAAGAATGAAAAGATGCCACATCTTTTGATGGAAATGAAAATTATCAACCTACAACATACAGAGGGCTGAATTCAAAACACTCCAAAACTTACTCAGATTAAAAAGTGTTCCTTTTACTTTTTTGAGCAGTATATATATATATATATATATATATATATATATATATATATATATATATATATATTTTTTTTTTTTTTTTTTTTTACCTTTGTTTAAAATCAATATTCCCAGGTTCAAAATTGATGGTCAGGCTTGAGAAGGTTGTGTCTTCAACAGCACTCTTGAAAGATATCCACAAAATTTCTGGACAAGAACACACATCTTCACTTGAAGCCTTTCACAGTCTGCTCTATCACTTTGCCCCCAAGACCTACTTATTCTCTTATCGGGATCAACAGTGCAGGTAATAAACATAATTTAATTAACTTTTGCTTCAAACTTTAATGCTCAAATGATCTTTAAATTTAAAGATACATGTACTTACAAACTATAAATTTTGCAGAACATTGCTGACTGTTACGCATTTCAATGAAAATGCAGAAAGAGCACAAAAGACAACAGTGCCAGGGAAAGAAAAATTTGGCTTGTGCTTCCCCAAGTGGAAAAAAGGTGGTTATGTAGTAAGGAAACTTCTAGAAGATCCTACTTTTAGTGAGTTTTACTTGTTCATATCATTATAGTAAATAATTATTATATAATTATTTCAAATAATTTATTTTATTCCACACAACATTTTTACAAAAATATGTTATAAAGTCAAATATTTCTGATAATGTTTATTCACAAATTGTATGGCTTATTTAATACAAGGAATTACTATTATCACCTTAACAGTATATCTAAATCAGGATATTTATGTGAAAATGTTTTTCTTTTTGGGCAGACTATGTGACTGATGTAGTTACAGAGGTACTTGCTCTCTGCCAAACTGGAGATGAGGACCAGCCTGCGTATCACATAGAAGAACCTCTTCCTCTGAGCAGCGACTTCCAGCACCCTGACAAAGACATGGCTGTTGCTGAAAGACTATCAAGATACTAGTCTCATTCCAGATGAGGGAAATGGAAGCCAGCATTATCTGCTGCAGGAAAAGTGTTGCAGATCTTATTAACCACACATGATGGAAGTGGTACTCTGTGATGTCTTCCCAAGTGTCCCCAGCACATTCGTACGAACTGTCTGTATGCTATGTACTGATACTTTCTGAAAACAAGAATCGAGATAATATGTGATTAATGAAGAAATAATTTACATGTTCATGTATTTCTTGACCTTGTGGAGAGAGGAATAACCAGGCAGAGAGCGGTCCAGATCATATCAGGCTTTATTCAACTCTCTCACATTTCTCTAGAAACACAAGCAACAAAAGAGTAACAGATCTCAGGCACCTCTGCTCTTAAATAATACCACTCGGTCAGCTTTCTCTGTGTGCTGCATTAACATCAAAGCCTTTGTAATTCACATTCTCTTTGTCACTGTTCACATCAACACACCACCCCTGCATCCATACACAACCCCCCCATGATGATCCCTTTTGTCTTTTAAGTCTGAGTGTAAATATACTGAGGTGGATTCCCACACCGCCCCCCCCGACTCAGACTTTGGCCCTTTTCCACTAGTACCCACTCGGCCCTACTCGGCTTTACTCAGTTCGGTTTGTAGCCTTTTCCATTAGTACCTGGTACTAGGTACCAGGTACTTTTCTAGTACTGACTAGAGGCCAGGGTACAGCCGCGCTAAGTCGAGCTGAAAATGTGATGTCAACAGACTGCAGGCCACTGATTGGTCAAGGCGTAACATCATGAAAGCATCCATCTTCTGAAGAATCGCCAAACCGCCATTTGCAAAAGTTCATGGAGTAAACTCGGTCATCGAGTAAATACGATATTAATAGAGATGGCATTGTCGGTTTAGTGGGAATCTACACTGTGGTCCAACAAAGAGGTGCGGAGTTTTCTGTGCTTGGTGGCAGATATCAGTATCCAGAGCGACATGGAGGTACCCTGCGCGATACAGATGGCAGCCCAGCATAGAACCGGACTACGGACAAGCTGAAGATGAAAGTGAGAGAAACATCAATGGTGAGTGATTTGTGATATTGTGCATCTTTTCGCTTATTTATCCTGTTGGTGGTAAGCTCACTTTTTTTGAGCAATACAACGCAGTCCTGTGCTGGCTAGCGAGTGTTAGCTAGTAGCTAGCTAGCTAGTAGCCAACTCTGCTGATTTGCGCTTGCTTTGTCCGAAGTACTCGCTTGTGAGAGCAAAACGATGAAATATGCTAATCCTGGTTAAAGTCCTGGTTTGTGTACGTGTTGCACTTTGGTGCTGTGCATTAAGTTGTGTGTAATTTCTTTCTAGAATCTGTTTCCACATGCCAGGGGTCCGCATCCCTCAGAATGTTGTGTTTATATGGTTACAGATCAAGAGGACCCCAGGATCCAAAATCTCAACATATACAAGTACATTTTCAAACCAGTGATTTATAACGTGATTCATATAATTTTCTAAAGCGTCAGAACAGACTCACACACCTATTCTGTGGATTAAAAAAATAAAAGTGTTGGAACAGTGTTGTTGTGCTGTTTCTGTTTCACCATAAATCCCTGGATTGAAAATGTGCTTGTACATGTACAGAGTGGATCCTGGGGTGCTCACTGATCAGGCAAACAAAGCATTTTTGTCACATCCCACCACTGACTGTTACAAGTGTATTTCCCGAATACAGGTACATCTCCAAAAATTAGAATATCATGAAAAAGTTCAATATTTTTTGTGACTCATTTCAAAAAGTGAAATCCATATATTATATAGATTCATTACACAGACAGTGATATATTTCAAGCGTTTATTTATTTTAATTTTGATGATTATGGCTTACAGCCCCTGAAAACCCCAAATTCAGTTTCTCAAAAAATTAGAATATTACATAAAATTTTAAAAAATAGTTTTTAAATAGAAATGTTGGCCGTTGAAATGTTGGTTAGCAATGGCTGTAGCCATAATCTTAAAATTACAATAAACACTTGAAATATATCACTGTCCGTGTACTGAATCTACTGTATAAATGGGTTTCACTTTCTGAAATGAGTGACAAAAAATATTAAATTTTCATGATATTCTAATTTTTTGAGATGTACCTGTATATGTGTTGAACTTGCTTTAACTAACCACCATCCACTTCTGTCTTTGGTCTAGGCAAGAGGAAAGGAAAAGCAGCCACCCCACAACAGACCTTGCCACTGTGGAAAGTACTGAAATCCTACTTCCAAAGTAGCACAATTTCCACCTAATATAAAAGGGACTGAACTGAGATCTATTTGATTGTGTGAATATTAATTACAGAATAATTGAAAATGAATGGCACATCAACTGTAAAATAAACCGCTTGTTAATGTATTTATTTTTTTGTCAGATCACTTGTGTGATCCTTTGTGAGTTATGTTCATAACTGTATGTTGCACTTTGGGGAGTGGGAGTTGTTCAGTCATCAATATTAATTCAGTTCATATGTGTAGTTTAGTCTGTCATCAATAAACTCATGCAGTATTGTAATAGCAGGACACATTACAAATATTTGAGACCCATTGTAGTGCATCCTTTTATATTTTAGCAATACAAGTACAAAACAGAATCAGAATCAGAATCAGAATGAACTTTATTGCCATGCATGTTTTTACACATACGAGGAATTTGACTTGACATTAAGGGCGCTCAGTAAGCACTTCCTAATGACGCGGCAGCCATACAAGGCGCCAGACACCACCCACCACCCACACTTGAAACCAGGGCAAGAAGAGACACAGCGGTGACAGAGCAGTAGCTAAACTTTTATTGATAAAAATTCCATGTTTTGACTGAGCGACTCCATACTTGGTGATGCACACCCTCAGTTAATGTACTATATTCCATTCAAGTGAATGTATTAATTCATTCTGATTGCTGAGGCCACTGTAAAAACAATTGATTTTAAATGTAACCCAACTCTTGTAAAATCTACTGAAGCGCAGCTACATGAAAATTGTAGTTAAATACAACAATGAAATACTTTTTTGTCACATTCCACCACTGGCTTTTAGCAACAAGTGTATTTCCCAAATATGTTTTAAACTTGCATTAACTAACCACCATCCATTTCTGTCTTTGGTCTAGGCAAGAGGAAAGGAAAAGCAGACACCCCACAACAGACCTTGCCACTGTGGAAAGTACTGAAGTCCTTTGCTTTTATAGGTAAAGTGCCAAAACCAAAGTAGCACAATTTCCACTTTGTAGAGGATGCCTTTCACAAACGAGACTGAGTTTATTTCTCAGGGTTGGTTTATTGAGAGGTCACATCCTCCAACAAGAACAGAATCTCAGAAAAGAGGTAGAACAATCATCCTTCACAATTCTTATACCCTCCCAAGACACAAAACCCCCAACGTCAAATAACACACCCCCAACCCACAGTCCTTGAGTAAACATACAGCCCCCGAGGCTCCTTGGCGTCTCCATTGTCTCTCTCATCCTTCTAGCCTCCGGGGCTCCTGCTGGGACATTCTCTCCCACCTCCCGTCTCCTAAAAGACCAACTTCACACCTCCCGTAGGTCTCTGCAGGGTCAGGTCCTCTTTGGCCATTGAGACGTACAGCTTCCAGAATATGCACCGTCATGCCTACTAGGTATATGTGGGTGAATATGAATGCCATATATGCGCCCTAAATATGCGCCATATAACCCCCCCCAAACGTCTAAATAAGGACAAAGTACACCCCAAAATGCATAGAAACATGTCATATCACACAGAACAGCAAAATGGCACAACATATCGCACTTCCAACTGCTTGGGCTTCAACCTCCCGCCATATCTGCTGTAAGCAGGTTTCGATCTGCCTGTAGCTGTTTCTTGCATCTGTGGATCAGAGTCGTTAGCACATCCTTGTGAAAGCTTAGAAGAGTGTCTCCCCGGTGGCCTGCCGCGACGGGGGGCCCTGGCTAACTGCAGTTGTTCATCAGCCAACACAAAGGCAGGTTTGAGTCTGTTAATGCAGACTAATTCTCTCCTGTCACCCAAATCGAGCAAAAAATGTTTTTCCCCAGTTTCCAACACTCTGAACGGTCCGTCATAAGGTGGTCTTAAACCTGGCCTCTGAGCATCGTGTCTGACATAGACAAACTCTGCGTTCTTTAAGGCTTTACGCACAAAAACGCGTGGGAAACTGTGATGAACTGGGCCGGGGAGGGTGTTTGATCCCGTGTCGCTCTGCAGCAGCTGAGCGGGTGGGCGATTTGGAGCGGGGTTCTCTGGAAGGAATTCGCCCGGTAACCGGAGGGGTTGGGCAAAAACCAGCTCAGCCGGAGAGGCTTGCAAATCTTCCTTAGGTGCTGAACGCAACCCTAATAAAACCCATGGAAGTTTATCAACCCAATTTGTGTCCGTGAGAGCTGCTCTGAGGGCTGCTTTCAATGACCGGTGAAAGCGTTCGCACAAACCATTGGCCTGAGGGTTATAAGCGGTTGTGCGGTGAATTTTCACCCCCAGACTGAGGGCCATGGATGACCAGAGCTCGGAAACGAATTGGGGACCCCTGTCAGACGTTATGTCTGACGGGACTCCAAAACGCGTGACCCAAGCCGTTAAAAATACGCGCGCCACGTCTGCTGCTGTAGTTGACGCCAGGGGGACCGCTTCTGGCCAGCGCGTTGTGCAGTCTACCATGGTTAGAAGGTGTGTGAAACCCTGCGACAGCGGGAGGGGTCCCACCAAGTCGATATGCACGTGGTCGAAGCGTTTGGCCGGGATGTGAAAAGGTTCTAAGGGGGCCCGTGTGTGCTTGTGTATCTTTGCTCTTTGACACACTGCGCAGGCTGCGGCCCACTCTTTGACCTGTTTACGCAGCCCCGGCCAAACGAATTTTTCTCCCACCATTTTGATCGAAGCGCGAACTCCCGGATGTGCCAGCGAATGGATTAAATCAAAAACGCGGCGGCGCCACGCAGCTGGGACCACGGGGCGGGGGCGCCCCGTGAAGATATCGCAGATTAGAGGAGACATACCTGTCTGATGCACCCTGTGCTCCAGCCTTAGCCCTGTTGGCCCAGACTGGAGCGCGCGCACATCCGCATCGCTAACCTGCTCGGCGGCCATGGCTGCATAATCTAAGCCTACGCAGACCGGGGCTGCGAGCGCTTCCGTGCCGCAAGCCTGGCCCACGTCCACGGCCACCGTGTCTGCCCCCTGGGGGCCTGGCGTTGCAACTGCACGCGAGAGGCAATCTGCCACTATATTGTGTTTGCCCGCCACATGTTGAATGTCGGTGGTAAACTGTGAAATCGCGGCCAGCTGTCTCTGCTGTCGGCCTGACCACGGCTCTGAAATCTTGGCCATTGCAAATGTTAATGGTTTGTGGTCTACAAACGCGGTGAAACGGCGCCCTTCCAGCCAGAACTGGAAGTGGCGGATGGCCAGATGCAGGGCTAAAAGCTCCCTATCGAACGCGCTGTATTTCCGCTCGTTATCGCGCAATGTTTTGCTGAAAAACGGAAGCGGTTGCCAGCTCCCTGCTACCAGTTGCTCGACAACCGCCCCCACTGCTACGTCGGAAGTGTCCGTGGTTAGTGCCATGCGAGCTGCTGGCACGGGGTGTGCCAACAGCACAGCGTTCGCCAGGGCCGACTTGACCTGGGAGAAAGCGCGCTCCCGTTCCGGGGACCACTCGACCTTATTTGCAGGTTTTTGTTTCTTCAGTGCCGCGTACAGTGGGTGCATGAGCTGTGCCGCGGTGGGGAGGAAACGGTTATAAAAATTGACCATCCCCAAAAATTCTTGCAATGCTTTAACTGTCTGCGGCTGGGGAAACTCCGTTATCGCGCGTACTTTATCGGGCAGCGGGACCGCTCCTTCTGGAGAAACGCGGTGGCCCAAAAAATCGATTTGCGCTACCCCGAATTGACATTTCGCTGGGTTAATTATCAGCCCATGCTCTGTCAGCCTCTGAAAAACTGCTGTGAGGTGGCGTTCGTGTTCGACTTTGGATGCACTGGCTACCAAAATATCATCCAAATAGGCGAACACGAAAGGGAGGCCGCGCAACACCGCATCCATCATTCGTTGGAACGTCTGTGCGGCGCCTTTGAGGCCGAAAGGCATGCGCAAAAACTCAAAAAGCCCAAAGGGGGTTATTACTGCCGTTTTGGGTAGCGCGGACTGGGACTTGGTGATAACCGCGCACCAAATCTATTTTGGAAAAGATGCCCGCCCCCGCCAAATGCGCCGAAAAATCCTGGATGTGCGGAATCGGGTAGCGGTCGTGTGCTGAAGCATTATTTAACCTGCGGAAATCACCGCAAGGCCGCCACGAGCCGTCAGCCTTGGGGACCATATGCAGGGGTGACGACCAAGGGCTGTTAGAGAGTCTAACAATGCCCAGTTTTTCCAAGTTGGCGAATTCCTCGCGCGCGATGGCCAGTTTAGCTGGGTCCAAGCACCGAGCTTTTGCAAAAACAGGGGGGCCGGAGGTAGTTATGAAGTGCTCGACCCCGTGTTTAGCTATTGACGCTGAAAATGTTGGGACCGTGAGTGCTGGGAACTGATTGAGTAATGCATGAAACTTACCACCCGCAGCTGTGACATTAGGATGTGCAGAAGGCGGGGCCACCCGAGCTGTACAGGAGATAGAGTGGAAAGACAGTGCATTTACCATACGTCTATTAGTAAGATCAACTAATAAACTGTTTGAGCATAAAAAATCAGCACCTAACATGCTGTTGCTAACTGCAGCTACGACGAAAGTCCACTCAAAGGTGCGCCCGTGGAAGGATAGAAGGAGCGTCTTCTCCCCATAGGTTTTGATCGTCGAGCCATTTGCCGCTAGCACCAGGGGTCCGCTGGAAGGCGCCAGCAGGTCCGCGTAGGAAGGCTTGACAAAACTCAGCTGGGAGCCTGTGTCCACCAGGAAATCCTTCCCTGAATTCGCGTCCGTCACGAAAAGCAGCTTGTTCTTCGCGCCGAGAGCAGCAGCTGCTACCGACTCTCGGTCTTGGCGTTTCCCTGGCGCTTGTATCGGCACGGTGGGATGCATCTGCGCCCCCTCTCGGCGAAACGTCGATGGTAAAAGCAGAGGGTGCCGTCCGCTCTGCTTCTCCTGGTCTCTGCCGCTGCTGACGTCAGTGGGTCTGGTGCTGCGGCCTCTGGTCTTCCCTCATCTCGCGGGGGTGCGTTCAGCTCCGTTGCCGCCGTCGTGGCTGCGTGTCGTCTATGGGCGTCGACGAGCCGCTGCACCTCCTGGCCCAGCCCGTGGTAGTCACGGTCGTTGAGCAGCTGTGAGCCGGCCAGGGTGACTCTCACTGCTGGCGGTAGTGTTCTGAGAAAGAGGTGGGCGAAGATAAAACTGTCATCATCTTCACCTCTCAGGTTCATCATCCTCGCCATCAGATCTGCCGGCCTGTCTTCTTCCCCTTCTGTCAGTGCCAGAAGTCTCTCTGCTCGCTCTCCCTGCGAGGGAGTGAAAGCTCGAATGAGGGTGGCTTTCAGTGCGCCATACTTGTCGTCCTGGGGCGGGTGGTTGGTCAGGCTCTCCACCCGCTGCACTGTGGGGCTGTCCAGCTTCGCGACGACATGGTAGAACCTCGTTGCGTCCGCTGAGATTCCCCGAAGGTGGAACTGCGCCTCCACAGTGGTAAACCAGGAGCGCGGGTTATGTTGCCAGAAATCGGGCAGCTGTAGTGTGGTAGCTGCGTTAACCCGGTTGGCTCCTGAAGAGTCCGGTGCGGGAAGATCGTCGCCACCGGCCATAGTTTGTCGTAGGTCACCAGTGTAGAGGATGCCTTTCACAAACGAGACTGAGTTTATTTCTCAGGGTTGGTTTATTGAGAGGTCACATCCTCCAACAAGAACAGAATCTCAGAAAAGAGGTAGAACAATCATCCTTCACAATTCTTATACCCTCCCAAGACACAAAACCCCCAACGTCAAATAACACACCCCCAACCCACAGTCCTTGAGTAAACATACAGCCCCCGAGGCTCCTTGGCATCTCCATTGTCTCTCTCATCCTTCTAGCCTCCGGGGCTCCTGCTGGGACATTCTCTCCTACCTCCCGTCTCCTAAAAGACCAACTTCACACCTCCCGTAGGTCTCTGCAGGGTCAGGTCCTCTTTGGCCATTGAGACGTGAAGCTTCCAGAATATGCACCGTCATGCCTACTAGGTATATGTGGGTGAATATGAATGCCATATATGCGCCCTAAATATGCGCCATAACTTAATATAAAAGGGACTGAACTGAGATTTATTTGACTGTGTGAATATTAATTACAGAGTAACTGAAAATGAATGGCACATCAACTGTAAAATAAACCGCTTGTTAATATTTTTTTTTTTTTTTTGTCATATCACTTATGTGATCCTTTGTGAGTTATGTTCATAACTGTATGTTGCACTTTGGGGAGTGGGAGTTGTTCAGTCATCAATATAATTCAGCTTATATGTGTAAGTCTATCATCAATAAACTAATGCAGTATTATAATAGCAGGACACATTACAAATATTTGAAACCCACTGTAGTGCATCCTTTTATATTTTAGCAATACAAGTACAAAACACCGCCCACATTTGAAGCCAGGCCAAGAAGAGACACAGCGGTGACAGAGCAGTAGCTAAATTTTTATTGATAAAAATTCCATATTTTGACTTGAGTGACTCCATACTCGGGGATGCACATCCTCAGTTAAAGTACTATATTCCATTCAAGTGAAAATATTAATTCATTCTGATTGCTGAGGCCACAGTAAAAACGAATGATTTTAAATATAACCCAGCCCTTGTAAAATCTACTGAAGCACAGCTACATGAAAATTGTGAATTAAATATAACAACAAAAGACTTTTTTGTGACTTCCGGTTATGGCTGCCACGTAGGACGGACGTGTCTCGCTCTGCTCTGCTCCTGGAGAAAAAAAATCGGCAAATAACTCTCTCATTTGGGACAGAACGTATCTCAGCATTTGGGCGAGGATATGTCGGCGAAGCCTAAGGCTGGAAAACCAGGAAAAGGAAAAAGCGAGCCGCCGAAACAGTCCAAATTAACGGACTTTCAGGTCTGTGACGCAGCAAACAAAACTCCATATATGGCGGAGGAGGCTGGCAACGGTGCGATGTCTGCGCGGGGAGGCGCAGATGCGCTGATGGCTGCCATGAGTTCAATGAGAGCGGACTTTTCCTCTAGATTTGATGGGATTATGACAGCGTTGGAAGGAATAAGAAAGGAATTGGGTGACTGTGTAGAACGAACGGCGCAGATGGAGCTCCGTCTCGCTAGTGCTGAAGATGACGTCACCCGTCTTCAATTAAAGGTGCGCACTTTGGAAAAAAAAAATAAATCTCTGGAAGATAATATTTTGGATTTGGAATCTCGGTCGAGACAGAATAATTTGAGGCTGGTGGGTCTTCCAGAGGAATCAGAAGGTCGGGACGTATGTTCCTTTCTGGAAAAGTGGATTCCGGAGGTGCTGGGCAGCGAGGAGTTGCAATCAGCAGTGGTTCTGGAAAAAGCACATCGTATTGGCCCACGGAGAGATGAGGGACCGCCGAGGACCTTAATTATGAAGTTTCTTAGCAACAGAGACAGGATGAAGATCTTCAACGCTGCACGTGCTAAAGGAGAGATTAAACACCAGGACCAGCAGGTGCGGTTCTACCCAGATTTGGCCACAGGAATCCAGCAATTGAGGAAGCAGTTTGATCCCGTACGTAAGGAGCTGCGCAACCTTGGGATTCGTCATGGTGTAATCTATCCTGCGAGACTGCTGACCACGTATGAGGGCAGAACCCACATCTTCAAGACCCCAGAGGAGGCGCAGGAGTTCATCAAGAAGATCAAAGAAGAAGAAGAGACTGGTGGGAGCTAAGCATGAACAAAATATAAGGTAGAATAATTAAGCATTTGCACAGGCATCTGACTGACTTGAAGTAAATAGTAAGTTTACAAAATATAGATTGTATTATATATTAAAAAAACAAAACAAAAACAAAACAAACAAAAAAAAAAAACTATGATGTACAAAGTTGTTAAAAATTTTGGAGTTAAGTTGGAAAACTACAGAGGAGAGTTAATGTTACGTCATTAAAAGCAGTAGAGTTAGGGTGATTGGGAGGATGAAGAAGGAGTGGCTTAGGCTGTTCCCCGTGGGTGTGGAACGGTCGATGGCTATATCGGGAGACAGAATTTTTCTTTTGATTTTGGGGGGTTTGCCACAAGTGTGGGAAGGGGAAATTTGTTTGTGTGTAGTTTGTAGGATGAATGTTCAACCACTCATGTTTTTGCTTCTCTGTATGAGCATGTTTACACTGCAAGGTAATCCCAAACTCTCTATTGATCATGGACCAAAGTGTTAATCTTAATTTAACTTCATGGAATTGCAGAGGTCTACAAAATTTAAAAAAACTTAAACAAGTTATGAATAAAATAAAGGACATGGGTTCAAGAATTGTGTTTTTACAAGAAACGCATCTGATAGAGGAGGATGTTAAAAGAATTAGGAGTAGATGGCAGGGAAGTGTATTCACCTCTTCATTTTCATCCCGAGCCAGGGGAGTTATGACTCTCATACATAAATCAGTTCCTTTTCAAGTGAAAAATGTAATTGGAGACAAATTTGGAAGATATGTAATCATTCAAGGTTCTTTGCTATTAGAAAATATAAATCTTGTGAACTTATATGGTCCCAATATAGATGATCAGAAGTTCTTTGCTAATTTATTTCTCATCTTATCATCACTTACAGGGCAACATATAATAGCAGGGGATTTTAATTGTACATTGAATCCAGGTGTGGATAGATCAACAGGACTGGATTGTACGCACATTGGATGTAGGATGACTATTAATCATTTTATGAAAGAATTGAGATTGTTAGATATATGGAGAGAAATGAAGCCACAAGTTAAAGCCTATTCTTGTTATTCCAGTACCTACAAGACATTCTCACGTATTGATTATTTTTTGATTTCCACAGAATTAAGGTCCAAGATTCAAAACTGCTTTTATGATAACATCGTGATCTCTGATCATGCACCCTGTTGTCTAATATATGTAGAGAAAAAATTGACAAAGGAATCAGGCAGATGGCAATTTCAGCATAAATGGCTTCAGGATGAGGAATTTGTCAAGTATATAGAAAAACAGATAGACGAGTTCTTTGACATCAATACTACACAAACATCAGCATGTGTAAAGTGGGAGGCTTTCAAAGCTTTTATTAGGGGACATATTATTAGTTATACAGGATCAAAATCTAAGAAGACTCGAGAGGAGAGAGCTAAATTGGAACATAAAATAAAAAGTCTTCAGGAAAAAGTGTATGCAGGAAGAGATCCAAGGTTGGAGAATGAATTACTGATTTTCAGAGCTGAATACGACAAAAAATCAGCGAATAGAGCTGCCTCGAGTCTTCTAAGATTGAAACAATCTTTTTATGAACAAGGTGAAAAATCAGGAAAATTATTAGCATGGCAGATTAAACAATTGGAAATTAAAACACCAATAACCAGTATTATAAGTAACGGACAGGTAGTTATAGATCCTTTAGAAATTAATAGAGCCTTTAGAGATTACTATGAAAAATTATATGATACCAAAAATGAACCTGATTTAACAAAACTAAATGGGTTTTTGAACAAACTATCTATACCGTGTATTCCAAATGAAAACAGGGAGATATTGGAGTCTAAAATTAGTCAAGAAGAAGTTGGGCTAGCCATTGATAATATGAAATCAGGAAAAAGTGCAGGACCAGATGGTCTTCCAGTTGACCTTTATAAAAAATTTAAGAATAAATTAATAAAACCTTTTTTGGAAATGGTTTTAGAAGCATTTCAAAATAATAATTTACCATCATACATAAATAATGCCTTAATTATACTGCTGCCAAAACCAGGTAAGCCCTCTAATAAATGTGAAAATATGAGACCAATAAGCCTATTAAACGCCGACCTTAAGATAATCTGTAAAATTTTAGCAAGACGAATACAAGAAATTTTACCAAATATTATTAATCGAGATCAGAATGGCTTTATAAAGGGTAGACAAGGCTTCCATAATGTAAGAAGACTATTTAATATTATTTATTTTAATAAAGAAGCACCGGATACAGCTCTCCTATCATTGGACGCCGAAAAGGCCTTTGATAGAGTTGAATGGCCCTTTCTTTTTGAAGTCCTACAAAGGTTTGGACTTGGAAATAATTTCATAAAATGGGTTCAAATAATATACAATAATGCTACAGCAGAAATCCTAACAAATAACAATATTTCAAAACCAATAAAAATCAATAGAGGATGTCGACAAGGCTGTCCACTTTCACCTTTACTGTTTACTATGGCAATTGAACCTTTAGCGATAGCGATACGTTTACATTCACAAATATATGGAATTAAAGTTGGACCAACAGAACATAAAATCTCCCTGTACGCCGATGATATAATTTTGTTTATGTCGAATCTAAAAAAATCAATTCCAACCTTGTTGAATTTAATAAAGAATTTTGGGGAAATATCAGGATATAAAATAAATAAAACTAAATCTTCAATATTAATGCTAAATGAGACCCAGAGAAATTACCCAGCCCCTGAGGTAAATCAATTCAATGTTGTAAATCAGTTTAAATATTTAGGAATCCAAATTATGCCTAAGCTAGAATCAGTCGCCAGTGTCAACTATGAAGCCTTAATGTCAGATATCAATGAGTTAACTCAGAGGTGGATGTCACTACCAATGTCGATGATCGGGAGAATCAATATACTTAAAAGTAATATTTTACCTAAAATACTTTATTTATTTCAATACATTCCCTTATCACCACCTTTAGATCTATTCTCAAGAATAAAAAAAAAGTTAGTGGAATTTATATGGAACAACAGGAGGGCTAGATTACGTTTGTCTTTATTATATTTACCATTTGATCGTGGAGGTCTGAAATGTCCAAATTTTATGTTGTATTATTGGTCGGCACAACTGAGGTATATGACATATTATTTTTCATCAAATGATCTCCCTCACTGGACTGAAATGGAATCATACAATTTACCTTTACCTCTTCCCATATTCATATACTCAGATTCGGCAAAAAAATTACAAAAACAAGTTAAAAATCCATTTGTAAAGCATATGATCAAAATATGGTGTGAAGCTAAAAACTATTTAAAAGAACCACAGTTATTGTCACAATTTAGTCCAATATGGGGTAATCAATATTTTAAACCAGGGAGAGCGGACGCTGTATTTAAAGTATGGAATTTAAAAGGGATACAAAAGATTCAGGATTTATATTTGCCATGTGCAGACAACATAATGTCTTTTGAAGAGCTGAGGATCAAATTTAATCTCAATAGAACACATTTTTTTAAATATCTTCAACTTAGAAACTTTATTCGATCAAATCAAAATAAAGCTCTCACTCGACCTATTTATTCATCCTTGGAAAAAATGATGATGAAAGATAGTAAAAGAAAGGGTATTATTTCAGAGTTTTATAACTCATTGACACTATCTTCAAGTGAAAATTCACTGAAAAGATTAAACTACTGGAAAGAAGATCTGCAAATTGAAATTTCAGAGGAACAATGGGAATTGGCTTGTACAGAAGCTCAAACCAAATCAATAAATGCACGCCTTAAATTGATACATTTCAAATGGTTAATGCGGATGTATGTTACACCGGAGGAGTTAAATAGATACAACAAAAATATACCAGATACATGCACAAAATGCATGGAAAGTAAAGGAACCCTATTTCATTGTTTATGGGAATGTAGATTAATAAGAATGTTTTGGGAAGAGGTGAGGGTAACAATTGAAAAAATAATCTCAAAACAAATCATATTGAATCCTAAACTGTTTTTGTTGGGTCTGTACCCAGAAAAGCATAATTTTAATAAAAGTGAAAGAACATTCATAGACCTCAGTTTGCTTAATGCCAAAAAATGTATTGCACTATTATGGAAAAAGACTCATAGACCAGATGTGACTCAGTGGTTAAGACAGATGTTAACAAACCTTCCATTAGAAAGAATAACATATATACTGAAATCAAAGGAAATTGTGTTTGAGAATATATGGAGACCTTTTATTGATTATGTAAAGAATTTAAACATAACTCTTGAAGAAGAAGGTGAATGATGTGTGTGGACCTTGTAAATTCCAAACTGGTGAACATAATATGTATACTTATGTATTGGATTGTCTAGACTAAACAGAGGAGCATTGTTGAAGACTTGATTTTGTTGGTGGTTGTTGGTGTTTTTAGTGCATTTTTTTTTTTTTTTGTAGTACTTTAGTGTTAGTGTTTGATTGTTTGTATCATGTTTGTTAAAAAAAAAAAGGTTCAATAAAGATATTGTGGAAAAAAAAAAGACTTTTTTGTCACATTCCATCACTGGCTTTTAGCAACAAGTTTATTTCCCAAATATGTTTTAAACTCTCATTAATTAACCACCACCCATTTCTGTCTTTTGTCTAGGCAAGAGGGAAACGATCCATCCCAAACCGGACCTTGTGTCACTATTTACAGAGATGCAGGCTGAAGATCTGCTGAGCTGGGACCAGCTTGAGCGGCACAGCTGCTTCTCAGTGAGGCAGCGTGGCCGGGTTATGTGACCCATTCTAATTTTTGTTTTTTTTGGTTTTTTACAGTTTGAATTTTGCACATTCTGAATAATCTGGAATTTGCTGCTGATTGTAATAAACAATTTAGTGACTTATGTGTTTGCATCATAATTTTCTATTTTGCCTGTTAAGACACCGGTGGGAAAAGAGTCAACAGTACAAACCATTTATCAGTGACTTTGAAAATAATGGCTCATTTTTAAGAAAAAGTAACCAAAACATTTATTTTATTACTGAAGACTGTATTGTTGGATGTGCCACCGCAGAAGATCCTGCACACTTTAGTGACAGTACCAGTGTATGTAGGAATTCTGGGCCATATTAGCATCTGTACTTTATCATAATGGGTTTGGGCAGGGGTGTCCAATCATGTGCCATGGAGGGCTAAGACCCTTCAGGCTTTACCGTCCGGTGTCTTCAACAGCAGATTCCACTGAATTTGTTCCACTGACTGCTGATCAGTGAAAACACCTGCTGAAGAGACTGGATAGACTGGAAAACCTGCAGGGTCTTGGCCCTCCATGGCACATGGACACCCCCGAGTTAGGGTTTAATAGGATTTAACATTTTAACACAAACTGCTTTATGGTTCATAATTCTGTTGACAGACTTACTGTTATGACCCGAGCGCCGATCTCGTCCACGCTCGGGCCACACATCATCTCTGCCGGCATTGACAGCAGTGGATTACCTTCTGGCTCCCCGGGTTCTTATTGTGACAGTGCTCGGTGGGGCTTCCTGCTGTCAAAGCCGATCAGCTGTTCTGCATTACAGCTTGTTAACTGCTGGCTTTTTATGGCAGGCGCTGGCGGCAGCCTAATGCAGCAGTATCGTCTAACATTACCTGGTGCCAGACGCTGAGCGAGGGGTTCTCGCCTCAGACGTCACCTTTCCTCGTTTCTGATCAAGACCATAAGTAGCTGGGTTTGGCCTTACGGCCCTATGTCTCTTGTATAGTGTGTTTTTACCCTCAGCGGCTCATTGTGTTGTATTCGTGCCTTGTGTTCGTGTTAATTAAACATCAATGCAAAACTCACTGGCGACTTTTGGCGTCTTATGGTGGCCCGCGAGGGTCACCGTGCGACAGTATACTGCTGCCAAGACGTCTAAACAGAGACTCCACACCGAGATGCCGTCCTGGTGAGTTTTTGCTTTAAGTGGACAATTGTTCTTCTCTGTCTGGGTGTCACTTGCTGGGAGAATGCCGTCATCCAGGGGCTGCGGTCAGCGCCTGGGCAACGAGCTAGCGAGCGCGCTGGATTATGTCGATGGGACGCTCCTCACCGCTACCTTTGACGACAACCCCAATGACATGCACTGGCACCTGGACTACGCTGAGGTACTCCTGGACAACCTTGCTCTCTACTACGACCACCCAGAGGTTATGACGAGGAGGGCAGAACTCGCTGCTCAGCGTGAGATACTCTGTGGGCTGGAGGAGGAAGACGGCAGGAAGCAGAGGAGGAGGCATCCTCGCTCCCCGCGTTGGGATCCCCTTCCTGTCCCTGACCCGGTCCAGGAGTTTGCGCCATCTGGGGGCCGTCGCAGACGTTGATGCCATGGCCAAGGCGAACCTTAGCAGAATCCCCGGCTGGACCCGCTGCCGGCGAAGCCCGTCAGTGGACCGTTGAGAGCGGCTCCTTCTCGTCCTTCCAGGGGGCCCTCTGTTGCCATCCAGCGGGGAGAGGGAGGAACTACGTCCCCTACAGCAGGCACCATCCATCCTCCGGGAGAAAGGCAAGTGCAAGTTCAGTCATTCCACCATAATTATGATCTGCCTTGTCTGACTCCTGGGGGCGGAGTTCGGGGTTCGCAGTCTCCCGAGCTCCTACCACCTGCTGTAGTTGTAATAACCAAACCTGCTGCCTCTGTGTCTCCCCCCGCTGAGTGGTCCATGACATCAGGCCTACATCGCCGGACGGTGAGGGGGCCTGTGGTTCTGGAAAGCCTGGATCCAGCCCCGCAGCCACGCCGTGGACGGAAGAGAAGAGCAGACTGTGGCCTGGAACCTGCTCCGACAGTGAAGCGTCCCCGGGTCTCCTTGCCAATGCGGTCCGAGTCAGTGGGTCGAGGGTCCCTTGCCCCCACACCATGTGGGTCGTCGGCGTGGACGTCAGCGTCAGAGGAATCTCAGGCTGCTGAAACCATCATGCCAGCTGCGGAGCCCGACGCAGCTGAGTGGGAGCCTGCGGACGAACTTCTTCGCCCTGAACCTGGATCAACGAAGTCCTGGATGGCGACAGAACCCGAGTGCAGGCAAGTTCTCTCTCTTGTGTCTCTTTCCCCTGTCCTAGAGCACTTTTGCCTGCCTCTCGGGGAGGCGAGTCAGGGGCAGCCGTCTGCTGCGCCCAAGCTCGTCTCGCTGGGATCTGTCGCTGCCGGTGATGCTGATCCCGGTTCTTCTCTGTCCTCTGAGCTTTGTTGCAGTGTCACCAGCGCGGAGCCAGTCGTGGTCGCTGTGTTGGAGGTTCCAGGTTCGGGGGTGGAGGTCGTCGCCGGTGCTGCGCTGACCCAATCGGGGTCTGACGTGGGTGCAGCCGAGACCCAGTGGGGGTCCGACGCAGGTGCATCCGAGGTCCAGTCGGGGTTTGACGAGGCCCATTTGGGGACCGATGCGGGTTTGATGAGGCCCAATCGGGGTCCGACGCGGGTGCAGCCGAGGCCCAATTGGGGTCCGACGCGGGTGCAGCCGAAACACAGTCGGGGTCCGACGAGGTCCACTGGGGGTCCGACGTGGGTGCAGCTGAGACCCAATCGGGGTCCGACGCGGGTGCATCCGAGACCCAGTGAGGGTCCAACGTGGGTGCAGCCACAGCCGCAGCATCGGTGTGGGTCAAGGACGGTGGAGGAGCTGCAGACCCTTTGCTGCCTGATGTGGTGTGGGCTCAGGTGCACTGTTATTCCCCTCTTTGGAGTCATCGCCCCTGCTCATCATCGCCGGGGGCCGTTGGGGTCCTTCTTAACGCTCGCCCCGGCTCTCCCATATTTTTTCCCCGCCAGGGAGGCTGCCGCGGGCTGTTTTCCCACGGTTCTGGTGGCTGAGGGACACGGGTCGGCCACCCGAGGAACTGCTTCACCAGTTCGGCGTCTTGGGTCGGCCACCCGACCTTTTGTATGTGCTACTGGGCGATCTGGTTCGGCCACCGGAGGAGTGGACTTTCCGGGTCTGGGACTGGGGTAGGCCGCCTGGTCATGTTTTACCCCCAATGACCACCTGTCGGCCGTTGGATGCAGGGAGATGGGCAGAACTGTTCCCGTGGCGTATGGTCCCCGCCGGTCGTCATCGTCATGAACTGTTGGGGGTAGAAGTCATTCGTGGTGGCATTTTGGCCCTGTAATTGTTTCTGGTTTTTTTGCTGTCCTGTGTTGTATTTGATTTGTGCATTTGGGAGCGTGGGGTTTTTGTCATCGTGCCTTGTATTGCTTTCTTTTACCTTGTCTTGATCACGATCTGTGCCTTAGGGATTGTTATATTCTTCTGTTATTTGTGCCTGTGTGATTATGTCATGTATTTTTGGGGGCTTTGGGTTTTTTTTTCCCCCCCCCTTGATTGCCTCTGTGCTTTTGGTTTGTGGTTTTTGGTTCCCGTATTGATTCTCTCCCGCCAGACCCGCCCCCATCCGCCCACCCTGGCGGGGGGGGGGGGGGGTTTAGGTGTCAGTGGGCGTTCAGGAGCCCGCCCTCGGGGGGGGGGAGGTACTGTTATGACCCGAACGCCGATCTTGTCCGCGCTCGGGCCACACATCATCTCTGCCGGCTTTGACAGCAGTGGATTACCTTCTGGCTCCCTGGGCTCTTATTGTGACAGCGCTCAGTGGGGCTTCCTGCTGTCAAAGCCGATCAGCTGTTCTGCATTATGGCTCGTTAACTGCTGGCTTTTTATGGCAGGCGCTGGCGGCAGCCTAATGCAGCAGTATCGTCTAACATTACCTGGTGCCAGACGCTGAGCGAGGGGTTCTTGCCTCAGACGTCACCTTTCCTCGTTTCTGATCAAGTCCGTAAGTAGCTGGGTTTGGCCTTACGGTCCTATGTCTCTTGTATAGTGTGTTTTTGCCCTCAGCAGCTCATTGTGTTGTATTCGTGCCTTGTGTTCGTGTTAATTAAACATCAATGCAAAACTCACTGGCGACTTTTGGCATCTTATGGTGGCCCGCGAGGGTCACCGCGTGACAAAAGTAGTCCTAAGATATATGGAAAAAGCCATGAGAAGGATAATGGTTGTATTTTCATCAGATTTTCCAGTGCTGCAAGAGAGCACTGCAGGTTTGGCAGACAGGAGAAGCACACCACATTCCTTGCTTGGTTGTCTAACAATCCCATGGTGAGTGCAGGAGAACCACCCCCTTTTCAAGGCTGCAGCTGACAGGAAACAGGTGGATAATTAGAGCAGCTGGGCAACATCAGGTAATCAGTGGGGAGACAATATACACAAACCTGAGACACTATAGCATGTAATGATCCCTGGTTCAAGATCCAGCTGGTCTCTCCCCAGATACTTACCCCATTTCATGTCCTTCTCTTCACATTTAGATTTTTTTCTTACAAGTTTGAAACTTTATTTTAATCTATTTGTCATCGTGCTAGAAAAGAGGGTGAATGACTCACTTGCTCTACTTCCTTGTCCTAAAGAAGGCGAAGAAAATAAATAAATCTTACACAACACTGGTGTGATGCCATGACTGTGGCTCTCAGCTGACACTCTTAACAATTATTGGCCACATTATTGTCATAATCCTGGGCACGGGTGGGGGACATGCCCAATCTCCAGTTGGAGTTCAGTCTTTTTGTTTCTTTATTTAGAGACTTTTGACTTTAGAGTCCTACAATGGGGAAATTACAGGGCATCCACATGAGTGGATGAGGCAACCACTAGTGTGGCACCCAACACTTTCACCATTCACACACACATTCACACCTGGGGCCATTTTAGAGTCTCCAATTAACCTAACTTGCATGTTTTTGACATGTGGGAGGAAACCGGAAAAATCCCGAAGTAAACCCACGTAGACACGGGGAGAACGTGCAAACTCCACACAGATCACTGTTGGTCAGGAGCTGGGATCGAACCCAGGATCCCCCTGCCAATGGTGAGTTGCTATGCTGCTGAAGAAGGATTGCTGTGCTGCCGCAGTGGTAACCACTCCGCCACTGCGCTGTCCATTTATCATGATTCAATTCAATTCAATTCAGTTCAATTCAACTTTATTTATATGGTGACATTTCACAACAACAGTCATCTCATAGCACTTTTGAATGTAGGAGAAACCCCCACAATTGGAGAAAGACAGCAGACAATCCCCTGTGAACAAGTGCTTGCCGATGGAGGAGGCGAAAAACTCTCTTTTAACAGGAAGAAACCTCTAGCAGAACCAGTCTCAGGGAGGGGCAGTCATCTGCTGCGACTGGCTGGGGAGATGAGGGGATAGAGAAGATGAAAAGAACAGACATGTAGAGAGCAAACATTAAAGGGGTGGAGCCCAGTACATTATTGGAGGTCCCCCGGCAGTCTAAATCTATTAGCAGCATAAATAAGGGAGGGTTTAGAGATACATGACCCTCCCTAACTGTAGGCTATATCAAAAAGGAAGGCTTTAACCCTTTGTACTTTTGGAGATTCTAGGTATTACAAGTAATCCAGCATTTTCGGAGCATAATGCTCTATTAGGATAATAAGGTAATATCAGATCTTTTAAATAAAAAGGGGCCTGATTGTTAAGAGCTTTGAAAGTGAGAAGAAGGATTTTAAAGTTAATTCTGAACTCTATGGGAAGCCAATGAAGGGAGGCCAGAACCGGAGAGATATGATCTCTCTTTCTAGTACCTGTTAAAACTCTTGCTGCAGCATTTTGGATCAACTGAAGACTTTTTAAAGATATTTGAGGACAACCTGATAATAAAGAGTTACAATAATCTAATCTAGAGCTAACAAAAGCATAGATCAGTTTCTCAGCATCACTCAGAGACCAGATGCTCCTCATCATCATCATCATCATCATAGCAGTCTGTCGTGGGTGACAATGACTGTTTCATTTAGGTCTGATCAGATTCCTCCACATAGCTCTGCCCTTAGCCTTCTGCTGCCAGGAACTCCTGTCTATGTCCAACTTCTTCAAGTTTCTTTTTACAGTGTCTTTAAATCTGAGCCTTGGCCTACCCTGATTGCATTTGCCCTCGCATAACTGTGAGTAGAGTAACTGCCAAGGGAGATGCTGGTGGTCCATCCTCTCAACATGTCCGAGCCATCTCAGGTTCATCTGTATTAGCATGTCCTCCATTGATGGTAGACCAGCTCATTTCAACACTTCTGGGTTGGTTATCTTGTCTTTCCATGAGATGTTCATTATGGCTCGAAGGTGTCTCATCATGTACGCGTGGAGTTTCTTCACCTGCACTCTGTAGACAGTCCAAGTTTCAGCACCATACAATAGAGTAGCCAGTACTGTCGCTCTGTACACTTTGCATTTCACACGGATAGACACATGTTAATTGTTCCACAGTCACTCCCTCAAGTTTC